>JAFIRS010000710.1:0-577527 GCA_018342105.1 Gonioctena quinquepunctata | reverse complement strand
ATAGTTGATCTTTTGCAGTGCGCCCATTTACAGCCCTCAACTAAAACCCAGCTTAAGTCCCAGTTTTAAACAGATTCAAGCTCTGGTTTCGAAGCGGGGGTGGGTTCAAATCCCCCCTGACGGCTATTTTCTCCTTGGGAATACTTTTTTTGGGCGTATTAAATAAAAAAAAAAAAAAGACGTGTGCTGGGGGAACTGCCGCGGTAAACTTTTAAATAGAAATTTTTTATCAACCCCAATTAAAATTATATATTTATTTTATTTATCGTATTTTTTTTCTTTGATATTAATTCGAATTGCACTTTAGGCGTGGTGACCGATAAGAAAAAAAATTTTTTTTCTTTTATTAAAAAAATAAAAAGTTAATATTTTTAAAATATTTTTTTTTATCTTTCAAAAATGTCGTTTTGGGAATTTCATCTTGAAACTAAAAGGTTTATGGAAACGGGAAAAAAAAACATAAGTTTGGCGATATCTTCAAAATATCGGGAAAATACCGCATCAAGGGTTTCCATATTTTTTGTGGATTCTTGTGGATCATTATTCATTTTCAAATTCAATATTTTCGAAAGAAACTTGTCAACCGCTCTGATTTTTTATCAGCGAAGTTGATGTTGAAATCGCCAGCCAAGATAAGTGGAAATTTATTACCATTTGTACCAAGTATTTTCGACCCTTCTTCAGTGTACTCCAGTAAAGTGCAATGAATAAAATGCTCTACCTCGTCTAATTTTGGATTCGGAGAAATGTAAATTGCTACCATGACTATGTGTGGGCCATTTCTAAGTTTGCATAAGCACGCACAAATATCTCCAACAAATGAGCTCCTAACATTAACATCTATACTTTCTCACAAACAGCTGATTACGTATTCGTCTGATTTCGGAGCAGCTCGTCTCGATTCGTGCGAGCTTCGTAGAGTCGTACCATGACAGCGTTCGGAACCGTACGATAATTATCGTACACATACGATAATTTTGTGCCTACGTACGATGTACGATAGCATATTATTATCGTACGCAGATTGTACGATAATTTCTATCATGATGCAAAATTTGAGAATTTATATTATTTCACTCATGCGCTGATAGTCTAAATCGCAGTAGCATGATTTTATTTTGTCCAATAAAATCTTGGGAAAATACCGAGAAATACAAGTTCTCTATTCCTATTGGTTCTTACGATCCGCTCTGCTAAATTACTACAGAAAGCACTGCCAAAACGGTTCAAGATTTATATAGTGACGCGGATGTAGAGGAATTTAATGATATTTTAATGCCAAACGATTTCTAAGTGATAACACAAATAATTAATCTTTATGAATACGTTAATTATATTAAATAATTTTTTTAAAACTATATTAAAATATAAAAATTATATTTTTTGTTTTTATGAATATAAGTGTATATTGATATATAAAAGAAATTCTTTCATTTTTTATTTCACTACCCATTCATATCCATTTCTTCTTTATAAATACAAAATTTTGGCGTGTTTCATACCCAACTTGCATGGGAACAGTGAAATTTTGTCTGAGTGAATTTTAAGCTTGGCGCGTTTATTGAACTTAAAGTGGAAAGGGAATCAGTTCAGGTCTGTACCACTGTAGCACTGTACCACGTGTAAAACATTTGGGTTTCAGTGTTCTGTTGTTTGACAGCGGTGGTTTAAAAAAGATAAACTATAGAGTACTTGCATGCATATCAATATTACATTTTATATGATTTATTTATCTATAATAGACATTATCCTAAAAAATACGATAATTTCGATCCGTGTACGATAATTTTACGCCCCTGGGTACGATAGTCAGTCCACTTCAAGTTGCTAACGCTGACCATGAAGTAAATACAAAGAGGAGGTGCCCTAACGCCGACCGCTGTGCCGGTCGGAGTGGGGGGTGTTAGGTTTATTTTCGTTACGGAATTTCTGGATTCGGCAGTGCTGCCAATGATGGGATAATTATCCCAAACGGGGATAATTTTAGACACATGGGATTAAATTGGGATACCTGCGGCCGGGGATAATTTGTAATAATTTTGAATGTTTCGATCAGAATTTATAACAAAAAGGGATATTTTATAAAAGTTAAATGTCAAATGGCAACACTGACCCGACCAGCCAAAGACCGAAAAAATAATTTATTTTTTTAAGATTGGTACGGTTGGGTTGGTAGTTGCTCCTCGTTTGAAAGACAGAATGACAATGACATATTGACATGACGTTTGAGTTTGACGTACGTGTTGATTGTCGATGTTGATCACAATTCACAAGCACAAAGCACTAAGACTACCAAGAGGGAAAAATGCAGCTGACCAGTTGCAATTCCCAAATTTGAAAAAAGTTATATCTTTTTTATTGATATTACCTTTTTCAAATGTAAAGGTAGAACGAATTTTTAGTAATTTAAATAATATAAAAAATAAGCATAGAAACTGCTTGTCAACCTCTAACATTAGAGGAATAATTGGTGCCAAAGAGGGTGTTCAAAGACAAGGGGGAGTTGTCACTTTCACTCCAACCAAAGAAATGCTTAATGCCAAACCAGGGTATGGAAGAAGAAATGAATGAGGTTGAAAGCCTAGGTTATATTTCCTTCATTTAGAGATTGAAAGAGATTGTTAGGTTTGTTTTTTTTTTTTTTAAAAGATTTTTTTTTTTATATTTGAACAAATATGTATTTATTGTTGCAGTTTTATATATATATATATATATATATATTTTTATATATATAATATATATTTTTATATATATATATATATATATATATATATATATATATAATTGACAACGACAGCATTGGCAGCACTGGGATTCGGTCTCCGCGCTCAAGGCCCGCGATAAAAGCTATATGCATTAGCTTAACAAATCATTTCGCAATTTCGAACGGAAAAAATTAAAAAAACCTTTAGGTGGCGAGATTTGAACCCACGCTTCCTTTCGAGATCCAGAGCTTAAATCTCTTATATCTGGCGCCTTAGACCTTAAGGCTGTCTCACTATATTAAGGTAGTTGTCATGCTACAAACAGTGTGAAAAATTAGTCTCGATTGTAGCGCGTCGCGATACATGTGCAAAAGCTCATTTATAGGGATCTTTTTCAAGGGAACTAAGGTGGCCCTACTTTAGGACCGATTCGGAGTGTGTACATCTTAAATACACCCTGTTTAATGGGTTCATTCCTTGCAAATTCACATTTTATCACTCTCTCACATTAGGAAACAGGTCTACAATTAAATATTGTAAATTACTCAATTTTTTCACGAGGCATACTTGATATTAATCTAATTTTTCAATCTCGGAAATGAGTAGGTAGGTAGGTAGGTTTTTTTGTGAATGACAGGTACTTCTGCCTATAGTTCCGAGTGTATATTCGATTCAAAATCAAATGGAGAACCCAGTAAAAATCATGCTTGTTATACATGTACACTTATCATTATTATTCTTATCTTACGTTTCAGCTCGTTTCATTTCTAAGGACTGGCAATCCCTGTCGTCATTCGAATGAACATGACCTTCACGGTGTCTAGGAAAATATGTATCTTACAATTTTTTTGTGAAGGAATTTGGTTCATTTGAAATTCGTCTGCCAAAAAGTGGCGAGACATTTTCCATATTTATCTCTCCTCCATCAAATGCATTTTTAGTAGAATATTTTGATATTCTTGGTGTATTTTATAAATATAATTATGTTAGACGGTTTTAAATATTGTAACGTAAATAAACTCAACTTGGTTTTAATAATTTATTTCACACTTAATCTACAACTTAATTTATATTACTACGCCATTGACTAGCTCGATCGTATGGGCTCGTTCAGACCGTGTGAGACTTGAGGGCTGTCTATTTATCTCCGTCACAGAATTCCCGATCTTTCGAATTCCGGCAGTTGGCGATCCAGCATGTTCCAATCGTTTCCAATATCGACCGTTGCTCTCCGCGGAAAAGTGACTGGATGGTTCTCGAATATCTCCGGGGATGATCTCATCGCTGTCGATGGCAACATGTGAGGCGACAGGTCCGGCCTAGGTTCGTTACATTGCCCCCTTCTTAAAGACATTTCGTCCCGAAATTTCATCCTTGGAGTGTGACGATATCTGCATGACTCCCCATATCTGCACCGTGAAGTTCGATGGAAGTAACACTCCACGGTCTTCATGATCGGTCGTGGAAGAGGGTTACAGCAAACCAGAATCCTGACGCCGCTGGATCTGAATATCGCCTCCAGCATACTTCTTATGACTCTCCAGTCCAACCCATCAATACCACAGGATAATTTTGGAATTGCTAGATCCACCAGGTTCTGGTCCACCATAGTATCTCTTAGTTTGGTGAGACTCTTCCAGACATCTTCATAGGACGGTTTATCTTGGGAATGCCTCTTGGTAACTAGGTAGTAGATGTTTCTCTGGCCTTTCTTCAACTGTAGCACCCCACCAACTTCTGGATTCTGCTCCCGCAGTGTTTGGAGTTGACCAAATTTCTTGGAGAACACTACGGCGATGCCCTGGACATTCGAAGATCTTCTGCCACACAGTGCGCTAGTGCGTAGTCAGCAGGCACCTCGAAAGGTCTCGTGACTCCTCTCTAGTAACCCCATGTAGAACTTTCTGCCCGTTTGAATACAAGGACATAAACTTCTCGAACGTCATATCATCCTCCGGTGGCGAGGGTGCGAACTTGGTCATGGTTTCCAGCGTATGGGGCTAACCTGTTTACCTGGACGACTTTTGGTTTCCCTCGGGTTGGCTTATGGATTCGGTACACAAGGTCGTTTATCCTTTTCACAATTTTATACGGGCCTTCCCACGAGTTCCGCAACTTTGGTGATAGTCCACGACGACGTTTGGGGTTGTACAGCCAAACCAGGTCATCAACCTTAAATCCTCCAGCGTCGGCCTTGATGTCATAGGTCTTCTTCATTTTATCGCTGGCACTCTGGATGTTCAACCGGACTCGTTCGTGGATGTCGTCCATTCTCTGCCGAAGTTTGCTGACGTAGTCCTCTCCCGCAGTGTCTTGTCCTGGCGGTATCCCAAACTTCAGGTCACAAGGCAGTCGCAGTTCTCGGCCCATTATAATACTAGCAGGAGTTTGACCGGTTGACTCGTGTACTGCGGATCGATAGGCCATCAGGAACAAATGAAGATACTGGTCCCAGTCTCTTTGATGGTCAGAGACAACCTTGGACAAGTGGCGGTTGATCGTCCTGTTCATCCGTTCCACCATTCCATCGGACTGCGGATGTAGGGCCGTGGTTCTTGTCTTGCGGATGTTCAGCAGTAGACATATTTCTTGGTAATGGTTGGATTCGAAATTTCTGCCTTGATCCGAGTGCAGCTCCATTGGAATACCGAATCGACATATCCATTCTTTCACCAAGACATCGGCGACGGTGATGGCTTCCTGGTTGGGCAGGGCATAGGCTTCCGCCCACTTACTGAAGTAGTCCATTGCCACAAGGATGTATTTATTCCCGTGGTCGGATACGGAAAACGGGCCGGCGATGTCAATGGCGATTCTCTCGAACGGGCTGCCTACGTTGTACTGACGCATCGGGGCCTTGGGGCGTATTCGAGGTCCATTGCTAGCAGCGCATACAGCGCACTTCCTGCACCAGTCCTGGACGTCAGCTTGACAATTGGCCCAGTAAAACCGTTGCCTCACTTTCTGCAGGGTCTTCGTCACTCCCAGATGTCCTCCGGCGACTCCATCATGGATTTCCCGCAGCACTTCCTCTCTTCTGTTCCTGGGAACAATTATTTGGCGTCTGTCTTCCCCACCAATATCGGCCTCCAACACACGTTTCAGGATCCCATTGTCCAGAATAAGAGAGTTCCATTGTGCCCAATAGGACTTAACAGCCGGCGAGTAACCTGCGACTTCCTGCCATGATGGTCTTCGATTGCCCTTCTTCCAGCTGACGACTAAGCCAAGGTCGGGGTCTCTCGTTTGGTCTTTCTGGATCTTGCTGTCATTCCAGTTGTCATCCATTGCCGCGGTTCTACAAAGTGTTGCTTCTTTCTCTTCTGCTCGTCGGCAATGTGAGCAATCATCTGGACATGGTCTTCGCGACAAGGCATCTGCATTCTTATGGCTAGTTCCGGCTCGATGTTCGATCTCGAAATCGAATTCTTGAGTCTCTCGATCCAACGTGCTACTTGACCCTCAGGATTTTTGAACTGTAAGAGCCATTTGAGAGCTGCATGGTCAGTTCTCAGCAGGAATCTTCTTCCATACACGTACTTGTAGAAGTGCTCCACTCCTTTACAACAGCTAACAGCTCTCGCCTGGTGACACAGTAATTGCGCTCTGGTTTGCTGAGCGTCTTGCTGAAATAACCAATGACCTTCTCCTGCCCCTCCTGGATCTGAGATAGGACAGCTCCAAGTCCCACGTTGCTGGCGTCCGTATCCAAAATGAACTTCCCGTTGGGTAGGGATAGCTCAGAACAGGTGCGTTAATCAAAGCTACCTTCAGCTTCCTGAACGAGTCTTGGCATTCTTCGGACCACTGGAACTTTGTTTGACCTTCCGTGAGCCTGGTCAGTGGTTTAGCGATGTTTGCGAACCCCAGCACATATCGGCGATAGTATGTGCACAAACCAAGGAAACTTCGAAGTTGGTGAATGTCTTTTGGGATGGGCCAATCCTTAACAGCTTTGATCTTCTGGTCATCCACTGCTACTCCTTCCCCAGAGACAACGTGGCCGAGGTATCGTACTTCTTTTTGGAACAGGTGGCATTTCTTAGGGCTCAGCTTCAATCCGGAGTTCCTCAATCGCAGGAATACTTCCTCCAAGTTTTCACGTGGTCCTCGAACGATCTGTCGACCCCATTTATGTCGTCGAGATACACTAGACACGTGTTCCATGTGAGTCCCTTCAGTACTGTTTCCATCATCTTTCGAATGTGGCGGGAGCATTACAGAGCCGAATGGCATAACGGTGAACTGCCATAATCCTGAGCCGATGGTAAAAGCAGTCTTTTCTCGATCTTCCTGAGCGAGTTCTACTTGCCAGTATCCACTCTTCAGATCAAGGGTCGAGAAAATCGTGGAACCAGCCAACGTGTCTAGGGTGTCATCTATTCTCGGGAGAGGGTAACTGTCCTTCTTCGTGACATTATTAAGTTGGCGATAGTCTACACAAAAGCGTGTCGATCCATCCTTTTTCTTCACCAGTACGACTGGAGGGACCAGGACTGTCAGAAGTTGGCGGTGGTCTCCATAACTCCTTCTTTTCCCATATCGCTGACTATTTTGTCAGCCTCTGCCTTCTTGGCAAGGGAAGTCTTCTTGCTGATTGCCGGATCGGTCGGGCACCCCCAGTATCAATCTTGTGCTGGACCACATTAGTTCGACCCCCTTTTCCTTGTCCGGTATCGAAGATGTCTTGGTACTTTTTGACTAAATCTCTTAGTTTGGGCTGTTGAGCTGGTTTTATGTCTTTGGAAGAGATGGCAACTAATTTCTCTAGTTCTGTGGGCAAGTTGTTGGGTTGGCTAATCGTACCTCGTACGCCCCGGATCACGGATGAAACTGACGAGCAGTGCCCCAAAATTGTTCCTTTCTTCAAGGTCACTGGGAAATAATTGACATTCATGACCCTTACCGGCACAAATTTGTCAGCACGCAACAAGGTCTTCCCTAGTGCAATCCCTCGTCCAATTTTCTCATCATGAAGTTTGGGCTCGAACATCACCACGTCTCCACTGCTCGCACTCCCGTCCAGGCGAGCCTCCAGAATGGTTTCAGCCCTCTCAGGTACGCTTACTCTTCAGCCAACAGCACAGGAAACTCTTACTTCTCCCATGAAGTACCAGCTCTTCTCCGTTGACACGTAGGACGCCGTCTTTGAAATCAAATTCAAACCCTCTGGAATTCATGATGTCCATTCCGATGATTGCATCGTCTTCGATGTCCGCTACAAGTGCCTGATGTTTCACTTTAGTGTTGCCCAAAATTATTTCAATCGGTAGCTCGCCATATACAGTAGCTGGCTCCCTGTTGCTGTGCGTAGCTTCAAGTTGTCGTTCAATCCGTTCCGGTGTTCTGGCAAAGGAAGGCCGAGAATTGTCCTAGTCGCACCTGTATCTAGCAGCATGGTGCAAGGCTCGTTATTGATGAGACCGTCTACGAAGACACCCTTGTTCTGTCGTTGAAGCATAGCGACATATGCGTTGTTAACCGGGGCTTGCCGGACACATGCCGACGATTGCCCTTCTCATCGACCTTTCTTTGTTTTCCTGCATCGGAGTCGATGAATGTTGGACATTTGCTACGCACATGTCCAATTTTGCGACAATTCCGGCATCTTATATGTCTTTTCTCAGGCAACACTTCCTTCATCACTTTTCTTATGGCAGCTTCCAAGTTAGCAGGCTCCTGTGAGTCTTCCTCAATCGTTTGAACTTTACTTTGGCTTTTGCAGCATTGTTTTGCTTCCTCAAATTCCAAAGCTCGTGCCAGTGCGTCTACGAGATGTGTTGGACGAGCTAATATCAACGCTTGTCTGGTTTCTTGGTCACGGAGTCCATCCAAGAATGCTTGAACCGCTAGTCGCTCCATTACATTTTCTGGTGTGGCTGGATATGCGAGACGAACCAAGCGTGCAATGTCAGTTTCGAATTCTTGTAAGGATTCGCCCGATTTTGGCAGCGATTTTTCAGCTGGGAGTGGTATACGTGTTCCAAATGGGCGTGGCCATATCGTAATTCTAGATGTTTAATCAGCTGATCATAGTCCTCCTGTTCTTGGGCGGTGAGAGTTTGTAGAATATTTGTCGCTTCTCCACGTAATGCAAGTGTCAGTGCTACAGCTCTTTCCCCTGCATTCCATCCGTTTGCTTTGGCCGCTGCTTCAAACTGCCGGCGGTAATTTGCCCATGGAGTTTTCCGTCGAACTGGGCGGCTTCATGGAAAGCTTCCCTATTTCTGAATTGATCTTGACATCTTTTATTCCCTCTTGAACTTTATCAAGTTCAAACTCAAGTCCAGCTTTGCATTTTCGTTAACCATCTCTGTGGAGGGCGCACTATTAATTCGTTTTCCAGCTTACGAATTGTTTCCTTTATTTTGTCCATTTCTGCCTCGACCCCATCTTTGATTTTATCTACCTCCGTGTTCATTTGCTCCTAATTTTATCTATCTCTGTCTCAACGGTTCCCATTCTTTCTTCTAGAAAATTAGCCACACCACACAATTCTTTTTTTAGACCTTCTGTGTTTTCCAGGAACTTCTCTTCCAGGCTTCTTGAATTTTCTAGAAGCTTCTCTTCAGATTTCTAGAATTTTCTTCAAGCTTCTCTTCCAGATTTCTAGCATTTTCTTCCAGGCTTCTTGAATTTTCTAGAAGCTTCTCTTCAGATTTCTAGAATTTTCTTGAAGCTTCTCTTCCAGATTTCTAGCATTTTCTTCCAGACTTCTTGAATTTTCTAGAAGCTTCTCTTCCAGATTTCTAGAATTTTGTTGCAGTTCTTCTTTCACGGATTTAGTAGTTTCTTCGAGTTTATTCATTACCAAACTTAAATCACCTCCGGGAACTTCGAATAAAAATGTTTCGGGGTCCTCACCTTCTTGTATAAGTCCTTCTGCAAGTCTTTCCTGGAGTACTTGCTTTTTACCCGTTGTTTCCAGTTCCCTTTCCTCCAATTCCTGTTTCAATTCCGCTACCTTCAAGTCCGCAAGACGCACTTTTCTTGAACACATTTTGTCTTTGACGAGGTATCAGTCTGTTTCACACGAAAAAGTTTATCAGTTTGTTAAAAATTCACTTCACGAATTCTTTTCCACGGGCCACCAGTCTATTGTCTGTTTCACGCGAAGAGTGTATCAGTTTATATTCCCACGCACAATTGTCCACTTCGCGAAAACCGGGCCACTGTCTATTTTCTGTTTCACGCGAACAGTGTATCAGTTTATATTCCCACGCACAATTGTCCACTTCGCGAAAACCGGGCCACTGTCTATTTTGGGCGTACAAAAAGGTCTATCAATTTATTTTTCTGACTATCCACTCCACGATCACTTGTTTATTTTCAAAATCTCACTTCCGACACCAATTGTAACGTAAATAAACTTAACTTGGTTTAATAATTTATTTCACACTTAATCTACAACTTAATTTATATTACTACGCCATTGACTAGCTCGATCGTATGGGCTCGTTCAGACCGTGTGAGACTTGAGGGCTGTCTATTTATCTCCGTCACAGAATTCCCGATCTTTCGAATTCCGGCAGTTGGCGATCCAGCATGTTCCAATCGTTTCCAATATCGACCGTTGCTCTCCGCGGAAAAGTGACTGGATGGTTCTCGAATATCTCCGGGGATGATCTCATCGCTGTCGACGGCAACATGTGAGGCGACAGGTCCGGCCTAGGTTCGTTACAATATTATTTCTAATATCGAATACGTAAGTGTAACAAACAAAATAAAATGCGGCCACCCCCAAATTCACTATAAGTCTGGTCAGGTCGATTTACTTTATGGTAAATTGATGGGTATGAGCAAAATATATGTGGAAAATGAACTCATTTCTGTAGGACGAAATGTAAATTAATTCAATATCATCGGTGGATCCAAATTTGGAAAGAATACTTAAATTGGACCAATAAGTCCAATAATATTCGAGAGTGAATGTGATTGGATGTGATTGGATAGTTGTCCGATGATCATTTTGAATGTGGAAAGTTCAGGTTGAATCGCTTCTAGAAATTTAAGCAGTTCGACATTTCAGTACCTTTTTTGGTGCTATTTTCAAGGAAGAAAAATTGAAAGTTATTTTCACACTGGGGACTCAATCTGCCTACTCCTCAGGTGTAGTCACTTAGGTAGGGCTTAGGATTTTGTGACTCGACCTGCTGCCCAATTCTCGTCACTGGATCTCTCTAAGATCTCATTCTATTCTGTTGTTGATAAATTTTTTCAGAAAGATCAAGTTACGCTGTTCTCGACTCATTTCTAGTTTAACAATGTAAAATTCGGTTCGAATGGGTTCATAAGTTGAAAAATGTGGATTTTATAATACAGGAATTTTATAAAATAGTTCTGAAAATTCCAGCGTTTTTTTGAGGCTATCTTCAGTGGGATCCCATATCACTGATGCGTATTCTAACCTGCTGTGCACTAAGGATTCAAAAAGAGCTTTAGTTCACTGAACATCATGAAAATCCGAAGTTGCCCTTTTCACGAATCCGAGTAATTTCCTAGCCTTTTTTGAGATATATTGAACATGTGCATCAAACTTCAAATCGGATTTGAATATGTGCCCCTATAGAGAATATATTAAGCGTATTTTTTATATTCGAATAGGTAATAATTTTGCATTTCCTAAAATTAATGTGAAATTTATTTTTTGAGATCCACTCAAATATCTTGTCAAGATCATTTTGGAGTATTAAGTAGTCATTAACATCTCTTATCTCTTTGAACACCTCAAAATCATCGGCATATAGTAGACATTTTGATTCAACAACTACTGAAGGGAGGTCGTTTATGAAGATTGGGAAAAGTAACGACCCTGAATTAGATCCTTGAGGTACTCCAGACCTCGCCAAAAACAAATGAGATTCTTCGCCACAGTAACTGACTGACTGTTTTCTGTTTCTCAAGTATAATAATATAATAATAATAATTTATTAACTTCAGGTACAATATATAAACATAGGCAGAAGTAGGGAATAAGTTAATAAACGAGAGAAGTCACATAAACTGTTTCCAGTTTGTGTGTGACTGTGAAAATTACAAACAGGAAGTAAAAATGTATCATGTAGTAAAATTATAAAATACAAGATTAATATTCAACACTAGGTGTTTGCGAAACATAGATATACAATTTTATACACTTACATTAATATAAACATATATATGAAATGTTTGTTCTTCAAAATAAAATTACATTTACGATATAATAAAATGACAAATTTTTGGGAAGGTTGTTATGTCATAGGAGATATTTATATAAAAAACGGAAAAATGTTTCTGTTGGGATGATTAGGAATATAATAAATTATGTATCTCTGTACGAGGCAAGCTAGTAATATAGTCATTTAATCTTCTTTTGATTTCATTTTGATTTTTTAAATTTTTATTTGATTTAGTAGAGTATTGAATAGTTTAAGGCTCAGGTAGCTGTGGCTTTTTCGCCCTACAGCTTTATTCATGTAAGGTATTTTGAAATCATTTTGTTTATTTCGAGTGTTGTATTCGTGTTCTATTCTAGGATGTTTGTGTTTCAATTTGAAACATTTGATATTAGTATGTAAAAAGAAGAGCTGTACGGGATCAAATATATTCGTTTCGAGATAGAGAGCATCTGTTGGATGAGTTCTCTTTTTTTTGAAAATTATTTTAAGGATTCTTTTTTGTGACACTATCAGTTTATTCATAGTAGTCTTTCCAGCTGATCCCCATGTCAGTATCCCATAAGTAATATGCGTTTGAATGAGAGCGAAGTATAACGTTTTGAGTGTTTTGTTATCTAGCATATCTCGTAGGACTTTGAAACGATGCATAAGAAATTGCAGCTTTTTTATTACGTATTTTATATGGGATTCCCATTCGAGCTTGTCATCTATAATAATGCCGAGATATTTGATCTGTTTTACAGATGTGATGGTGAAAGAATTTGACACATTAATGAAGAATTCAATAATATGGTCACTGAATCCATAAAGCTTAAGCTTGATTAGAAGTATTTCGTGATTAACTTTATCAAATGCTTTGGCGAAGTCTGTGTAAACACAATCTAATTGGGACTTACCATCTATTGCTTTTTGTGCATTATCCATAAAGACTAGAAGGGTTGTATGGCCCCATGGCTTCGATACCATTAATGAATTCCTAGATCGTCTCAATAACATCCACCACAATATAAAGTTGACTATGGAATTTGAAGCTAACAGCTCACTTCCATTCCTAGATATCCTCATCACGAAAACCAACGACTCCTTCTCCCACCCAGTGGGAAACCTATCCGCTCCAACCTATATCTACACGCCAGTTTCGTCACCATCCAGTTCAGAACAGTTCCGTCCTAAACTCTCTCATCCACAGAACTATTCAACTCACCGATAATCACAACCGATCGCAATAGAAACAAGCTCAACCGCAATACTTCAAAACGTTATAACGACCCACAAATCTACATATCTATTCAACAAATCTGTTCTCCAAATCTTAGAGAAAAAGACAAATAATCAAATCTCTCATTTTCTTGGACCCCCTAAAGATACCATAGTCAATGAATAACAAGGAATATACGAAATCCCATGTTCGTAATGTCCTAGGATATACATAGGATAAACTAAAAGGCGAGTTAACGAACATCAAATTGGTGTGATGCTTAAACCCTTCCTCGGCACTTTTCCGATTACCCCAATAAACTGATGATATGATGGACCCACACTAAGCAATATTTGGAAACCTCTACTCTCCCGTCGTCCCCCAAACCAAGCCTCGCCCACAGTTGTATCCGAAGAGGGAGCCGAAACGTCGAAATCATCTAATTTATAGACGTGATTCAACCCAGACATTCCACAGACATATGGAGTAGGTTGAATTGGGGCCGAATGCAAATGCCACGTTTTGTCTTCTGTAACAAATGTATCACGATGAAGAAGAAGCTGTGATTAATCACCTAACTGAAAAATTGGAGAATGGAAAACCTAGAGTTACTAAAAATAGGAAAGCATCAACTGAAATCATGAATGATTTAAACATATTACATTCATGGTTGTTTATATTTTTTGTAGATTTCATTAGCCTGTTAGAAATCTAAATCATTTTTGTTTATGTTAAAGAACATTCGTATTATGTTATACGTACATGTGTTGTACGAATGTATAAATGAAATTGGAGTTCATGTATTGTTGTTTGCCGTTACTCGCTTAAACTACATTTTATTTTATATCTATTGCGCTATTGTAATATGTTTAAAATGCATTAGTATATTATGTTTGAAGTGCATCAATATATTATTCATAATATTCATAAATATGTGCATTCCAAAACACAGTGCAATTCAAAACAGCAAGACCCTCGTGCTATCGCTTATTTGAATCACGAGCGCTCGCTTGAGGCGTTGCCACGATTCTCAGCCTTCCCCCTCGTGCACTTCTCATACGCAAGAATTTAGAAACTTCTTATGGCAATAACTAAATAACTATATAGCTACGCGTGTTTAATTTTTTTCTATAAAATGTGTTACTTACCTTTTAATAATATACTAGTTTTTCAAAAAGATCTGAATGGAGGGTTTTTAGTTATGCCTTAAAATGTGGTGTCCGCGGTAGCTCACTATAGGGATTACGTGTCAAACGTTGCAACTTTGAAGCCTTATATCTCGCTTTCGGTGTGGTAAATAATTCGAAAAATTTAATATGATACAGGTAATAACGTTAACTAAAAGTGGTATGAATATAAACGCAATCTCCGTCTGTTTTTACCCTAAGTGCCAGAATATCAGCATACTTTAACGTAGCTTTGCTAAAATGTCGTAGGTTTGTCGGCTCTGGGATCTCGGACTATAGAGTATAGAGTAGAGTATATTTATTTAACTACATTACAATATACATGTTTGTAGCACGTCATGAAAAAACGACAATACTGTAGAGCAGAAAATTGTTAAAATATAAAATGTTGTTAAAATATAAAATATAACACATTGTTAAAATAATACTAATACATCACGTATAGTGTAAAAATATTGTAAATTATTGTAAAAAGTGTGGTAAATAGATAAAAAAAAAACATAGAAAGTGAACTTAAGAATGGAAATTAGGCGAGACGAATTCTATTCCCTACAAAGTCTGAAATGTCCAATGTATTCCTCTGTGGAATAAAAGCAATGCGTCAAAAATAATTTTTTTATCCTTATTTTGAATAAGTTTAAACTTAATGATTTCAATTCTGGTGGTAGTATATTGTAGAGATAATAATTCAGTGAATTTCTCTTGGATTTGGTTAGGCGGAACCTGTTTGGTCTCAGGTTATCTGCATGTCTAGTACCATAGCTGTGTATATCAGCTTAGTGAGCATCGAGGAGTTTTTGTGAATCTCTATCAGAACTTGAAAAATATACAAACACGGCAAGGACATTATTCTGTGCTTAATAAACAAAGGCTTGCAGTGTTCCAGATAGCTTACACTGGATAAGATCCTGACAGCTTTTTTCTGTAAACGAAAAATTGAGAGTGAATCAGGCGAACCACCCCATAGAATAGTAGCGTAACTGAAGTGCGAATGAAATAACGAAAAATATGTTGTTCTGAGTGCATTAAAATTGGTTACAGTTTGACGTTGCTGAGTTTACTTTTCAATTTGGTAATATGAGGTTTCCATGATAGATCACTATCCAGAGTTACTCCTAGTAAATTTGCAGAATGAGTTTCTGTGGCATTCGTGGACGAAAGATAAAGAGATTGCGATTTAACGTTGTTCAGTTTGAGTTTATTGGCTGCGAACCAATTACCAGATTTATTAGCTAATTCTTCATGAGTTCTGTACAGCTCCGATCTCAGTTTTCCAGAATAAAGGAATGTCGTATCATCTGCAAATGAAACAGTTTTCACTGGAACCATATAGTTACTTAAGTCGTTTGTGTATATTATGAATAACAACGGTCCTAATATAGACCCTTGAGGGACACCATGCTCATTATGTTTGAAATCAGATAAGGAATTTCCAATACTTACCGCTTGAAAGCGGTTTTTCAGATAGGATTGTATCAGATTGAGTGGTACTCCCCTAATGCCATAATAATGTAATTTATCAAGTAATATATCATGTGATACGCAATCAAATGCCTTGGAAAGGCCACACAGGGTGATAGCAGCTTGCATTCCATCCTCCAAGGTAGATATTATATCATTCACGACATTCAAGACAGCGAGAGCAGTAGAGCGATTGGGTCGAAAACCATATTGAGTGTTGCTAAAGAAATTATTTGACTCAAAATAGCACCTCAATCGTTTATTCAAGATTTTTTCTATTAATTTCGCAAAGACTGAGATGATGGAAATAGGACGGTAATTGTTGATATTATTTCTATCACCTTTTTTAAACAACGGTGTTATTTTGGAAAATTTAAAGCAATCAGGAAATATTCCTGATATGAAGATGGAGTTTATTAGATTAGTAAGTGGAACTAAAATAATGTCGCTAGTATCTGTTATAATTTGAGAGTTGAGTTCATGTATATCAAGACTTTTAGATTTCTTCAGAGATTTTATGGCATCCGATACTTCTTGAGGTGTTACCGGCGACAAATAAAACGACCCACAAGGGGCTGGAAAATTCTTGAAATTTAAAAGTTCACTGGACGATACAAGTGGTAAGTAATTTATTATATCAACAGCAATATTGACAAAAAAATCATTGAAATCATCAGAAGTAAGATCGGGAACCGAATTGACACGGTGAAAATTATTTCTTTCAAAGTTTATTATCTACCAGCATGCTTTCAATTTGTTTACGGCTGAAATAATATATCGATCATAAGCTGCCTTTTTTGCTTTCTTCAACGAACAGTTGTTTATCGTTTTGAATTGAATGTAAATATTAACGTCAGATGTTTTTTTAGTTACATCAGCTTTAAGTTTCAGAGCTGATAACGAATCTCTCATAGATTTAAGACTTCCATCAAACCACTTAACTGGAATGATTTTTTTATTTGTAGAATATTTCCTTAATGGGCAGTATTTCTTTACCGCATCATTGTAGGTTTTTACCAAAAAATTTGCCAAGTACTCAACATTTCCACTGGATTCAAAAATTGTCCAATCAACAGAAGCTAGAGCATTTTTTATATTTGAAATGGATTTTTTACTGAAAGACCTCTTGTAGAAAAAGTTTGAATTCACAACTTCTTTCTCCTGAATACTTATAAACTGGCCGCGGTGGTCGGAAAGGCAAGGTTCTATAACTCCACTTTCAAACAAGGATTCACTAATATTTGTTATTATATTGTCCAGACAAGTAGATGATGTAGCTGTGATTCTTGTGTAATCACTTATGGTAGCTGACAAACCAAAAGACATTAGAATACAATTCAGATCATTCAACTCTTTGGAGTTAACCTTGAAATTTTTATTAAAATCGCCTACTATTATTATTCTTGTTTCAGCTGATTTAGAACACTCTCTAAATTTTCGAAAAATACACCAATATTACCCTTGCCGGACCTATACAAAGTCAAAATAGTAAGTTTCATCTTCGGTAACTCGATTGCACAGAACTCGCATGACTGTTCTATATTGAATTTATTAACATTTAGTACTTTAAAAGTAATATCAATTTTCGCAAATATTGCGGTTCCTCCGTGGATCATATTGCTTCTTGAAAAGGAAGCAGCACAGATAAAACCATTTAAATTTATACTGCGAAGATTAGTTTCATTCAGCCAGTGTTCACTTATGCAACAAATATCAAAGTTTTGCCCCTCTAGAAATACATCAAACATTTCAACCTTGTTAGCTAAACATTGAGCATTAATATGAAATATACTAAATATACTCGCCCCACCTTTACATTGAGGAAGTGAACATTTGTAATTTTCGTCAACTGGTGCATCGTTATTGTTAAATTTGGAAACTACGTTGTTTGGCTCGACCTGGCGTTCTTCAGAAAATTTTCCCTGAACTGGAATCTGCGAACTTCAGCACCTTTCGGCCAAATAGAAGGGTCATAGGCGACTTTCAGCTTATCTAGAGGGAAGGATACTTTGTATGTAGAAACTTGATCATTTCTGTGCCATTCCTCACAGGTGATGTCGATTTCGGGTGCAGATTTCTTAAGTAATTTCAAAATGTCATCGGCAGTTACTTCATGTCCAATGCGAGATACATGTAAATATCCTCTTCTTGGAACTACTGTGACATTAGAGTCATTGTTGCTTCCGATGATCGATTTAGTCTGATATCTTCTTTTAAATGGGGGATTCCGTTGGTGATTCACGTTGTAGGTATCGTCTGTGTTCACCGAAAACAAACCCGAGTTTTCCGGTTTTTGTTGTGGTTTATCGACAACTGTTTTTACAACGTCGCTAAATGTTTTGTGGCTCTTCTTATCTTCTGGCTTTTTATTATCTGGGTCGGGACCAGAATTGTTTTTTACGTTAATAGGTGAACTCGAACCTATATATTATTTTTCCCAACTCCTCCGCCACAGTAAAAGGTATTTTATTCCTAATATTATATCATAGATAGATAGATAGATAGATATATATTTTATTTGACCACGTTATTTTCACATTTGTAGCAGGTCATTGTTGTCAAATTCAGTATTAATTTACTGGTACTTATACTATACACACAGATTTATAAACATAGTTTGTGAAAAATTTACAGTTTAAATATATACAGCTAAAAGTGAGGACACTTGCAGATTAAAAATGAGTCGACACTCAGTGGTTGGGAATGAGCATTCTAGTGTCAGCGTCATAGGGTGTAGCGATGTAGTCATCGATCGAATAAAAGCAGTGAGCAAGGAGATAGGATTTTATACATTTTTTAAATTCAATGTAGTTGAGCGATTTCACTACAGTCGGTAGTTCATTATGAAGGTTCACATCAAGCGAATTTTGTTTCGTGACACATCATTTGTGTCTATTTGGTCTTAGTTGCCTGGATGATCTTGTTTCATGATTGTGAACATCTGCATTTGTTCGGTAATTTATATCAAATTGACGTGCCACATATTCAATGTCAACCATGAATCCAACTTCGGCATACAAAAAACATAAGAAATTATGTCCAAAAGAGGATATAATCATCTAAACACACGTTATATAGAAATATAAAAGAAATAAAAATATCTTCCACGTATTACCACTCAACGATAATATCCGACTCGTATTCGCATAGATATCCTACAGCTCATATATCATTCTAAATTTCCCGCAAGTAGAACAGCAGTTCGGATGGTTTCGTACACCTTCGGAATCGTATAAGCAAGAGCTGGATGCTTGTCACACAGACTCGTATACAGTGCTCGTCTAAAGTCCGTTCCCCCCTACTAATTTTTGAACCACCTGGTATATCGGGTAAGGCCAAGAAGGGATTACATAATAGCACTTGGCAAATGATCCACGATATTCCAAGCTGAAACACATGCTATCATGGTATGCATTCAGAAAAATCTAAAAAGTGGTTATAGGAAAAAACACATCTACATTCTATGTGACTGTCAAAGTGCTATCAAAGCACTCAACTCCATACAGATAAAGTCCAAACTGGTCTGGGACTGCCTCCAGAACCTCATCGAGCTGGCAAAACACAACAAGGTCACCTTGATGTGGATGCCAGGTCATAGAGGCATTGAAGGCAACGTCAAAGCGGACCAGCTAGCTAGACAAGAATCTGAAACGCTATTCACAGGGCCAGAACCTGCACATGGGATTATCAAAAACCGTTGCAGGACCCTGATCGACGAGTGGATAAAAAGAAGACACCAACAATATTGGGATCAAACTGTCGGGCAAATACACAGCAAAGTCATGGTAGGGCATCCAAACCGGACCCTGACGGCTGACCTTCTGAACCTGAACAGAACGAAGGCTCGTATAATAATAGGTCTGTTGACTGGACACTGCGGCCTAAGAAAACACCTAAACACTATGGGAGTACGCAGGAAAACCGTGGAGTGTAGGCTATGTGATGAAGAGGAGGAAACAGCCTCTCATATTATCTTCGACTTGACGCCCTAAGTAGTAGGCGACTCAGAACCTTTGGAGAGATCAGCCCGGAAACAGGCATGAATCCGAAGAACCTTAACAACAGGCTTCTAAACCTAATTAAAGGCACAAACCTGTTTGAATGAGGAACCACTGACGACAGAGTGATACAATAGACCCCAGCTGGTCGCAGTGTCAAGGGAAGCTAAGTGCCAACCCTGTCTCTGGCTCGTCAGCTTTCAACCAACCAACCAACCTGGTATATCGCAACGAAATTTAGAGGGCTCAAATAGGGGATAAAAACCTACTGTTTCATGAAAAAATCACAGCTTAAAGTTTTAAAATGGCGGCTGAGCGCCATCTTCAATAATTTTTTTAAATAGAACACCACGTATATTATTCCATTTTCGATATACACTTTACTGCTAAATTCAATTGTTTTCGAAATATTAACGTTTGAAAAGTGACATTTTGGTCATTTCAAACCCAACCAAAAACACTAATGTTGCTTTCAATCAAGTTTGCATTGGAAAAAATCGTTGTCGCGGTAACATCTTGTTTACTGTCAAACTGAACTGCTAACTGTCAAATAGTTCGTTGAGCGCCTAAATCCTTTTATGATCATGGCTCGTAGTTTAGACGATAAATTTGAAGCAGTTTTGATATTTGGAGAAGCTGGAAGAAATTATCATCTAGCAGTCCGTATGTTTAATGATAGATTTCCCGAGGTCATATTTGTGCAAACTTTAAAATAAGCTCCAAGCAACCGGTACGCTGAAAGATGCTCCAAGATCAGGAAGACCGCCTCTTTCAGAAGAAAAAAAGGTAGAAATTGTTGCTGAAATGGTAATCAATCCGACTCAGTCGAAGTCTGCAGTTGCTGAATCCTGTGGAGTAAGTTCCAAAAGTGTCCATAGACTCCTAAAAAAATAAAAGTTTCAACCCTATATAATGAAAATCCTGCAAGCTCTCACGGAGGATGATCCAGACCGGAGGGTTGAATTTTGTGAGTGGTTAACAAGATTAATTGAAGGAGAACTGGGCTTCCTAAAAAGTGTATGTTTCGCAGACGAATGCACGTTTTTTCTTAATGGAAAAGTCAACAAACAGAATGTACGATACTGGAGCGATACTAATCCGAATATTTTTAGAGAGGGACATACCCAGTTTCCTAAAAAGGTGAATGTTTGGGCGGGGATTTAGGGCAATCGCGTTGTTGGACCGATTTTCATCAGAGGCAATCTTACAGGAGTTCTTTACAGAAATCTTTAAGAAACTGAAATTGAACCTCGAATAAGACAAATTGTATTTAACAATCAGGAAGAGTTTGAAAATCGTGAAATCATATTGCAGCAGGATGGGGCACCTCCCCATTTCGATCGCATGGCTAGAGAGTTCCTCGATACAAACTTTCCTGGGCGATGGATAGGTCGCAGGGGAAGTACAGAATGGCCACCAAGATCTCCGGATCTTACACCTCTAGATTTTTTCTTTGGGGGTATCTGAAGTCAAAAATCTACGCCACTGAATGCCAAACAATAGAAGAGTTGGAACGCAGAATAATAGATACATGTGAAGAAATAGATTCCGGTAAGCGGTACTGTTTATCCTTAATAAACTCTCTTTATGCCTCTTATTCGTCGAATTCATCAAGAGATTCAACTACAAATTAATAACAACGTTTAGTTAGCAAAATGTTTTATCGGAAGTGACCAAAATCCATACTTCATTTTAAACCGGAATGTCACTTTTCAAACGTCAATATTTCGAAAACAATTGAATTAAGGAGTAAAGTGTATGAGAAAACTGTTGAGAATTATGAGCAGATTTCGAAAATGGAATAATATACGGGGTGTTCCATTTAAAAAATTATTGAAGATGGGCTCGCCCCATTTTAAAACTTTTAGCGTTTAAAAAGTTATGAGCAGATTTCGAAAATGGAATATAAGGGGTGTTCCATTAGAACATTATCTCCTATTTAATCCCTCAAATTTCGTTGCGATATACCAGGTGGTTCAAAAATTAGTAGGGGACTTTAGACGAGCACTGTATAATAGAAAGACCGATAGAGAGAGAAAGCCGCATGTAGGGGGCATAACATTTTTTTTACGTCAACATCTACCGCAAGCCGTGTAAAGGAACTTCGATCCAAAATAATAACAAGCTTTATTTGAAGGTACTAATAAGATGTTAATTATTCGTTATTAGGTGGGTGTTGTGAATTGATCAAAAGCTAGTCCCGCTGGTCAAAGAATTAGAATCATTTTTATCTATTAGCTATGTGTACGACAGTGGCAAACGCCACATTTCGGGACTCGGGAAATATTTGACAGTTAGATAACAAGCCATGTTTTGATAATTTCTATCAAAATCATGTGAAAAACTTGAAAGAATATGGAACATTGTCGATATCTGTGAGCAATTTATTATATTTTTAAGAATTGAAGGTAAATTAACGTGGAATTATTTATCAAAACAAATTCGACAGTCCCGATATTGTTTCACATTTCTGCCACAGCACACGCTGCGATCGATTTGACTGTCCCCACCAAGCACTTCGCACATAGCGAATACTGAAATGATATCGAAGCATGGCATATTTCTATCGGGAGAAATATCATTAGAGCTTGGGAGTTTATCGCTCATGATTTTACAATTTTTTTCAGAAAATTTTGCCGAGTGCATTTTGGGGTCTTATTATCTGATTGAACCACGAAATCGAGCCTTTCTCAAAATGTCTATAGAAGTGATCTTCAATAATATTCCAAAATGATGCTGTCATATCAACTTTCAATTCTATTTTTTGTGACCCTTTTACGTTCACGTTGTAATAACGATTTTATCCAAGGCTATTTTATAATATTTGCATTATTCAACCGTTTCTGCAAGTAAGTATACTGATATGCATTATATGCTAATAATAACACTGAATCATTATTCACAAAAGATTATGACAAAAATGCCTCCATTACCTGTAATCAAACCCAAGCCACCAGTGTGGAGACCAATTTCGAATTCAAATTATTCAAATTTTAAAAGTATTCACTGAACAAAAATTACATTCTACAGGAAGATTTATGCAGCGTTACCTTATAACTCAGCCCAATAACTAATAACTAGGAATTTTATGCTGTTTATGCACTTTCCAATTAGGTTCTTAGTGTATAAATTCGCGCATACTCAAATGAAAACATTTTCAATCTGTTTATTCTGTCCAAATTCCAAAAATGGTATCAAATAAAGGAATAACATGTTTGGCACTTTTTTATTGCTCATTTATTCTATTGAGAAATCCATGAAGAAACCAGCAGACAACGTCGGTATGCTGTAAGGCATTCCAATAGGAGACAAAAAGAAAAAGATCATTTTTAGAACCTGGAGAAGTTCATGTTCATGAGGGAAAAAGATGTGGAGCAATATATAAAATTTTAAATTCACTATGTAAACACGGACTGACAGTTGTGATCAAAATATATAAATATTGCAAATCGGCACAGGCGTATTTTTCTTTTGACCTAAGCCCTTTGTTCTTAGTTAAAAGTTGGTCAACTTTCTGGTAATAGTTCACAGTTATTAGTACTTGTAACGATTCCATAAACGTTCGCATTAACATGCTATTGTCTAATGTATTGTAACGAACCTAGGCCGGACCTGTCGCCTCACATGTTGCCGTCGACAGCGATGAGATCATCCCCGGAGATGTTCGAGAACCATCCAGTGCGCTCTGCCGCGGAAGACAACGGTCAATATTGGAAACAATTGGAACACGCCGGTCGCCAACGGAAAGAATTCGAAACATCGAGAATGCTGTATCGGAGATAAATAGGCAACCCTCAAGTCTCAGACACACAGTCTGAACGAGCCCATACCATCGAGCTATACAGTGGCGTAGTAATATAAATTAAGTTGTAGATTAAGTGTTAAATAAATTAGTTAAACCAAGTTAAGTTTATTTACGTTACAATTGGTGTCGGAAGTGAGATTTTGAAAATAAACAAGTGATCGTGGAGTGGATAGTCAGAAAAATAAATTGATAGACCTTTTGTACGCCCAAAATAGACAGTGGCCCGGTTTTCGCGAAGTGGACAATTGTGCGTGGGAATATAAACTGATACACTGTTCGCGTGAAACAGAAAATAGACAGTGGCCCGGTTTTCGCGAAGTGGACAATTGTGCGTGGGAATATAAACTGATACACTCTTCGCGTGAAACAGACAATAGACTGGTGGCCCGTGGAAAAGAATTCGTGAAGTGAATTTTTAACAAACTGATAAACTTTTTCGTGTGAAACAGACTGATACCTCGTCAAAGACAAAATGTGTTCAAGAAAAGTGCGTCTTGCGGACTTGAAGGTAGCGGAATTGAAACAGGAATTGGAGGAAAGGGAACTGGAAACAACGGGTAAAAAGCAAGTACTCCAGGAAAGACTTGCAGAAGGACTTATACAAGAAGGTGAGGACCCCGAAACATTTTTATTCGAAGTTCCCGGAGGTGATTTAAGTTTGGTAATGAATAAACTCGAAGAAACTACTAAATCCGTGAAAGAAGAACTGCAACAAAATTCTAGAAATCTGGAAGAGAAGCTTCTAGAAAATTCAAGAGTCTGGAAGAAAATGCTAGAAATCTGGAAGAGAAGCTTCAAGAAAATTCTAGAAATCTGGAAGAGAAGCTTCTAGAAAATTCAAGAAGCCTGGAAGAAAATGCTAGAAATCTGGAAGAGAAGCTTGAAGAAAATTCTAGAAATCTGGAAGAGAAGCTTCTAGAAAATTCAAGAAGCCTGGAAGAGAAGTTCCTGGAAAACACAGAAGGTCTAAAAAAAGAATTGTGTGGTGTGGCTAATTTTCTAGAAGAAAGAATGGGAACCGTTGAGACAGAGATAGATAAAATTAGGGGAGCAAATGAACACGGAGGTAGATAAAATCAAAGATGGGGTCGAGGCAGAAATGGACAAAATAAAGGAAACAATCAGTAAGCTGGAAAAACGAATTAATAGTGCGCCCTCCACAGAGATGGTTAACGAAAATGCAATGCTGGACTTGAGTTTGAACTTGGATAAAGTTCAAGAGGGAATAAAAGATGTCAAGATCAATTCAGAAATAGGGAAGCTTTCCATGAAGCCGCCTCAGTTCGACGGAAAAACTCCATGGGCAAATTACCGCCGGCAGTTTGAAGCAGCGGCCAAAGCAAACGGATGGAATGCAGGGGAAAGAGCTGTAGCACTGACACTTGCATTACGTGGAGAAGCGACAAATATTCTACAAACTCTCACCGCCCAAGAACAGGAGGACTATGATCAGCTGATTAAACATCTAGAATTACGATATGGCCACGCCCATTTGGAACACGTATACCACTCCCAGCTGAAAAATCGCTGTCAGAAATCGGGCGAATCCTTACAAGAATTTGAAACTGACATTGCACGCTTGGTTCGTCTCGCATATCCAGCCATACCGGAAAATGTAATGGAGCGATTAGCGGTTCAGGCATTCTTGGATGGACTCCGTGACCAAGAAACCAGACAAGCGTTGATATTAGCTCGTCCAACACATCTCGTAGACGCACTGGCACGAGCTTTGGAATTTGAGGAAGCAAAACAATGCTGCAAAAGCCAAAGTAAAGTTCAAACGATTGAGGAAGACTCACAGGAGCCTGCTAACTTGGAAGCTGCCATAAGAAAAGTGATGAAGGAAGTGTTGCCTGAGAAAAGACAGATAAGATGCCGGAATTGTGGCAAAATTGGACATGTGCGTAGCAAATGTCCAACATTCATCGACTCCGATGCAGGAAAAATAAAAAAGGTCGACGAGAAGGGGCAATCGTCGGCATGTGTCCGGCAAGCCTCGGTTAACAACGCATATGTCGCTATCCTTCAACGACAGAACAAAGGTGTCTTCGTAGACGGTCTCATCAATAGCGAGCCTTGCACCATGCTGCTAGATACAGGTGCGACTAGGACAATTCTCGGGCCTTCCTTTGCCAGAACACCGGAACGGATTGAACCGACAACTTGGAAGCTACGCACAGCAACAGGGGAGCCAGCTACTGTATATGGCGAGCTACCGATTGAAATAATTTTGGGCAACACTAAAGTGAAACATCAGGCACTTGTAGCGGACATCGAAGACGATGCAATCATCGGAATGGACATCATGAATTCCAGAGGGTTTGAATTGGATTTCAAAGACGGCGTCCTACGTGTCAACGGAGAAGAGCTGGTACTTCATGGGAGAAGTGAAGAGTTGATCCGTGTGCTGTTGGCTGAAGATGTAAGCGTACCTGAGAGGGCTGAAACCATTCTGGAGGCTCGCCTGGACGGGAGTGCGAGCAGTGGGACGTGGTGATGTTCGAGCCCAAACTTCATGATGAAAAATTGGACGAGGATTCCCCTAGGGAAAACCCTGTTACGTGCTGAAAAATTTGTGCCGGTAAGGGTCATGAATGTCAATTACTTTCCAGTGACCTTAAAGAAAGGAACAATTTTAGGGCACTGCTCGTCAGTTTCATCTGTGATCCGGGGCGTACGAGGTACGATTAGCCAACCAACAACTTGCCCACAGAACTAGAAAAATTAGTTGCCATCTCTTCCAAAGACATAAAACCAGCTCAACAGCCCAAACTAAGAGATTTAGTCAAAAGTACCAAGACATCTTCGATACCGGACAAGGAAAAGGGGGTCGAACTAATGTGGTCCAGCACAAGATTGATACTGGGGGTGCCCGACCGATCCGGCAATCAGCAAGAAGACTTCCTCTTGCCAAGAAGGAAGAGGCTGACAAAATAGTCAGCGATATGGGAAAAGAAGGAGTTATCGAACCATCTGACAGTCCCTGGTCCTCTCCAGTCGTACTGGTGAAGAAAAAGGATGGATCGACACGCTTTTGTGTAGACTATCGCCAACTTAATAATGTCACGAAGAAGGACAGTTACCCTCTCCCGAGAATAGATGACACCCTAGACACGTTGGCTGGTTCCACGATTTTCTCGACCCTTGATCTGAAGAGTGGATACTGGCAAGTAGAACTGGCTCAGGAAGATCGAGAAAAGACTGCTTTTACCATCGGCTCAGGATTGTGGCAGTTCACCGTTATGCCATTCGGGCTCTGTAATGCTCCCGCCACATTCGAAAGATTGATGGAAACAGTACTGAAGGGACTCTCATGGAACACGTGTCTAGTGTATCTCGACGACATAATTGTGGTCGGCAGATCGTTTGAGGACCACGTGGAAAACTTGGAGGAAGTATTCCTGCGACTGAGGAACTCCGGATTGAAGCTGAGCCCTAAGAAATGCCATCTGTTCCAAAAAGAAGTACGATACCTCGGCCACGTTGTCTCTGGAGAAGGAGTAGCAGTGGATGACCAGAAGATCAAAGCTGTTAAGGATTGGCCCATCCCAAAAGACATTCACCAACTTCGAAGTTTCCTTGGTTTATGCACATACTATCGCCGATATGTGCTGGGATTCGCCAACATCGCTAAACCACTGCCAATGACCAAGGAGCATTCAACACCAACGAGCTCACGGAAGGCCAAACAAAGTTCCAGTGGTCGAAGAATGTCAAGACTCATTCAGGAAGCTGAAAGGAGCTTTGATCAACGCACCTATACTGAGCTATCCCCTACCCAAAGGGAAATTCATTTTGGATACGGACGCCAGCAACGTGGGACTTGGAGCTGTCCTATCTCAGATCCAGGAGGGACAGGAGAAGGTCATTGGTTATTTCAGCAAGACGCTTAGCAAACCAGAGCGCAATTACTGTGTCACCAGGCGAGAGCTGTTAGCTGTTGTAAAGGGAGTGGAACACTTTTACAAGTACGTGTACGGAAGAAGATTCCTGTTGAGAACTGACCATGCAGCTCTCAAATGGCTCTTACAGTTCAAAATCCTGAGGGTCAAGTAGCACGTTGGATCGAGAGACTCCAAGAATTCGATTTCGAGATCGAACATCGAGCCGGAACTAGCCATAAGAATGCAGATGCCTTGTCGCGAAGACCATGTCCAGATGATTGCTCACATTGCCGACGAGCAGAAGAGAAAGAAGCAACACTTTGTAGAACCGCGGCAATGGATGACAACTGGAATGACAGCAAGATCCAGAAAGACCAAGAGAGAGACCCCGACCTTGGCTTAGTCGTCAGCTGGAAGAAGGGCAATCGAAGACCATCATGGCAGGAAGTCGCAGGTTACTCGCCGGCTGTTAAGTCCTATTGGGCACAATGGAACTCTCTTATTCTGGACAATGGGATCCTGAAACGTGTGTTGGGGCCGATATTGGTGGGGAAGACAGACGCCAAATAATTGTTCCCAGGAACAGAAGAGAGGAAGTGCTGCGGAAATCCATGATGGAGTCGCCGGAGGACATCTGGGAGTGACGAAGACCCTGCAGAAAGTAAGGCAACGGTTTTACTGGGCCAATTGTCAAGCTGACGTCCAGGACTGGTGCAGGAAGTGCGCTGATGCGCTGCTAGCAATGGACCTCGAATACGACCCAAGGCCCCGATGCGTCAGTACAACGTAGGCAGCCCGTTCGAGAGAATCGCCATTGACATCGCCGGCCCGTTTCCCGTATCCGACCACGGGAATAAATACATCCTTGTGGCAATGGACTACTTCAGTAAGTGGGCGGAAGCCTATGCCCTGGCCAACCAGGAGGCCATCACCGTCGCCGACGTCTTGGTGAAAAGAGTGGATATGTCGATTCGGTATTCCAATGGAGCTGCACTCGGATCAAGGCAGAAATTTCGAATCCAACCTTTTCCAAGAAATATGTCTACTGCTGAACATCCGCAAGACAAGAACCACGGCACTACATCCGCAGTCCGATGGAATGGTGGAACGGATGAACAGGACGATCAACCGCCACTTGTCCAAGGTTGTCTCTGACCATCAAAGAGACTGGGACCAGTATCTTCATTTGTTCCTGATGGCCTATCGATCCGCAGTTCACGAGTCAACCGGTCAAACTCCTGCTAGTATTATAATGGGCCGAGAACTGCGACTGCCTTGTGACCTGAAGTTTGGGATACCGCCAGGACAAGACACTGCGGGAGGGACTACGTCAGCAAACTTCGGCAGAGAATGGACGACATCCACGAACGAGTCCGGCTGAACATCCAGAGTGCCAGCGATAAAATGAAGAAGACCTATGACATCAAGGCCGACGCTGGAGGATTTAAGGTTGATGACCTGGTTTGGCTGTACAACCCCAAACGTCGTCGTGGACTATCACCAAAGTTGCGGAACTCGTGGGAAGGCCCGTATAAAATCGTGAAAAGGATAAACGACCTTGTGTACCGAATCCATAAGCCACCCGAGGGAAACCAAGGGTCGTCCATTTCAACAGGTTGGCCCCTTACGCTGGAAACCATGACCAAGTTCGCACCCTCAAGCCACCGGAGGATGATATGACGTTCGAGAAGTTTATGTCCTTGTATTCAAACGGGCAGAAAGTTCTACATGGGGTTACTAGAGAGGAGTCACGAGACCTTTTCGAGGTGCCTGCTGACTACGCACTAGCGCACTGTGTGCAGAAGATCTTCGAATGTCCAGGGGCATCACCGTAGTGTTCTCCAAGAAATTTGGTCAACTCCAAACACTGCGGGGCAGAATCCAGAAGTTGGTGGGTGCTACAGTTGAAGAAAGGCCAGAGAAACATCTACTACCTAGTTACCAAGAGGCATTCCCAAGATAAACCGTCCTATGAAGATGTCTGGAAGAGTCTCACCAAACTAAGAGATACTATGGTGGACCAGAATCTGGTGGATCTAGCAATTCCAAAATTGTCCTGTGGTATTGATGGGTTGGACTGGAGAGTCATAAGAAGTATGCTGGAGGCGATATTCAGATCCAGCGGCGTCAAGATTTTGGTTTGCTGTAACCCTCTTCCACGACCGATCATGAAGACCGTGGAGTGTTACTTCCATCGAACTTCACGGTGCAGATATGGGGAGTCATGCAGATATCGTCACACTCCAAGGATGAAATTTCGGGACGAAATGTCTTTAAGAAGGGGGCAATGTAACGAACCTAGGCCGGACCTGTCGCCTCACATGTTGCCGTCGACAGCGATGAGATCATCCCCGGAGATGTTCGAGAACCATCCAGTGCGCTCTGCCGCGGAAGACAACGGTCAATATTGGAAACAATTGGAACACGCCGGTCGCCAACGGAAAGAATTCGAAACATCGAGAATGCTGTATCGGAGATAAATAGGCAACCCTCAAGTCTCAGACAGACAGTCTGAACGAGCCCATACGATCGAGCTATTCAGTAGCGTAGTAATATAAATTAAGTTGTAGATGAAGTGTTAAATAAATTAGTTAAACCAAGTTAAGTTTATTTACGTTACAGTATCTTTAGGCAATGGTTATAAGCTCTTAGTCATGGGCTTAGTTATTAGTACGGTTGCATAAACCTTACTGTGTCAAATTCATATTTGAGTTGACTAAGCTAGAAATCAATCCCCGCACATATGCTTGGGCTTCTCTATCCCAGATGTCACAACCGCGAATTCGCGAGTTCTCGCAGTGGCGCCACCTATACAGAGCAGCTACACTTTTTTGGCAATGGCAGACGTGTTGCTACTCTTGCCTGGTATTTATTCGTGTTGAGAGCCCGGACACTAGATGGTTCAGCAACCGATTTCACGACCTCTTGCACAGGGTTGCCAATATGTGATGAATTTCTCACATTGAGAGAATTTTTACACCTAGCGGGTGATTTGTGAGGGTTTGTTCAAATGTGAGGAACAGTTTCATAAAATACAAGTAAACTCTCAATAGAGTAAGTACCTACTACACATTGAATTTATATCAAATAATGGGGCAAAAGGATTGATGAGAGGCACAATAATGCTTCAACGGTTTGACAGTTGACCGCATTGAATAATATTTATTTATTATAAATTCTACTTTAGTTTCGCCTTAAGTACAATAGGGGAGTTTCATCCAAGTTACCAAGTGCCAAAAAACTTCAAAAACTTCTGCCTCTCCAATTGTAATAATTGTGTAGAGAATCACAAATTGAATATGCTGGATCATTTATTTTGTATTTAAAAAAGTCATATTAATAGGGAGTTTTGTGTCTATATCTCGAGTGTTGGAGAGGCAGAAGTTTGGAAGTTTTTTTTAAGTTGGTTACTTGTGCGGAACTCCCCTATTTACTATTCGTTTTTAAAAAACTTGAAAATGTATCATTGGTTGATTAAATAACCTGGTATAGACGTTAGTATTCATATAGTTCCGAACTAAAAACAGATGTTTTTCTTGAATATTTTTTAGATCCTATCAACTAGTAACACATCGAGTTCATCTACTTATAGTACAATAGGGAACACGCATGATTTTTATTTAAAATTTTGTTTGCCTCAGTTCGGTCCTCAACAATTTTATTTTGTGAAAATATTTTCTCAAAACCCAAAATTTTGTCGAAATTTTCAAATTTAAAGGTCGTCCTCAATTCAAACTCGATTTGACCTTCACTTGAATAACTTACCCTAAATACTAGCGCCAATTGAGGTTGTTTCAGGAATATCGATAGACAATACTATTTCTTACAACTCCAACATAAATTCAACCTCACTTTTGATATGATGTTTCAGTATAATAAAAATATTAGTACAACATATTCTTCTTCTTCTTCTAGTTCATTTTTTTGTGCTCGGTTATATAACCATCTACACAGATCCGAGGGCCTCGTGCGGTAATACCTCACTTGCCCCCCTTCGTATGGCACCCTGGAAGTCTCACTCGAAGTGATACCACGAGTGCCCGAGCGCCCCTTCTTCCGACAAGTCCGTTGTCATCCAGCCTGGTTACTGGCGTAGAGAAGAAAGGGACTGATTTCTACACAAAATGTTTGTTAAACTTCACAAAATAACATGTATTTTTCACTGCACGTTATAAACGGCGGACATTTACAAATTACATTTACTTGACCTCCAACCCGGGAGCGCCACATGCTCACCAAACCATGGTCAGAGGTCGAATCCAGTACAACATATTAACCAAGACAGATGGAATTATAGTTGACAGTTCGAAACGACTAGCGGTAAAAGTTTGAATTGTGTGAAGTAACAATGCACACGTCCATCGTAGGCGCTAGGAGTACGTTTTTGAATGTTATGAAAAAATTGGCGTTTTCAATTTCAAATCATGAAATACATTGCACTTTTTTTGAATTTCTCAGTTTTTTGCTGAGTTTTCTAGTTGGTAATCTTTGAGTGCAAATCAAAATATTGTGAAAAAGGGACACATGCGTGTTCTCTATTCCATTGTTCTTAAACATAAGTTGATGATTTGTGGCGCCATCTATGGTGATGACGCTCTTCAATAAGTCACTTCTAAAAGAAGAGGAAGTAAAATGTAAATTGTCATTCAAATAACCTTCATGTTTTATTTTAATATTTTTATAATCAATTTCACTTGAATTTCTCATGTTTTCCAGTCATTAAGTTTAGCCTTTCCGACAAAATGAGGAGTAGAAGTAACTCGGGTGTCCGTCTGGACTATTACCAACGGCAGGTTCACAAAACCATTATGGAACATCAAAACCAAGTAACTGGATTATTCCCGGTCAGCATAGACAACAACCATGCTTGGATAAGAGACAACGTCTATTGTGTCCTATCCGTTTGGGGACTTTCCATGTCCTACAAAAAAATGGCCGATCAAGACGAAGATCGAGCCAAGACCTACGAGTTAGAACAATCTTGCGTAAAACTAATGCGTGGCCTACTCATGTCAATGTTGCAACAGAAAGACAAAGTCGAGAGATTCAAACTAACGCAAAACCCTCTGGATTCGTTACACGCCAAATACTCTTCAGTGACGGGGCAAATAGTCGTTGGGGATAACGAATGGGGGCACTTACAGATTGACGCAATATCGCTCTACCTCCTCGTCCTAGCCCAAATGACCGCCTCTGGCCTACAAATAATATTTAATCTCGACGAAGTGGCATTCATTCAGAACTTAGTTTTTTATATAGAATGTGCGTACTGTACACCTGATTATGGTGTATGGGAAAGGGGTGATAAAACAAACCATGGTTTACCAGAACTGAATGCTAGTTCTATCGGGATGGCCAAAGCTGCGCTGGAAGCGATGAATGAGCTTGATTTATTTGGAGCTCGAGGTGGACCTTACAGTATCATCCATGTATTGGCTGATGAAGCTCAGAAGTGCCAGGCTGTACTTCAGGTTTGAATGTGTTCCATGACCTTATTTATATTATTTGAATGAATCTCGAAGTTCATTTCTTACATATACATTTTTTTCATACCGGGTGAACCCAGGGGTGTGTGCAAGCTCCATAACTTTTTTTCTATCCAAGCTATTGACTTGATTTTTTTAAACAATAGGTCGGACAATGAGGCACGTTCTAAAAATTTTTATATTTACACAGGATGTCCCAAAATAAGATACACAACTGAGTTATGTTTCTTCAAACGGTAACCCCCCATTTTTTTTACATCTTTGGATTTGCCACTAAATTGTCAATATAACATACCCGGGTTTCTTAGACAAACAGAAAAATTTTAAACTGTAGAACCATTCAAGATATAATAATAATATGTTTATTGTTTGAGATTAGAATTCTTGTTACAAACACAATGTCATAAATAATATTACCAATATAGACATGAAATATAAAATGTAATAATAATTGAATTAAAATATAAGATATATATACATACATATACAAAGGTTACAGAACAAGACTAGGACTACGATTAAAATTTATGTTTTTCACACAGTACAATCGCAAATACTACACATTCTAAATTACAGTGCATCGTCAAAATATTCCTGTAGGTCATAATAGGCTTTATCACTTAATAGTTTTTTACATTTTTTTCTGAATATGATAAAAGAAGTCTGTTTGATTTCAGTGGGAAGTTTATTGTACATCCTGATTCCATTATATATCAACGAGTTTTGAACAAAACATGTTTTTGGAATTGGTAGATTCAGTTCATTTGACCGCCTTGTGTGGTATGTGGCTGTAGATTCATAGTTCTCCCTATTTTTATGTATAATCGATACGGTTTCCAATATGATTATTTAAATAACCGTGAGGATTCTATGTTCTCGAAAAAGGGGTTCACATGAATCCCGCTATTTCGCTTTACATAAGTACCTAATAGCCTTTTTCTGCAAGACAAAAACCGACTGCAAAAGTTGATTACTGCAAACACCCCAAAAGGGTATACCATAACTTAGATGAGAGTCTAAGGCATAGTACACCACCTTCGCTGCAGCAAACCCCAGTTCCTTAGAGACGTTTCTCAGTGCGTAACAGCCTGATGCCAATTTTTTGTTGATGTGTGCAATATGCTGAGGGATTTTTTAATTTTCGTCTAAATAGATTCCCAAGAATTTCAAAGTGGAGTTATTTTTTATTATGTTGTTGTCGAGGGGGATATCAGGTATATTACACTTGAATGCTAATATATTTGTTTTGCTGGTATTCAATGATAAAAGATTTGAGTCACACCAATTCTTCACTTTTTTATGTCTTGGCACATTCTGTTATGCAATCTGTTTTTGTCCTTGTCATGCCACAATAATGTGGTGTCGTCAGCAAATAAGTTAAAGTTTTCTGTAATCGATATGTTGGTCAAGTCATTAATATATAATAGAAACAGAATAGAACCTAATACAGAGCCTTGAGGTACTCCACAATTTATCTCTCCAACGTCCTAGTCAGACGACATTCTTACGAATTGTTTTCTATCATAAAGGTATGATATCTAATCCAATTTTGACTGTTGTCCCTAAAACCATATCTTGTGAGTTTCCGAAGCAAAATACTGTGATTGACACAGTCAAAAGATTTGGCTAAGTCACAAAGCACGCTGCAGTGGCTTCCCCGCTGTTGATTTCATTATACACCGATTGCAATACTCTTGATATAGCATCGCTTGTACTCTTAAAACTTTGAAAACCATACTGATGTGCACTCAATATCCCATTACTGTTAAAAAATTCCATCATTCTTTTTTTTTACCAGTTTCTCAATTATTTTTGCTAAGGTTGGAATGAGCGATATGGGCCTAAAGTTTGCTGGATCTTCATTGTTGCCGCCTTTATGGAGAGAAATAACAACCGAGGTTTTGAGAAATGATGGAAATGTTCCTTGTGCGAAGGAGTTGTTAATCAGTTTAACAAGAATATTGAGCGCAGTCTCAGGAAGACTTTCGAAAATTTTGATAGAAATTTCATCAATGCCAGATGCTTTCTTATTTTTTATGTTTCCAATCACTTCTTTCAATTCATTTATACTGGTGTTGTGTAATGAAAAAGTATTGTCTACATAGATATCACTGAGATATTCTAGGAAATCGTTGCATTTCAAAGGTCGAGTTATTGCCATTTGTAACAAGCGCTGAAGCCTAAGGAATTGACTAGAAAAAAGTTGTTTAAGTTATCTTGAATGGTTCTGAAGTTATGAATTTTTCTGTGGGTCTATGCACAACACTATTTTGACACATAAATTAACATAAGTCAAAAACTATTGTAGATGAGTCCAAGAAACCCAGGTTTTGGGTATATAAATAGAATAATTTTTAAAAAATCAAGTCCCTAGCTTGGATAGAAAAAAAAAAGTTATGGAGCTTGCACGTACCCCTAGATCACCCTCTATGTATGAACCTTCATTACAGTCAATGTTGCCAAGAGAATCCAGTTCGAAAGAAATCGATAGTGGATTACTGTCTGTGATAGGCTTCCCAGCATTCGCTGTAGATGATCCTGCTCTTATTTCCTACACGAGGGATTGCATAATGGATAAATTACAAGGTCAATATGGATGCAAGAGGTTTTTGAGGGACGGATATAGAACTCCTAAAGAGGTTAGTCCCTCTTTTATTAAAAAAATCAAAAATCTATACTGTTCAATGACTCTTGAACAGCTTCGCTTTGGTCCTTCGGGCCGGATCTCAGTTTGAGTACATTTATTTCTTGTGCATTCTATTATGTGATACTTTTTTCAGAATCCGCGACGATTGTACTATGAGCCTTGGGAGTTGAGGATGTTTGAAAATATCGAATGTGAATGGCCATTGTTTTTCTGTTACTTGATATTGGATAATCTTTTTAGAGGTAAAAAAGAGATTGCTGCAAAGTATACCAAACAATTAGAGGAGGTACGTTAATCTTAATTGAAAGCGTTCTTTTGCGATTCTGCCATTTTCCAGATTATGATAAGAACTGAGGATGGAATGAAGCTAGTACCAGAACTATATTCTGTGCCAGCCGAATTTGTTGGTGCCGAATATAAAGAACCAGGCAGTCAAAGACGTATACCCTTGGGGCAGTGTCCATTTCTCTGGGCGCAGTCTTTATTCATTGTCGGGAAATTACTTCAAGAAGTAAGATTATTGCCCAAATTTTCCTGAATATATGGTACATAATTTTTTTTAAGGGGTTTTTGGCACCTGGTGAATTAGACCCATTAAATCGAAGGCTTTGTTCGGAAAAAAAGCCCGACGTTGTTGTTCAAGTCGTGATTCTAGCTGAAGACGAGGAAGTTAGAGATAAATTGGCTGAGCATGACATTCATGTTCAAACAATCGCTGATGTAGCTCCAATAGAAGTTCAACCTGCTAAAGTGCTCTCCCATTTATATACATATTTAGGTGAGCTAAAATAAGTCAAATGTCTCCCCAATCTAGCTTTTGTCTACAGATGCCCAAAATGTTGATTTACAAATGATAAAGAAAATATGTATCATACAGAACTGAAAAATATAACCATGTTCTCAACAATGCTTTTATGATAACACCACCTGTGAATATTAGAGGTTTTTCAGCATTTATATGACAGATGGCGCCACATTTTTTATCCTAACCTAACATATGACATGTAATGTTGGATTCATATGCAAGCTTTCCGCATTTTCGCTTATCACGTATTGATTTCTGATTGGCTGTGGAAATGGAAAGCGCTTTTCAAGGTCAGTAATCCGAAAGTCAAAACACTTTCAACATTTATTGAAGAAAAGCGCCGATTTTGTCGAGTTTTATGTTTCGTGACAACTCACTTCTGTTTTTTGTGTTTTATACGGTTCTAATCAGTAATCAAAAACATAACCTAAAATAGTGAAAATAAAATAGTTAAGTTATTGCATTGTACCCACCTCAAAGTGAGAGCTAGTCTCGTTGAAGGTGGTATTGGCTCTTGTACCACATGTAATATTTCTAGTGAGGGGCTTATCAACTGCATGAGATACTCAAATTGATCTCTATTTACCCTAAAGAAATTTTTGTAACGATGGGTATCATACAATTCCATTTCTGAGGTTTGCTGCAATACCTTGACCTCTTCTGGCTTATTCCTCATTAATTCTCCTCACCCATAAACTTCTATGTTTTCTATTAGTCATTATTTTACGGTAATAATATAAAACTACTAACTGAATTATATGTCTCTCTCGGAAGTATAAGCCATAAGTGAACTTCATTTGAAGAAAAAATTAATCAAATTAAAAAGTCACTTATGAACAGGACGCGGTTAATATTTAAGCTTCCCGCGGAAAGCGAAAGCTTGCACATGAATTCACCTTAAGGCTTATTTGAATAAGTAGTTTTTCAAAGCAGCAGGGCTTTTATCAACAGTGACTGTAAAATTGGTAATTTGGTATTTTTTTAGGACGCAACAAAAAACTTGGCTTGTCTGGAAGAAAATCAAGAGATGTAGGCATTCTTTCCACAAGCAAGCTTTATTCATTGGGTGCCAAAATTTTTGCTTTCACTCCACAGGTGAGTGATCAAATGATTCTTTTAATTTAAATCAGTTAATAAAATTTCTAGTTAAGAACACTTATTAAAATATGACAAATTCTGTTGGATGAATGGTTATTTTGAGGGCATATTTATATTACTTGCTACATCACCATTTTCATTAATTTTCTCATTCGTGATGCTCCAAATTCAGTTATTTTTTGCTATAAAAGGTATTACCAATTGTAGTTTTGTCCACTAGAAAAACATTTTATAGACACTTTACCTTCAATATGAACACATTGGATCAAATTAAATTTTGTCATATTCCTTTCCTTTTCAACATAAATGAACAATATTTTTCATGATACATCACAATCTTATGAACAAACTCTGTGAATATGTTAATATTAACAATTTTCAAAATTTCATTTAGTTTACGGACATGTCTCAAAATTACATTGCCACGGATTACGAGCTCATGATTGATATTTGCAAGAGTGAAATAAACTTTTTGAAGTCGAGTTGGCAGAATATGTTAGGGAGGCCATTGGTGACAGTAGTGTGCCGAAGACTACATCTAGGTATTATTTTTAAAACTATTTTTTGTTTCTTATTGGCTTTATCCTAGTCCTGACTACATAAGGCAACATGGTTTTTTGCACTTACTAATTTTGTCACTTTCATGAGTTTGGAAGCTGAACTATTTCTGTTCCATATGTTTGTGCATATACTCATTCACATAAAATGCCTTTCATATTGTGGGGTTGAGTACAGCGCAACTAGATCTTCGTTATTTACTTATCCTGAGTTATCTTTGTAACATAATTGTTTGTCAGTTTATAACAATTTTTTTGAAGGGTGCTTCCCAATGTGTTTTTGGTCTTGAGGCCATAAGGGTGGAAGCACTGACATCTTAGCCAAAGTCCATGAAAGCTCCCCTATGATGATCAGTAAAATCATTGAGATCGGATGGAAAAATACCCAAACTTTCAACAGCAAAGTTCGAGAGGACATATCTCAGATATAGAATCATATATAAAGATACCCATCATATTTCACATAAAAAAAAAAATGTATTCATGTTTTGGTAAGAAAATGTCTAGTAAGGCCTGTTCCCTGAGAATAGTCCTTCGGTTCTACCTAATGCCCCCTGAACACGAATCCAAAATTAAAAAGCGGCTTTCTCATACTCGAGTTATAGAACCCTTATAAGTTCAAAATTACACAACACATTATGTGATGTTTGCCATACGATAAATAAATAGATTCTTTTTCAAGCCAAAATACACTCACAATTCTCGTTTCACTAACAAAAACTACACACATCAGGTGAAAATAAAACCATCCTCCTGAAAAAGCGAAACACCTTTCGTTGTTTTGTAAACCCAATTTAGTGAAAATCATTTAGTGAAGTGAGTGTCTTTTTTAACCAACGAAACCAAAAAGGAGGAGGTTTTCTAGTCAACGCGTATATTTTTTTTTATGTATGATCACGCATAACTTTTTACTGAGACGTCCGTTTCCGATAATTCTCTATACAGTGGATAGGGTGTACTTCGAAGGTGGTCCCATTTGAATTTGAAAGATGAAATCCACCCCTAAGGGTAGCAAAATGAAGGATATTGATCACTCACCCCCTGAATTCTGGTCCGTTAACCGATTCTATCAGGCATAACTTTGTACTGGGTTCTTCGATTTGGATGATTCTTTTTTTAATAGATAATGTATACCTCATATTTGGATTTCGAATGAAATTATCCACCCTTACGGGTAGCAAAATAGGGGATAATTGATTTTTCACTTGTAAACATTGGCACACACATACCTAGTTGGCAATGACAGATCGCTACTGACATTATTTTTGTTCCACATCCGTCAAAATCATTATATTCTATGAGAGGATGGAATGATATACGAAGTAATGAAATAAACTAACCAGAACAACAAAAATAATTTATATTACAACAAATAGTAAAAGTAGATAATCATATTATTCAACTGGTAATAGTTGAATTAAGGTGGTAAGTAAGTATTTTGGAAGTAATCAAAAAACAAGTAGGTAGTAATTAGTAGATTTTAGCCACAAAAAATTGAAAAAAAAAAATTGTTGACAAAAAATTCAACCGTCGAAATACGGAACTGAAAAGTAAAAAATAAAATAAACCTTCTTAGTCTCAGTAACTAAGCTCCTAAACTAATGTAAGTAACTAATTTTGAGTCGGCGCCAAACGAACAATCAACTAACATCATTAAATTACTTCAAAAAAAATTATCAGAATGTCACCACTCAAAATTAGGAGCTTAGTTACTGAGACTAAGAAGGTTTATTTTATTTTTTACTTTTCAGTTCCGTATTTCGTCGGTTTGATTTTTTGTTAAAAAGTTTTTTGTTTGCTTGAATAAATCACCGCCAACTTTTAGAATTCAAACATTCCTCCAGATTAGTGTTCAGGAGGCGAAAATACATGAGTAGAACAATACGGCTATTCTCGGGCAGCATGAGCGCCCTTACTAGACATTTACCCACGTTTCTGACACACTTGCATTGAGTTATAGTTTTCACCTGGGTTAACTAACATATGTTTTTGACATCTAACTTAAAATGTTCGTATCAAACACACGCATGTCTGCCATATTTTAATTTTGGGGCTCAAAAACGATTCGGTGATATATTTTACATGAAATACACATCGTTGAAAGACTCATAAAAGCTTTATATACATATCACACACATTAATGCAGTTCTTGCTATATTTATGCTACAGCAGAAAAATGGAAAATGTACCTTTAGAAAAGATCTTTCTGAAACATAAATCCAATATGGCTGACATGTGTCTGTTTGTTGGGTCGTTTGGTCTGTTGCTAAAGCTTGTTTTTTGTGGTGTGTATTGCATCTTGGTTCCTGGCCGGTTTAGAACTTCGATCCCGAAGAGTACTACACCAGCTATGACATCGCCCTCTTGGCTGACAAAGTGGTCGCCCACTTGGCCTTCTTAACGATGAACTGGCGAAACATGCTCGGCAGGCCCACCATTACAGTGGTTGCTACTAAAAATCACTTAGGTAATTCTCAAGTATTTTGTTTTTCGATGCTTTTGAAGGGGTCTGGGGTGTTTTTATTGGTGCGAAGCTTCAATGGATTTTTGGAATGATAAAGTATTGCTAGTGCTCTTAGAAAATATATATTATACTTTTATGCATTTATTTCATTCTAGTGAACAGCAGAAATTTCGATGTACGCTCATAATTATTGTTGTCAATTTTTCAAATAATTGTATGTTACAGAGACTGAACTTTCCAAAGCAAATTTGTGTTTTTGTTTAATTCATTATGATTTTTCGTTCATTGGGCCAAATGTGGGCGACTTCAGTAAATTTTCATCAGAAAATTAATAAGACTTTTACATTTTGATTAGGTTTTCATCTCATTTCATTCAATGCAGAATACTCCCTCAATGATTTAGACAATAATAGTAAATTCCCGTGCTTTGGAAAAATGAAGAATGATGAACTGAAAAAAGTTGTGATGATTTCGGGATTAATCCGTTTTTTTTTTAATTAGGCTCATTGATATATTGCATGGATACCAGAAAAAAACTCGAAATTTACTCCCCCCAATGTGATTAGAATTATGTTGGAAATCTTCCAGCCTGAGAGATAGAAGCATTCTTAGGCATGCCAGTAAAGGAAAGATTCATTAATATAGTGTTGATTAAAGTTATTTTGCACCGTTTCATCATTTCATTGCAGTGTGCAATTCCGTCGGTTTGTTTCTATTAACGAAGCAATACAAATTGATCTATGACCAGCGGCAGAGATCATACTATAGCCACGCCTAATTACCCTACACAGTTTTTATTGGGCAGGTTCAGGTTTACAGAATAAACTGCTGGCTTTTTTGTAACTCTCTGAAAATTGTGAAACAATTCAAAATAACTTTAATCTACACTATATTAAAATTCATCACATTCATATTTGATTTTTAACCGACGAAACCAAAAAGGAGGAGGTTCTCTAGTCGACGCGTATATTTAATTTTGTTTGTATAATTTTTTTTTATGTATGATTACGTATAACTTTTTACTGAGACGTCCGATTCCGATAATTCTTTCTACAGTGGCTAGGGTGTTCTTCGAAGGTGGTCCCATTTGAATTTAAAAGATGAAATCCACCCCTAAGGGTAGCAAAATAAAGGATATTGATCACTTACCCTCTGAATTCTGGTCCGTTACCCGATTCTCAGGCATAACTTTGTACTGGGTTCTTCGATTTGGATGATTCTTTTTTAAATAGATAGGGTATACCTTATATTTGGATTTCGAATGAAATTATCCACCCTTACGGGTAGAAAAATAGGGGATAATTGATTTTTCACTTGTGAACATTGGCACACACATACGTAGTTGACAATGACAGATCGCTACTGACATTATTTTTGTTCCACATCCGTCAAAATCATTATATTCTATGAGAGGATGGAATGATATACAAAGTAATGAAATAAACTAACCAGAACAACAAAAATAATTTATATTACAACAAATAGTAGTAGATAATCATATTATTTAACTGGTAATAGTTGAAGTAAGGTGGGTAAGTATTTTGGAAGTAATCAAAAAACAAGTAGGTAGTTATTAGTAGATTTTAGCCACAAAAAATTGAAAAATAAAAACTTTTTAACAAAAAATTAAACCGACGAAATACGGAACTGAAAAGTAAAAAATAAAATAAAACTTCTTAGTCTCAGTAACTAAGTCTAAACTAATGTAAGTAACTAATTTTGAGCGGCCAAGAAATCAACGAACATCATTAAATTACTTCAAAAGTATCAGAATGTCACCGCAACCTCGATGCCATCATTTTACGTCTTACCTAATTCATTTGCTTGTTTGTTTGGCGCGACTCAAAATTAGTTACTTACATTAGTTTAGAGCTTAGTTACTGAGACTAAGAAGGTTTATTTTACTTTTCAGTTCCGTATTTCGTCGGTTTAATTTTGTTGAAAAGTTTTTATTTTTCAATTTTTTGTGGCTGAAATCTACTAATTACTACCCACTTGTTTTTTTATTACTTCCAAAATACTTACTTACCCACCTTACTTCAACTATTACCAGTTGAATAATATGATCATCTATTTTTACTATTTGTTGTTATATAAATTACTTTTGTTGTTCTGGTTAGTTTATTTCATTACTTTGTATATAATTCCATCCTCTCATAGAAAATCATGATTGTGACGGATGTGGAATAATGACAGTAGCGATCTGTCATTGTCAACTACATATATGTGTGTGCCAATGTTCACAAGTGTAAAATCAATTATCCCCTATTTTTCTACCCGTAAGGGTGGATAAGTTCATTCGAAATCCAAATATGAGGTATACCCTATCTATTAAAAAAAGAATAATCCAAATCGAAGAACCCAGTACAAAGTTATGCCTGATAGAATCGGTTAACGGACCAGAATTCAGAGGGTGAGTGATCAATATCCTTCATTTTGCTTCCCTTAGGGGCGGATTTCATCTTTTGAATTCAAATGGGACCAACTTCGAAGTACACCCTATCCACTGAAAAAAGAATTATCGGAATCGGACGTCTCAGTAAAAAGTTATACTTGATCATACATAAAAAAAAATATACGCGTCGACTAGAGAACCTCCTCCTTTTTGGTTTCGTCGGTTATATTGCAATTATTTACCAATAAATGCCTGTGATTTTTGTCTGTTAGTAAATCATCCTGGATAAGTATGGATTAATTTTTTTGGTTCCAATAATTTTCAGAGGACGGAAAATTACCTCTCGCCATGATTACCACAATGAAAAAACTCAGTTCTGGTTACATAAATGGAACTAGAGTTACTCTGGGCAACTTGACCGATTTTTTGAGCACAAGTTGCATAACCAATTTGAATTTTTTGGGATGCCATGAAGATGGGTTGCCTGACAGTAAGTCCCACAAAAATATACATATTTGATTCTGATGATTTTTTTAAATTTGTTTGGTGTTTCATTGTAGAGCTGAACCCTCAAGTTCAACAATATCTGGAAGAACATTCTGTCAAATCTCTCTCCCACAAATCATCCTCTTTGATAGTCTCTAGGGCCGGACCTAAGAACAGACTCTTAAGAAGGAGAATGTCTGTTAAAGGAGCAGTGAGGAAAACTAGATCGATAAATGTTGATTGTGAGTTGACTCGATTTTTTTCACTTCTAAAACGTTCAGAATTGTTGTACCTATAAAAAAGATAATTTAAAACCGTTTGACATATTTCAAGCAGCCACTCAGATATATCCTGATATTAATTTTGATGGAAAGGGTGAGTAAAATATATTCAACAGCTGCTTGACGAAAATTTCATTATTTCTTGAAAATTGGCATACCTCGGGGATCAATTGCTAGGCCACTATTATAAACTTTCTATTGATTCTGTTTTTTTTTTCTAATGAAAAACCTAGAATTTGAAACGTTTTTTCTAAACTTTTATAGCCGAAACTTTGGGTATGGAGAGTGATGCCAGTTTGGAAAGGAGAGGATCCATGTTTTTCGGCCATTCTTTTGATAAAGTCGATAATGCTAGTTCATCTAGAGATGCTTTTCCAACTCCTTCACCAGAACGAAAAAAATCCGCCATTGAACCACCCAAAGAATTGAGACGGGAATTGCCTAATATCAGCATAAGCCGCCACAGAAATATGTCAGAGACCCAATACGCTGACACTGAAGTGAGTTTTCTCCATTGTTAAATTCATCCATCTATTTAACGCACTATCCCTTTCAAATTGAAATTTTGGTGTTCCTCAAGGAACTCTGGATTTCATGAACTTGAAATATTAGATGTGATGAAACATTTTAATTCTAGGTGGATGAATTATTCGCGATGCTAAGGGAATCGGAATCTCTCGACGAACAGGGCGATATCCTTCAATACTTGGTGGATTCCAAGGGATTGGATTTCAACACAGGTATGCTCGAGAACGGGAAAGTGGTGGCTGTGAAAGATTTGCTGAAAGGCCTCTATGCCAAAGCTTGCCAGCAGAAAATGTGGGGCTTGGTGCGACACACAGCGGGGATGCTGGGGAAGAAAGTCGAAGACCTCGCGAAATCAGTCACGGACCTGCTAGTAAGGCAGAAACAGATAACCGTCGGTATGCCTCCGAATAATGAACACACCATCACAGCTCCTCTTCCCGAGAGCGATCTCAGGCTGCTCATCCATGAAGCTTACGGCGAAGACGACAGCACGGCCATGTTGACGCAAGAACTGCTGTCCTACCTAGCGATGTTCATCAGAACGGAACCGCAGCTCTTCTTGGAGATGCTGAGGTTGAGGGTGGGGCTCATAATTCAAGTCATGGCCACTGAACTGTCGAGAACCCTCATTTGTGACGGGGATGAAGCTTCAGAACACCTGCTCAATCTGAGCCCCTTCGAAATGAAGAATCTGCTGCATCATATCATCAGCGGAAAGGAGTTTGCTATAAGTAGTGGTGAGTTTTCTCCTTTAATTCCACAGCCTCGAACTTGGGAGTACCACAAGGATCAATACTGAGACCTCTTCTGTACACCGTCTACATAAGCCTCGATATATTTTTTATTTTCAGTTGGCAGAGGAAATTTTTCCATTGTGACCAATAAGTCTGGCCGTATCAGTAAGGTAGGTGTTTTATTGGTATTTTTATCCACCAGTTTCAATGAGTTATTTTCCAGAAGAGTCACATAAGCTTAGGAGCCGATTTAGCTTCTGAGGATTCAGCAGAGCCAGAAAGACAGGGCCAGTGGCTTAGAAGAAGAAGACTGGATGGTGCTCTCAACAGAGTGCCGAGAGATTTTTATCCAAGAGTGTGGAGCATCCTGGAGAAGGTGGGTAGTTGGGATACCACAGAGATCCTTATTGGGGCCTACTCCAATGATAATTTATGGGTTTTGGTTTTCAGTGTCAAGGGCTGGACATAGCGGGAAAAGTTCTTCCGCAAACCCTGACTCAGGAAATGACGTCAGGAGAGCTGAAGTTTGCTTTGGCCGTAGAGACTGTTTTGAATACCATACCTCAACCAGAATACAGACAATTGATAGTGGAGGCATTGATGGTTCTGACGCTGGTTTCGGAATACAATGTTGTTCCCTCTTTGGGGGGTATTATTCAAGTCGAGTTCTTGGTACACAAGGCGAATGACTTATTCTTAGATGACCAGGTTAGTCAGTGTTGGAATAAGGAACAATCTAGTATCAGAAATGCGAATTTTCAATTTATTTCAGATGAAATGTGAAGGGGATGCCACCCTGTGTTGTGCCAAGCCGAGAGATCAGAAAGAAACTTCCAAAACGGGAGGATTGCTTTGTGGTGGTGCTGCGTACATCTGCCAGCACTTTTATGATAGTGCCCCTAGCGGGTGTTATGGTACCATGACTTACATGACCAGAGCAATGGCGGTTACCCTGGATTGTTTGCCGAAACATGGGGAATTGGATTGTACCATAAGTTAAAGCAACTTGGCTAAATACAATGGTTTTCTATAGAGCTATTTTAGATACGAGAATGTATGCAAAAATTACTCCGAAAAGTTTTGGTAATAAATTTACAGTCACGGAACACATCAGATTGACCCGACGGGACCTGGATAAGTGCGCGGGGCAAAAGGCAGCAGTTAAAGACGGTAGTCGAACGTATCTGCATGTGTATAGGCGCAACATTTACTAAGCTCCTGCCACAAAAAATGTATTGGCTTTCATCACCAACTTGATTTTAGGTGGTGGTGCTAGCATGTGTTAGTATGAGCATTCGAGTTCCAGTTCAGTATGTTTTCTGTCGTTTGTCTGTATATACAGTTAGTCTAATCGACAAGTTGAAAATGGTCTAAACTAGAGATACTGCTCTTAAAATTATGTGTGATAGCTCATTGGATCAGGAATAACGCCTAGAAAAATGTGCCAAAAGCGTGTATTAGCACATAAAAAATTGCAAAAGTTATAAACAATTAAAGATGAAAAAAAAAAGGCATTTCGTTTTTTGACAATATTTCATAAACTATTGATATTTAAGAAATTTCAAAAAAAAGATTCTGAAAGAGGAGGAAATTTTCAATAAAAAACTCCAAGCTCCCGGAACTCTATCTCCATTATTAATCATTTTAATTTAACGCTGAAAATGGGTCTCCGCGCGACATTTTTAGGTTGCGCGCGCGGCGTCAAAAGCGAGTACGACACATTAATTAATTTATTTAAGGTATTAAATTTTTTTTTTTTAATTTGAAAAAATTATGATGTATTCTAAACTCTATAAATAATTTATTCCCGTTGGAAATTTTACTTAAAGTTAATTTTTCAACAAGTTAAACGATTGTTAACTAACAAATTTTTCGCTTCGTAGAGCCTTTCTTATATACATACTTAACAAGATCACGCCATAAAAGTTAAAAAATATTCATACTTTGTTTATAATATAAAAAAAATTAAAAATTTTTTTTTCTTAATCGTATATTATTTTTTTTTTTAAAAAATAAATTTTTAAAAAAAAAACCCGCCATTTTTATAAATTTTTTATAAAAAATTATTATTTAATATTTTAAAAAAAAATTTTCACAACTTTATTATATTACAAATATTATTTAAAAAAAAAATTCCTTAATAACAATTTTTAATTGTTTATAATAGTTTTTTTTATATTTCTTTTGTTTAATAAATTAGTTAAGGAAATTTGTTTTTTCTAAAAATCATAATTGACAGTCCTCTATAAAAAAAAAAATTTTTTTTTAATTCCTTTTTTTAATTCCCAATTTTTAATTTTTAATTTTTTTTTAAATTCTAAAATTTAAAAAAAATTATTTAGTAAAAAAGTATAAAAAAAAAATTTCCCAATTTTTCCCAATTCCCAAAGTACAATAAAAAATTGGAAATTTTTTTTTCTATACTTTTTTATATATGGTTGTTTTTGTAAATTTTAGAAGTTTCAGAAAAAAAATCTAACAAAGTTAAAAATTTGTTGAAAAAATTGGTAAGTTAATAAACAATGGAATTGTTGATAAAAAAATATTTTTTCAGTTACTTTATAGAGTACTGTCAATTATGATTTTTAGAAAAAAAAATCCTATCTAATTATTTAAACAATAAAAATATAAAAAAACTATTATAAACAATTAAAAATTATTATTAAGGATTTTTTTTTTCATAATATTTGTAATATAATGAAGTTGTGAAAAATTTTTTTTTTTAATTATTGAAATAATCAATTTGTTTATTAAAAATGTATCAACAAATGGCGGGAAAATTTTTTTTGCAAATCAATTTATATTTTGTATTAATAAAAAAACGATAATATGATGATTAAGAAAAAAAATATTTTTTTTAACATTACTTGGATTTTTTAGTTTTTGTTCAAGTACAAAAATTATTATAAACAAAGTATGAATATTTTTCTAACTTTTATGGCGTGATCTTGTTAAGTATGTATATAAGAAAGGCTCTACGAAGCGAAATTTTTTTACAATTATTTAAAAAAAAAAATCATTTACAATTAAGACAGAAGTTCGAGAAAATTTTGTTAGTTAAAAATTGTTTAACTTGTTGAAAAATTAACTTTAAGTAAAATTTCCAACGGGAATGAATTATTTATAGTGTTCCGAATAATACACCATAATTTTTTCAAATTAAAAAAAAATATTAAATACCTTAAATAAATTAATTAATGTGTCGTACTCGCTTTTGACGCCGCGCGCGCAATCTAAAAATGTCGTGAGGAGACCCATTTTCAGCGTTAAATTAAAATTATAAATAATGGAGATAGAGTTCCGGGAGTTTTTAATTGGAAATTTCCTCCTCTTTCAGAATCTTTTTTTTAAATTTCTTAAATATTAATAGTTTATGAAATATTGGCAAAAAACGAAATGCCATTTTTTTTTCATCTTTAATTGTTTATAACTTTTGCAATTTTTTATGTGCTAATACACGCTTTTGGCACATTTTTTTATGCGTTATTCCGGATCCAATGAGCTATCACACATAATTTTAAGAGCAGTATCTCTATTTTAGACCATTTTCAACTTGTCGATTAGATTAAGTACCTGGGTTGGCAATAAGTAATTACTGCCTATTTTCAATATGTCTTGGCATAATATAAAGTATTAACAGATTAGCAAGAGATGAAAAATTTGGCTTTTCGTAATGGGAGCCAGATGTATCTGCAAGCCATAACCACCAAAGAAAACCTTTGACAATTTTTTTTTTATATTTTCGGATTAATTCTCTTCCGTCTAAAGCGGCTCTTAGTGAAGTTTTTAGCGAGTTTTAATTTCAGTTTTTAGTGTTAAGATTTTAAAATATATTTCAGCTATGGGTGTTTGTAATTTTTGAAAAATTTGGGGTATGACAAGAAGCAAGCCATTTCTTTCCAAGAGCCTTATTTTGAAGATACTATATGAAGTATTTTTCCACCCTTCATATTAGGTTTATGTAATTGCATGTCCCCAATTCTCATCATATTGCCATATTTTTTATAAATTTATCTTAAAGTATGTTTTTTAGGTTTTAACTCTAATGACATTTTTTCTTTTATAGTTAGAAAAATTGTCAGTCTAGTCCCCATTTGGAATGTGCTATATATTTTATATATGTAAATTTAAAGAATTTAGATAAAAATAAATATATTACCCAGAAATCCAAGTATGTTTTATTTTTCACAAATTATTTCATTATACAATTCAACAGTACTTATCAATGTTTGAAAAAAACGGACTTCATGAGCCTCAAACATCTACAAATACATTATTTCTTTTATTTAATGAATAGATGAAAACATTTCAATGGAATCGATATGAATTATTGAAGTACCTACCGTCGGTTTTTGCAGACATTTATTTCCAGTTCTTGTCTCACTAAGGCCCGGTATTTTCACCTCTGGTTATACAAGGAATAAATTAACCAAAGGTTAGAATATGCTTTTGTTAACGTTTATTGATATCGCAAAAGTACATTCTAACCCTTGGTTAATTCATTCCTAGTTTAACCAGAGGTGAAAATACCGGGCCTAAGTTATATAAGTTATTTGTTTACTATCAGAATGTTGGAGGTATATGTACTAAACACACCGATTTTAAACAAGCTGTATTTTGTTCAAATTATGATGTAATTCTGATAACTGAATCATGGCTCAATAATAACTACTCTGATGCTGAATTAGATCTGAATATGTCTTATAACATTTACCGTACAGATCATGATAGTATTGGCCACTTCATTGAAAAAGAAAGGGGGTGGAGTACTCATTGCAATCAGAAAAAACCTTGATACTAGACTGATTTCGTTATCACCCAATACTGTTGAACAAATATTTGTTTCAGTAAGAATTGGCAAAGCGAATATTATTTTCGGTTCTGTGTATATACTTCCGAAATCAGATATTGAAATTTATGAAGAACATTGTAAAATAGTCGAAATTAATGATAACTGTAAGGTTATAATATGTGGCGATTTTAATATTCCAGGAGTAGGGTGGTCTAATGATGACATGGGAGTTACAGTTAATTGTCACTCATTCCCCTGCTTGAATATTGTCAATTGCTACAGTTTTTACAATTTCTTTCAATTAAAAAATAATATTTTAAAAAAACTTAAAAACACGCTTTTATAGAAAACCAAACTAAAAAAATTAAAAATAAATTTTAATATATTTGAATTAAGAATAGTGTAAAAAAATTTAATAAATATAAATTAATAATAATGTAAATAAGAAAAAACATTATTTTTTTTTTAAAAAGCGTGGGGTGCTTTTTAAGATCCAATTACGCACCCCACGTTTTTTTAAAATTAAAATTTTTTTTTCTAATTTACATTATTAATTTCTATTTATTAAAATTTTTTACACTATTCTTAATTCAAATTTATTTTCTATATTTTCAGTTTGGTTTTTTATAAAAGCGTGTTTTTTAGTTTTTTTAAACTATTATTTATTTATTTTTTAGTTCGGTTTTTTATAAAAAGCGTGTTTTTTAGTTTTTTTAAACTATTATTCATTTTCAATTTTTAGTTTGGTTTATTTATAAAAGCTTTTTTTATTTTTTTTTAAACTATTATTTGTTCTAATCTACTATTAATCCCGTGATTACTATTAGTAACTGTAATTATTTTCCATATCATTAATGTGTACAGCTGTATTAATATTCAAATCTCGATTTTAGAAGTCATTCAAAGATTTTAACGTTGTCAATATATACAGTGAGCCGCCATCTTGAATTTTTCAATTTTCACCAAAGAATCATAATATTCGACTCCAAAAACCCCCACATACCAATTCTGAATAGAATCGGACCATAATCACAAAACTCGTCCACCATTTTGGAGCCGCCATCTTGAATTTTTCAATTTTCACGAAAGAATCATAATATTCGACTCCGAAAACCCCCACACTAATTTTGAATAGAATCGGACCATAATCACAAAACTCGTCCACCATTTTGGAGCAGCCATCTTGAATTTTTCAATTTTGACAAAAGAATCATAATCTCCGACCACGAAAACCCTCCGATATCAATTTTGAAGTGAATCGTACCATAATCACAAAACTCGTCCGCCATATTGGAGCCGCCATTTAGTTTGTTTTTTCACACAAAAATTTCTTAATGCATTGTCACCGGAATTATGTACACCTGCCAAATTTCAAATCATTCGGACGCCTGGAAGTGGGTGAAAATCAAGTCTAAAGGAGTCGGTTACAAAGAAACATACAAGTGAAGCTAATATAAAGCGTGTAATAATGTTTATAATAGTAGAGGTGTGCTCTTAGACTTTCAACAAACATTCGCGACTTGAACATTCTTATGGCTAAAGATTTGCTTCTCCAGAATTCAGTTCACAATAATGCAATTTCCTTTGAAATAGTCATTGAACAAAATATTACTTTCATAAAATATGATGAGCCATTTTATATTTTAAAAATGCTAACTATACAGGTTTGAATGACTTCTTTGAAAGTATAAACTGGAATATTCTTATTGAATTGGACATGCATTCTGCAATATCCTCTTTTAATGATATTCTGTATTAATCCATTGACGTCTTTGTTCCTCAGAAAGTTTGCAAACCAAGTACGGTTCAGCTCTGATCGCAAACATTTGATAATTTAAAAGAAGAAATTCCATAAAAGGTTCAAAATGTATGGCCAGTATGAGGATTTCCTCTTATTTCACGACTTGAGAATACAATGCAATAGGCTCAGTAAATCATGTCATGATAATTACATCAAGACTTCAGAAAACAGAATGAAAGAAGATCCACGATCCTTTTAGCGTTATATTAATAGTCGAAGAAAAAGTTATAATCTTCCCAATAACATGTTACTTTAGGATAAACATAGGGGTTTTCAACTTATTTGCTGACTTCTTCTCAACAGTATATATACTGATCAAATAACTCAACAGTATATATACTGATCAAATAATTACCGTCCCTTCATTTAACTTCGAAAAAACTTGTAACATTAGTTCATGTAATATTGATGTAACATGTATATTTGATAAGACACAAAAGAAACTTTCCTCTGGCCCCGATGGAATTTGTAATTTTTTAAAGATGTGTGTTTGTACTCTAGCAATGCCTTCATTTATAATGTTCAATAAATCCCTTCGTGCAGATATTTTTCCTGAATTCTGGAAAAACAGCTATATGAAACCAATATTTAAGACGGGGTTAAAAGAAAATATTGAAAACTATCCTGCTGTCTGTATTCAATCAGACATACCTAAATTACTGGGAAGAACATCATAAATGATGAGCAACATGGTTTTGTTCAGGTTAAATTAATTTCAACCAATTTAATACTTTATGATCAGTACATTGTCAATGCATTAGAGAACAAATTCCAAGTCGACTCTATCTATACAGATTTCTCTAAAGCCTTCGACAGAGTCAACCACGATATACCGGCAATTTGCTCAACTGGCTAAGAAGTTATTTGACAAGTCGTACTCAAAGAGTTAAAATAGGTAGCATTGTATCTGAGCCCATTTTTGTGACATTCGGTGTCTCCCAAGGGTCCCACTGTTGTTATTCGGGCTTTTCTTTACAAATAATGCCAATAAACACATTTCAGGGATTTTGAAAATTCAACCCCAAAGAAATGGGGGTCATATAGGTTTGTACAGGAGTACCGTTAGTTTTTTTTAAGTTGGGTTTATAAAAACTGGTATTTAAGGTCTTTGTTACAAATAAAGAAATATGTGATTCAGTGTTTTCTGAAATTCAACCCCTACAGGGGTGAAATGGGGGGTTAAATAGGGATTGGAAGTTGGTATGGGGGTTCTGTTAGTTTTTAAGTTAGTGTCACAAAAATTGCTATTTGAGGTCTTTGTTACAAATAAAGAAATACGTGTTTGTGTTTTTAGAAATTCAACCCCTAAAGGAGTGAAATGGAGGGCGAAAGTTTGTATCAGGGTTCTGTTAGTTTTTAAAGTTATAGTTATAAAAATTGATATTTGTGGTCTTTGTTACAAATAAAGAAATACGTGTTTCAGTGTGTTTAGAAATTCAACCACTGAAGGGGTGAATTTTTTTATGGGGATTCCATTAGGGTCCTGAAAATTGGTGTTCTGTCTCTCTGTTACAAATAAATAAATCATGTTCAATCTCATTTGAAAATTCTGTCCCTAAAGGGGTGAAATAGTCGTGTACGAAGCATTACTTTCGCTGTTAAATCAATTATGCCACCCAACTGAGATACAAGGGATAGTGAGAAGCGGGCAAAGCCACTGGCCTAAGCTTGATGGAACAACACAAAGAAAAACAGCAATTTTCATAACCACATTCCAACTGCTATATTTGCCATAAGGAAGTATAGACCAGGGTCGATAATTTTTTAAACCAAAAAAAATAATAGCAGGATGGAACCCATTGGAAAAGGAAGAGAATATAACAAAAATGAAAGGAAAAATAATTTACGGGCGATCTGAGGTCGGGAACTGGAAGGAGGTGAGTTTTTAAGGGTAAAAAACGGTTTATCTTGATTTCCGGGAAAACTACAAGTCCTATGGAAAAAAGTACTTTACTTACTTTACTATTGAATGAATGTGGTTTTTTGTGGAGGAACAACGTTTCTTGACATGATTTTTGGGTAACCTTCCACAGTCTGAAAATGAAAATATAATCAGGAAAATCTATACAAGTGTAGAAAGGGCAAACTGATTAGTTCACCCCGATAAGTTATGCGTTCACCAATTATTTCTATGGAAAATGATTCAATTTGTCAATAACTGCGTTTCTATTGCCTATCAAAATTTTTAAATTCAAAGATACTTTCTATATAGTTTTGCTTGACGTTTGGGACTATATCTCGTTCTCAAAATTTCTAAATCTCCTTAATTGTTTATAATTTGATTTGCTCGAGAGTCTTTTTGCTTTTCAACTGACGGATCTCAATTGACATCCGCCAGTTGAAAAGCAAAAAGACTCTGGCAAAATCCAAATTATAAAACAATTAAAGGAGATTTAGAAGATTTTGAGAACGGCAGATATATCCCCGAAACGTCAAGCAAAACTATATGAGAAGTATCTTTGAATTTTAAAAATTTTTGATAGGCAAATTCAGAAAACGGCAAGTTATTGACAAATTGAATCATTTTTCCATAGGAAATATAATTTGGTGAACGCAATAACTTATCGGGGTGAACTAATCAGTTTGCCCTTTCTACACTTGTATAGATTTTCCTGATTATATTTTCATTTTCAGACTGTGGAAGGTTACCCAAAAATCATGTCAAGTTACTTTACTACTTTTGTATTCACACTTTTTTCACATAACCTCAAAATTTATGAGAAAAATTCAAATAACCAAGTTTTTGGTTTTTTATTTTTATCTTTTACTAAAAAATATTTCACGAAATTTGGTGAAAACACTTACCTTTTTATGTCCCAAACACACTGTAATTTTTTTGATTTAAAATATTTATATTTTCACCTTATTTTGACTTAATATCGAAAAAACACCCTAAATTTCAATCGAAAATTCTCCAGTCAAAATATCAGCTTTTTTAAAAAAGTCGGTGGGCTTTTTGTTCGTTAAGATCTCTAATTTCTGATGGTGTATAAAAAAATATACATTACTATGGTAAATATTCTCAGAAAATGCAAAGAATTAACAGGTAGTAAGCCCAGACCCTCCTAGCCCCTTCCCCACTTCTCTATGAAATACCTTTTGATGGGCTAAAATTTCCCGTAGGTCACTCGGGTATATAAGTTATCTTAAAATAGCAATAAATAGGCATCTACGCATATAATTTAAAGAAGATTCTACAACTTTCTCAAAATATTGTAGATGTCTTATTAAATTTTCGGATGCGAGTTTTTTTCGTTTCTTTGCAATTTCTGAGAACATTTACCATAGTAATGTATATTTTTTTTACACCGGCAGAAAGTAGAGATTTCAACGAACAAAAAGCCCACCGACTTTAATTAAAAAGCTGATATTTTGACGGGAGAATTGAAAATTAGGGTGTTTTTTCGATATTAAGTCAAAATAAGGTGAAAAAATAAATATTTTAAATCAAAAAAATTACAGTGTGTTTGGGACATAAAAAGGTTTCCACCAAATTTCGTAAAAATTTTTTTTTTTGTAAAAGACAAAAATAAAAAACCAAAAACTTGGTTATTTGAATTTTTCAAATAAATTTTGAGGTTATGTGAAAAAAGTTTAAATACAAAAGTTGTGGATCTTTTTATTGCCTACAACTTTGCCATCTAACTTTTTTCCATAGGACTTGTAGTTTTGCCGAAAATCGAGATAAACCGTTTTTCACCCTTGAAAACTCTCCCCCTTCCACTTCCCGACCTCAGATCTCCCGTAAATTATTTTTCCTTTCATTTTTGTTACATTCTCTTCCTTTTCCAATGGGTTTCATCCTACTATTATTTTTTTAACTTTTCACCATTTTCAAAGGCTTTAGCCCTGGTCTAGTATATCAAATTTGGCCCAAGAATGGAGCCTCGTGGCACTCCATACTCGCTAAACCACTATCAGAGTAGGATTTCCTCCTATCTTTGTTAACACGGAATATGTGTTTGCGACAGCATTTCAAGATCAATGAGATCTCGGGAAGTTTTCGAATAATGCCAAAAGCAATATTTAAATAAGTTATATTAGACATCTATATTCTATTGAAATGTACAAAAATTCATTATAGCATTTATTAACGAAATAATACTAAATATGAAAATGGAATTGGAATGACAACATAAAAAATAATAGTCAGGTGATTTTTCTAATCAGAGCAGATGGCAAGCAAGGTATTGCTTGATGATATATCACTGATTGAATAAAAATATACATAAGAAGAAAATACTAGGAATATTTTGGAATTGGAGGGAATTCTAGGAAACAATTGAATTAGGTAGGAAAAACAAACAAAAGGAAAAGTGGAGGGTTGAGAAACGAATGTAAACTCAATTACATTACTGGACAAGATAGAAAACACTTGCCTTCCTTCGATCGGAAAACCTGTGGCAAGCACCTGACTATAAAATTGCATTCAACAAAATTGAAGTACGAACAAATAATAAATTGAATATGTTGACGATAATTACAGTTTTTTGTAAAATTTCGGAGCAGGGTACAGGACTAGAAACCAAAATCAAATATTGTGTTATTTGCGGTTTTTCAACGCGTTCGCCAGCCATTCCATGGCCATGTCTAACCCTTCTCCTTTCGTTGCCGAGGTTTTGAAAATCTGGAAGGTTCTATTTTTAAGTGCTTCCAACCCTAGTGCCTGGTGGACTTCTTTTAGCGACATGCATCCTGGTATATCCTGTTTGTTTGCCAGGACAACCAGGATGGCATCAGCAAGTTCTTCTTCCTGAGAAAAAAACGTATTTATGACAAAAATGTTTTATAAGTATATATTAATGATTTTTTTAAGTATCGAAGATTTGGTTCATAACTCACCCTTAGCATTGGAACTAGCTCATCTTTTGATATGCCTATTCTCTCTTTATCTGCCGAATCCACTACATATATAATAGCATCTGTATTACTATAGTAGCATCTCCAGTAAGGCCTAAAATGTAGGGAAGAGGTATCACGAATGGGACAATACAGTTTTCTCTAACCTAGGTAGTGAATACGACTTTTCTGCTGTGATATTAGATGACGATACATGTGCTTTTAACTAAATAGCGAGAAGTTTTCTGCAGTTTAGTCTTCTCAGAATTTGGCTAACAAGTTTAAGCACGTGAATGATAGCTTGTCAGCAAACTAATAAAAAGTGTATTAATAGTGGTCGGCAATGGCAAGAAAATTGTTAGATTAATGCAAGTGAAGAATATAACATTTCAAAATCAACATTGCACAGGACCGTGAAACATGCTAAAAGTTTTTCTGATGTACAAAATTTCAAATATAAACCAGATGTTGGTTATAGGCGTATTTTCACATTGGCGCAGGAAAATGCTTTGGTAGAATATTTAACCACAGCGACCAAAATGTGCTATGGAAATGGAAACACACGACTTCGAAAACTTGCAAATGAATATTCTCAAAAACTGCAAATACTCTATCCATTGAAATAAGATGCGGAGTCTACGGCAGGACGGCACTGGCTAAAACATTTCAGAGTCAGACATAAGTCAATGCTGTCTTAAAGAAAGCCAAAAAACGAGTTTAAGCCGAGGTTTGGCCTTCAATCTAATGAATATTAACAATTTTTTTAAAGGAAAAACATAAATTTTCTACAAATGCAATATTTAATTGTGAAACTGGGCTCGTTACAGTCACAGTCCCGTCGTGAGTTCTTTGTCAGAGAGGTGCAAAACAAACGATGTTCATAATCTCCACCTTTGGTGTATTGAAAACAAACTTCCACTGAACATCCAAAAATGCAAATCCAACACATATTCCCTAAAAAAGTCAAACATCGAGTTTTCTTACTCAATTAACAATATCGCATTAGAGGATCTTGGGATTGAATTAGACCCCAAACTCAATTCTTCCAATCACTATAACAAAATAACTTCTTTCGCTAAGAGAATGAGAGGACTGATTTTCCGGGTAAATATCTAGTTACATCACACATGCACTCTGAATATGGGGAAAATACTTTTCTTACGTGTTTTTGCCTCCTGAACACGAATCCGGAAGAAAAATGCGGCGGTCTCATACCGTTCCCGAATTACACCACTTGAGTGAGTTTTGTGCGAGAAAACGGTGCTTGAAATTGAGGCTAGTTCATTTCGGAAAAAGCGATGTAACTCTGAAATGGTATGAGACCGCCGCATTTTTCTTCCGGATTCGTGTTCAGGAGGCAAAAACATGTAAGAAAAGTGTTTTCCCCATATTCAGAGTGCATGTGTGATGTAACTAGATATTTACCATTTTCCGAACATGCAAAGACTTTCAAAATAAGGACTGCTTCATTGCCTTATATAACGCTTTTGTAAAATCAAGGTTGGAATATTGCTCTCTAATATGGTCCCCTCTGTACAAATACCAGATTGATCAATTGGAGGCAATGCAAAGATTCTTCATGAAATATGTGTCATTCAAGCTGGAGGGGATCTACCCCCTCAAGGTTATGACAACAATTTTCTGTTCAACAGATACTCATTTTTATATCTGGAAAATCGTAGGTCATACAGATGTCGAAAGAAAAAACTAAGACTACCATATAGGAAACATATTTTGTGGAATTCTATATAATTATTGAATGAAATATTTACATTTTGTGTATTATTCATTTGATTTTGCAACTTTCCCATTCAACCCATAACAGTATCCCATTCAAAACACACTGAGGAATGATTGGGACAAAATCACATTTTTCCACATTCACAAGTTATATTAAATGTATTTGAGTTAATGAATATGTTCATATAAATATGAATATTTTTTTGTAGATCGAAAATTCTGTCATTCATGGCACCTCTCCCCTATATTGATCCTTGAAATAATTCAAAGAGTGATAATAGTCAATTGATAAGAATATTTACAAATCACTTTAATGCTAAACAAAGGTTATGATATGTCGAAAAACTACAAATTCTATGGTTAAAAAGTCAGAAGAAAAATGGGAAGTAGCTCCTATGAACTGTTTTGCAGGCACAACTTTTCAAAAACAATTAATATCAGGAAAATCCCATATATTACCACAGCTCCGTTATTTATATGCTAAAGAACAAACGCACTAAAATTACCTGATGCTCGTTTGGCCTCCTAAATCCCACACTTGAAATTTAAGGTTTTTGTAAGTAACTTGCTCTACATTGAATCCTATGGTGGGTATTGTAGTTACAACTTCTCCTACTTGCAATCTATATAATATTGTCGTTTTTCCGGCGCCGTCTAAGCCTAATATCAATATCCTCATCTCGCGAGAACCTATTAGGCTCTTGAAATAACTGAATAACAAACCTGCGGAATAAACAAAACGTAACCTCAAAATTCGGGTCATAATTCAAAATCGTACCCATTGCGGAAGTTTCTTCAGATTTTTTCTGGAAGCCAAATGGAGTTTCAAGTGTCAGTGATACATATTATACTCTTGATATTTCTCCCGGAATATTGTGAGTTTTTCAAAAACTTCTCGGCAGCACCTTTCTGACGTGTTTGGCCAGTTTGACAGCTTTCACTTGACGTATCTATTTGTGACTCATCTGTCAAGAAATTCTTCCGTTTATAAGCAGAGTGATACACTGAACTGAGGCATATTTTCAGGTGAAATTATTTCCAATAGGGAACACGCATGTCTCCGTTTTCTGAAAGATTTTGAATTGCACCCAATTACCACCTGAAAGCTTAGCAACAAACTTATAAATTGAAAATATTTTCAATGTTTTTCATAATTTGAAATTGAAAACGCCAATTTTTTCAACACTTTCATAAACTGAAAGATTTTGATCTGCTCATTAAGATTACCACCTAGAATGCTCAGCAAAAAACTTATAAATTGAAAGATTGTTCAATGTTTTTCATAATTTAAAATTGAAAACGCCAATTTTTCCAACACATTAAAAAACGTACTCCTAGCGTTTCTGATGGACGTATGCATAGTTCACTTTTACCACCAGTTGCTTCAAACTGTCACCTATAATTTCATCTGTCTTCTTACATTTGTTTTACTAATATTTTTATCATCATAGTATTTTCAAGATTTACCGAAACATCACATTAAAAGTGAGGTGGAATTTATGTTGGGGTTGTAAGAAATAGTATTGTCCATCAAGTTCCTGAAACAATCACAAATGACGCTTGTGTTTGGGGAAAGTTATTCAAATGAAGATCAAATCGGAGTTTGAATTGAGGATCACTTTCAAACTCCTGAAACAATCACAAGAAGCGCAAGTGTTTGGGGAAAATTATTCGAAAAAAAAGGTTGAATCGAGTTTGAATTCAAAAGAATTTCTGAATATCTTCCAAACATTTTGGGAATTGAGTTTTTTTTACTGTTATGTTTTAGACCAGAATTGGTGCAGAAAAATAAAATTATGTGTGTTCCCTTTCGTCTCCTCTGTATGTATAATCGAAATCAATTTAAACGCAAGGTTCTGGGATTATTTTCATTGAGTTGGAATGACTAATCCACACCTTTCGTCATCAAGTTTACCATAAAAGCTTATGCTAGCAGTTTCAGACTTCTTCCTGATGAACACAACTACCTTGTCTCTTGTCACCTGTCAGTTGTCACTTGTCAGTCTTACTTTTCAATATATTTTTTATTCTGCTCTGTAAGCAAGTTTGATTTTGTTGTCTGCCTATTTGCGAAAAAAGGGTCCAAAATGTCTGAACGTAAAGTTCTCAATGTAAGTTTTGGAAGGCGCCTTTCATTACTTTATATAACATGTGATTCCTATTTCAGAAATATTATCCCCCTGATTTTGACCCTTCCAAAATACCTCGTATGAAATTGCCCAAAAACAGGCAATACACCGTTCGATTGATGGCCCCATTCAACATGAGATGTGCGACATGCGGAGAATACATATACAAAGGAAAAAAATTCAATGCCAGGAAGGAAGATGTGGAGAATCAAGATTACCTTGGTATTAGAATTTATAGATTTTATATAAAAGTAAGGCCTGTTGAGTATGGGTTTTTCAAGTACTATATAACACCTAATTTCATTTAATAGTGCACTAGATGCTTGCAAGAAATCTCCTTCAAAACCGATCCGAGAAACACCGACTATGAAATCGAAGCTGGTGCCACTCGGAATTTCATGGCACTGAAACTTGCCGAAGAACAAGCTCAACGAGAGGAGGAGGAGGCAAAGGAAGAAGAGGCCAATAACCCAATGAAATTGCTGGAAAATCGTACCAAACAGTCCAAAGATGAAATCGAACTCTTGGAATCGCTAGAGGAACTGAAAGATTTGAACAAGCGGCAACAGGTTATAGATTACGATACAATGTTGTCTGGTTACAACAATACAATCAGTGAGAGGGAGAGGGAAGAGAAATTACAACAACTTGATGAAGAGTTTATCAAGTATGAGTCATTTCTAGAATCTTAGTAATTCATTAGCAATGTTAGAAAAAACTATTTGAATGCCACAAAAAAATTAAAATAATTTTTGTTGGATTCGAGATTTTGAATCTGTTATTTACTGATATAAAAACATAATAAAAATATATTCATTTCTAAGTGCAAAGTAGAACATTTAATATATTCAATTCAAGAAATTTTAATGTATATAGATGTTGATTTTTTAGGACAATCAAATTCCAGTCAGGTACAAAAAGAAAACTGATAGTTGAAGAAGAAATTGTAGAAGATTTGGATAATTCATCGCCCGATCCTGTTGATAAAATAAATCTGCCAGCAACTTCAACTTCTGAAAAAACAAATTTTAACTCGAATGTAAATCAACAACAATCTGGTATAAATCCCAGCAGTATCTGGAAAATGGAAGAAAAGAAGATTTCCACGGGTGTGAAAAAGCAAAAAACTTTAGTGGGTCTTGTTAAGCCCAAAGTTGTTGGTAAACCAGAGACAAAAATAATTCAAGATGATAAACCACCACCTCCCAGTGGACTGTCATTGTTGGGTGCTTATTCGGATAGTGATGGTTCTAACAGTGATTAGGTCAACTTTTGAACTTACTAGAAGGAACAATTTCAAATAGCAAATCCATAAAACTGAAGAAAAGGAAATGTGAACAAAGTAAAGGAATAATCACTAATTGAGACTATTGATTGATAGTTGAGAGGAGTTTCTACTTTATAGGTAAGCCTTATATGCATATTTTTTGTTATTCAGTATTTGGCATAGCATGAAGCTAGAAAATTATATTTTACGGAATATTGACCAACTTTTTTGCATTGAAATTCAGAAACCATAATTTATGTGTTATGATGGAATTACATCAAATATTTGGTTTCACAAGAATACTGCATTTCTAGATTGTTTTGAAAAGGAATATTGTCTATATGGCATTTTAAAATATTGCCAATCCTGAGCTGTACATTAAATTCCAACCAGAGATATTGTGTTTTATTTTTGCTATACTCCATACTAATCTTCCTGATCCTGATGGCACCCCTTGTATACGTTTTACATGGAATTGTTCGTTTGATTTTTGTTTTGTTGGGCGCCCACTAGCTCACTCTTTGGTTTGTTAAATAAGTAAATAATGCACACTGCCACTTTGTACTTATAATAGTTATGTTATAATTTTGATCAATGCAGAAGATACAATCTTTTGTTGTGGTTGCGACACACATAACCCGGGAACCCGATGTCTCTCCAGGTTAGGTTAGAGTCTTCCTCTTTTTTTTACAATTCTTGCGCGCTATTTTTTCAAACACTCCCCCCTTTCAGAAGTGTCGCAACCATAACTCAAAACAAATAAAATATCAAAATTCATCCAATATGACAATATGGATAGGAAAAGAATAAAAAATATTCACAAAATACATAAATTCAAATATATACCTTAAAAAATATATGACAATATGGTTTGACTAAAACTCAAAATTCATAACTGTAAAAAGGAAGGGAATACAACAACAAAACAAAAAAAAAGGTTCTGAACACAATTAGTCAGTCAGTCAGTCACGAGTGTTTTTAAGTCTAGGTCGTTTCTTCACTGTTGTCGACATTTTTCCAATTGTCTTCTAGGTGACGAAAAAAAAACAGCGGTTGAACTGGAAGCCTCAGGAACCATATTACAATTCCATTTTTTGTCAATATCGAAATTGGGGATTGGTCCTTTATGGTGTCTACTAGTAAACTAGCATCAATGGTACATTCGGCCCTCATCTGAAGTCAACTCCCTTGAACAAACACCATTTTCTAAGAGCTGATCATTAGAATGGGCACTAATACACGTCGATTCGTGGTCGGAGCTATCCAGCTGCCGAGTAGGGTACCAATTATTCAAATCGGTGATCCGTTTTGAAGAACTATATCTAATAGTCTTCCAGCCGCACTTGGCTCAACTAACGACGAGTTTAATCGGTCTTGATTATGAAATGATGCCAAAGGTCGAGAAGGGCTGGCCACTTCAGTCCTTGAACCTTCGCTCCTATCATCTCCATCATTCGAATTTAACAGTAAAGGAATATCATTTCCAACTGGGGCAGGTCGTAAGTCATCGGCATGGACAATGATAATATGACCATCACGGGAGATGCTATACGTAACATCACCTTTGGATTCAATTCAACAGATACGGTTTGCGGATCCCCACATTCCCACAAATGCGAATAAATACTAGTGTCAATTTAATCATATTAAATTTAATTTGTTTCGTAAGTGGTAACTCTACTTTGTTGGAGCTAATCAAAGTCTGCCATTGGTTATCCATCGTTTCCTCAGTTGTCAATAGGCTTTTTCATTTAGATGACAAATGACTAACTTTGTTTACCCGTCAGACCCATAGAAATATATTATTATATTTCTATGGTCAGACCCATGGACGTATAAATATATATCTTTATTTATACGTCCATGGTCAGACCCTATGGCATTGACGGCAACTTTTTTTTTAAAGGAAATAAAATATTTCCGAGTTTTTCTATGGATAGTTGACTTGAATTTACATGGAGAAGAAAACTCACCATTAGAAAATATTCGTGTACATAATTTTATCTACGAATGAAAGGTTTTTGGCGGTATAAAATAGGTAATAAGTACTTAACCTACAAAGAAAGTTACGAACGCCAATGTATACAGGTGCATTTGTCTTGAAGTTGACTGTTGACATGATGTGAAAATACCGCTAATTTTGAACTAAGCCAATCTCAAATTGTTGTTTCAAAACTAACCAATGACTCTTCACTTTCCCAATAGCCAATCAGACTTTGGGTTTCAAAACGAGTGCATGCGCCTTAAAAAATCATCTAAATGAAAAGGCCTATTCAATAAGCTATTGAATAATATTCGGAACTTTTCCTATAGTTGAACCATTTCTTGTCAGTAGGTTGGTATTCCTGAGTTAAAACTGACCAATAAATTGTCAGGTGTAAATATAACCCATATTGGTCAATTTTATTGGATCGTGTAAATTCGCACAAAGAAATGATATATGAAATACAAGTACAAAATAAATTATTAAAATCACAATAAAAAATTGCTTTGTGTGCTTTAATAAAACTGATGGTAATCGATAAAACACATTAAAATTGAATATTATATAACTAAGAAAGGACGACAAATTTGGGTTCATAACACTAAAAGTTGGTACAGTAGAATTCATCTAATGAGTAGAAAACATTCGTCAATGGAAGATTTTTCACAGATTTTTTTTACTGTTTTTTATTACCTATGATTTCAATCTCGTTGGGCAGGTGATTAAATAATTGTTTACCATTGCAAATTATGATTTTTTTTATTAGTGTCGATGTTTGAAATGGTAATGTTATATTTAGTGTTTGTCTATGGATTTCGTTTCCAAATTTTCTATGCATGAGACATATACTGCATCTAAAATAAAAATACAAAAGGTAGTGGTAAAATTTTATTTTTGATAAAGGGTGGTATGAGCACATATATATTGATTGCTCTTTTTGACAAGATAAAAACCATATTGAAAAAATATTGGCAACATGACCCCCAAAAACAAATTCCATATCTTAGATGTATAATACACACTTTTTGCCATTTCTTCACCAAGTTCCCATGAGGTGGTTCTTACTGCAAAACATATCCTGATGCTAGCTTTCTTCTGAGTGTTTCAATGTGATCTTCGAATTTCAATTTATCATCAATATTTAAACCCAGAAATTTTCTTTCGGACATACAACTGATCACTTGATTTTCTAAATGAATTTCTTCTAGATTACATTTGTAAAAATATTTTAGTTTTTGTTATATTGAAAGATAGCTTATTAGCATCACACCAATCTTTCACTTTAATATCATTCTCAATCCTTTGATGAAGCTTTGAGCCATTTTTATTAACCGACGAAACCAAAAAGGAGGAGGTTCTCTAGTCGACGTGCATATTTTTTTTTCATGTATGATCACGCATAACTTTTTACTGAGAAGTCCGATTCCGATAATTCTTTTTTCAGTGGATAGGGTGTACTTCGAAGTTGGTCCCATTTTATTTAAAAGATGAAATCCACCCCTAAGGAGAGCAAAATGAAGGATATTGATCACTCACCCTCTGAATTCTGGTCCGTTAACCGATTCTATCAGGCATAACTTTGTACTGGGTTCTTCAATTTGGATGATTCTTTTTTTATTAGATAGGATATACCTCATAGTTGATCATATTTTGATTTCAAATGGAATTATCCACCCTTACGGGTAGAAAAATAGGGAATAATTTATTTTTCACTTGTGAACATTGGCACACATATGTAGTTGACAATGACAGATCGCTAATGTCATTATTTCTGTTCTCCTACATCCGTCACAATCATTATATTCTATGAGAGGATGGAATGATATACAAAGTAATGAAATGAACTAACCAGAACAACAAAAATAATTTATATTACAACAAATAATAGTAAAAGTAGATAATCATATTATTTAAGTGGTAATAGTTGAAGTAAGGTGGGTAAGTAAGTATTTTGGAAGTAATCAAAAAACAAGAAGGTAGTAATTAGTAGATTCAGCCACAAAAAATGGAAAAATGAATACTTTTTAACAAAAAATTGAACCGACGAAATACGGAACTGAAAAGTAAAAAATAAAATAAACCTTCTTAGTCTCAATGATGAATCTCCTAAACTAATGTAAGTAATAACTAATTTTGAGTGGGCGCCAAACGAACAATCAACGAAGATCATTAAATTACTTAAAAAAAATTATCAGAATGTCACCGTGCAACTCGATGCCATCATTTTATGCCTTATAAATCTAATTCATTTGCTTGTTTGTTTGGCGCCGACTCAAAATTAGTTACTTACATTAGTTAAGGAGATTAGTTATTGAGACTAAGAAGTTTATTTTATTTTTTACTTTTCAGTTCCGTATTTTGTCAATTTATTTTTTTTTTTTTAAGTTTTTATTTTTCCATTTTTTGTGGCTGAAATCTACTAATTACTACCTACTTTTGTTTTTTGATTACTTCCAAAATACTTACTTACCCACCTTACTTCAACTATTACCAGTTGAATAATATGATTATCTACTTTTACTATTTGTTGTAATATAAATTATTTTTGTTGTTCTAGTTATCATGACAAAGTATTGTGGTGTCATCTTAAATTGGGTGATTTCTCCTGAAATATTAATTGAGGCTAGATCATTCATGTAAATTAGGAAAAGCGTTGGTCCCAGAACTGACCCCTGAGGTACTCCCCAATTGATTCCTATATTGTGTGATGAGTTTTGCCTTTTGAAGATATACTCTCTGCTTTCGTCCAGTTAAATATGATAACATTTCTAAATACATATATCTCCAATTTTTGCAACAAAATTTTATGGTTAACACGAGTCGAATGCCTTTGTTAGGTCACAAATTTCTTTATCGTTCAGATTCAGATAAACATTTTGAAGAAGGTTAAATATTGCATCATTAGTTCCTTTTTCTCTTTGAAATCCAAATTGAGTATGATTAATAATGTTGTGCTTAAAAGCCATAATTTTTTTTTCACAAGTTTTTCTATTATTTTTAAAAGTGTGGGTAACATTGACATGGGTCTGAAATTTGCGGGATTTTCGGTAGCACCCCCTTTATTGCCTCAATCCCCAGCAACCCTGATATTAAAATCGTTGATGTGGGTCGGGAAAGCACTCGACAGTCTTTTAAAAAGCCATCACACCTCTGAGTGTTTCATGAACTTGAAGCTTATCGAATCCTGGAAATTTCACAAAATTTAGTCATCAAATTCTTGTATCTGATCCAGTATTAACGGTTCAGTTCAAGCGTCAGATGAATTAACCAGTGGTTGGAATGTGTATTTTCGCTTTCAATAAACGAACATGATTTAAAATTCCAACCATCGGTCAATTTCAAACCCTCTCAACATCGAACAACCGGCCCTAAAAATGTAAACTGGCCTTTATGTTCATCTAGCGGCCAGAGGACGAAACACTTCACAAGACGAAATAAATCTCTTTTATGTAAGACACCTGGGGTGAATACAAAATATTTTGTTTAAATAAATTGATGAAAATTCGAAGTGGGCAATATGAATGATTGAGGCATTGTCTAAAGATACATCCAGACAATGATTGTGGTTATTGTGGAAATGATTATAAATCATACATTTTTTATTGAGTAACATTGAAGGAATTCATTTTGGAATTTTTGTCTGCCATCTGCGAATTGTTAATGCAACTTTACGCCTTCAATATTAACTTTTTCTAGTCGCCAAAAGATGGATAGTTTCATATAATTTAAAATGATCTATAGGAATATACTGCATATATATATATATATATTATATATATATATATATATTTTCTTAAATTCTCGGAATAAAGTCTGATTCAGTAATTATATAATTTTTTTAACACTTTCACATGGTATTTGTCATCATCAGGTTAAAACAAAATTATTTTATTTGAGTTTTGCGTTCGCATTGTACGAAGGTTATTGTGGGAGTGTGACCTGCGTCAAGTGATCGGGAATGGTTTGTTTATTTTTCATGCATTTTATCCTCTTCATAAGTAGTTACATGGGAATGTTTATATTGAGTTCTAATATATGGGCCGGACTGTATTTTTTGGCAGCATGTAAAGATCAGTTTTCATTATGATTACTTTAACGAGTTAAAGAGGTTGTTATAAATCTGGCTTAAGTTTTGATATCATTTCTATTGTTAATGCTATTGGGGTCTTTTTAATATGTATCATTTCAAGGAATGTTCTTACTCTTGGATTCCTTTCTTTGGTCAAAATTTCAACGTTGTTGGTGTTAAACTTATGTTGATTTTCTTTTTCGTGTTTTGATAAGGCTGTAATGTCGGTTTTTGAATATTTGTGGGCTTGTACTCGTTTCTGCAAATATTGTTTTGTTTGACCTATATAGGTACTTTGACAGTCTTTACATGGTATTCTATATACTGTATGAGTTTGTTTGTTTTTTGGTATTTCTGGTTTTAATTTTGAATAAATGGTTTTGTTCGTATTTTTCAGTCGATGTGCAATAGTTATGTTGTGTTTTTCCATTGTTTTATTAATTTTATTCGATAGTTTGTCTATGTATGGTAAAGGTATGTATGTTGTTGTTTTCTTTACTTTATTATCATTTTTATTGTAGATCGCATGTATTCGTTTTTTTATTGTTTTTTCTGCAAAGTGGCTGGGGTAATTATTTTCTTGCAATATATTCTAGATTATATATATATATATATTATATATATATATGATACTCATGTATGGATGTGGTGTCGTTACTGTAATGGATGTGGTGTCGTTACTCAGTGAATTTCTTAGTATATCTATTGCTTGGCAGATGGCGCAGCAGAAATATTTCGTCTATATTTTTGACCAACTATGTTGGTTTCTGTATTATGAGTTGCATAACGATATTCGCCTCCACTGATTTATTTTTCGTAAAATGACAAAAACTCTTCGATATTACATTAATCGAATTATTATTTGTATTGAAAAATTTAAATTGTGGAATAAATCTTTATCGGTCCTCAAATTTTTCGACAAAGGTGAAATGAATCTTTAACACATCCTTGAATGTATCTTGAATCCTCAACGAATCCTCGTTTTTTTTCTGAAGATTGCATGGTTCATCTCGCTTCCTGGTTAATTTTGACTGGAAAGACAAATCTTCATCTCTTCAAGGGCGGATCCATGGGGGGTAATAACCCCCCCCCCCCCCCAGACTGAAAAATACTCTAATTAAAAAAATATGCTTATATATATACCTACAGCAGCGGACTATTATAAAATTACAATATACAATATATGTTTTAAGATTCAATAATAAATGATTTAGACTATGGATTTTTGGTAGTGATTTTTTTAATATACTAAATTTGAATATAGTTCTGCCAAGTACATTTAAAAAAATTAAAACCTGGATTTGAGTATATTGGATATATAAAATTAATTTTACAACTTTTGCTAACTCTGAACTGTAGTGTAGCTTCTGCAGAAAGGACGTGGCTTAGATCAAACATGACTGAGGAACGTTTAGCAGGTCTTTTTGCACGTCCACTGAGTTTGTCTATTCTAGTTGTGAGTTTAATCTTTTTAACAAAGATTCAGTTTATTGTACTTTTTTATTAAGATTTTGTCTCACTAATATGGTTGAAATTTGTCTCTAGAATAACGATTTTAGTTCGTGTTGTTCCTATATCGTTTCGTACTGAATTTGTTATTGATTTATTTTTTCAGTTTCAAGTTCCTTTTTTTACTGAAACCCAAGGTTAATGGGCCATTTTTTAATTCTTAGTGTGGTTTAAGGTTTAAAATGTTTTCAATCAATGTGGAAATTAAAAGAGTTTCCTCAAGTCGAATGTAATTAATCACCATTGGAATGATCGTTTCTCAGTATTTTTGACATGGGACATTAACCCTTTCTCAGATTTCTCTATTTGAGTGAAAGTAATCATTATCCCCTTCTCCTTTTTTTCCACAAGTGGAATATGAATCATCAACCCGTCCTCAATTTTTTAACGAGTGGAAGAATCATTATCCCCTTCTCATTTTTTCGACACTAGTGGAATGAATCATTATCCCCTTCTCATATTTTTCGATACAAGTGGAATGAATCATTAACCGGTCCTCAGATTATTCGACATTAGTGGAATAAATTATTATCCCCTTCTCATATTTTTCGACACAGTAGACTGAATCATCAACCCGTTCTCAGATTTTTCGACATTAGCCCCTCCTCATATTTTTTGACACAAGCGGAATGAATCTCAACCCGTCCTCAGATATTTCGACTTGAAGGGGATAATGATTAATTCCACAAAAGTCGAAAAATCTGAGGACGGGTTGATGATTAATTCCACTTGTGTCGAAAAATATGAGAAGGGAATAATGATTCATTCCAGTCGAGTCGAAAAATCTGAATTCGGGTTAATGATTTCTTCCACGTGGGTCGAAAAATGAGAGAAGGGGTACTGATTCATTCCACTCAAGTTGGAAAATTTGAAGACGGGTTAATGATAATTCCACTTGTGTCGAAAAATATGAGGAGGGGTCAATATTAATTCCATTCGTGTCGAAAAATCTGAGGACGGGTTAATGATTCATTCCACTTGTGTCGAAAAATATGAGAATGGAATAATGATTCATTCCAGTCGAGTCGCAAAATCAGAATTCGGGTTAATGATTTATTCCACGTGGGTCGAAAAATGAGAGAAGGGGGGTATAATGATTCATTCCACTCAAGTTGGAAAATTTGAAGACTGGTTAATGATAATTCCACTTGTGTCGAAAAATATGAGGAGGGGTTAATGTTAATTCCAATCGTGCCTAAAAATCTGAGCACGGGTTGATGATTCATTCCACTTGTGTCGAAAAATATGAGAAGGGGATAATGATTCATTCCAGTCGAGTTGCGAAATCAGAATTCGGGTTAATGATTTATTCCACGTGGGCCGAAAAATGAGAGAAGGGGGTCATGACTAATTCCACCCAAGTTGGAAAATTTTAAGACGGGTTAATGATTGTGTCGAAAAATATGAGGGGATTAATGATTCATTCCACTTATGTTGAATGATTTGATTGTGTCGAAAAATATGAGATGGGGATAATGATTCAATTCAGTTGGTCGAAAAATAGAGAGGGTAATGATTCATTCCACTTTTGTTGAAAAATAAGAGAGGGGATAATGATTCATTCCACTCGTGTCGAAAAATAAGAGAAGGGGATAATGATTCATTCCACCCACGTTGAGAAATCTGAAGACGGGTTGATGATTCATTCCACTTGTGTCGAAAAATATGAGGAGGGGATAATGATTAATTCCACTCGTGACAAAAAAATCTAAGGGTGGGATGATGATTCATTCCACTTGTGTCGAAAAATGAGATATTTTTGGAGAAATTTAGCTAAAATTAACAGGCTTCTAGGAATAAACTGAAACGGAAAATGATGATTTTTTTCTGCGCAATTATTTTGTGTTTACCTTATAAGTAAAAATTATCAGTTCTTATCGATTCTCGAAGGGCAAATAAGTAATTTTGGCAGGATACAGCTGCGATTTGTAAACTTTGAATATGGCATTTAAAAAAAGAAAAACAGCATGAACGAAAGAACCTCAAATAAAAGGATCATACAGGGAAAACACAAATTATGATTTTTTTTTTAATATCAATGGTAATTTACAGCGACTTTCCTTCTGTGTACAACTTTGAGAAAAACTTTCCGAATGAAACTTTTGCCAATATTGGTATGAAATTGAAAGATTGTGAAGTTTTTTCAATATTTCAACAGCCGCCGCTTCGATGCTATTTTTGTGTTCTAGGCGAAGATATATCAAAATTTTCTGGAAATCGTAAAGTGGTGATTTCTATGAAATCTACCTAAAAATATTGAATTTCTCTGTAACGTATCATAAACAATAGTACTGGCAGTATGTATTGGCCATATTACGTACATAGTAGAATTGGTAGGTCAGGATTTCATAGAAGCAGAATCATATGTTTTTAAGTTACGAGTTATATGTAGTTTAAAAAACACACTAAAAATTTTCTCAGTGAACATTTTAAAGCTGAAAACTCTTCTACTGAGTAAAAGCAATTTTCCAGGAAGTATTAGGTTGGTTGTTATAAATAGATATGCAATTATAACTGTTTGTCTTTTCATAAAGAATTCATAATCTGTGCCCATAAACAGTTCAAATGTATTGTCATACGAACCATTTACACAAGCCAAATTTCGTATCGATTGGACCTGAAATATTTCATTACCAAAAGGCAGACAAGTGGAGATCAATTAAAGCTTGTGATAACGTTTCTTCGCAGCGTAACGATGTTTTTTTCCGACCGTCCCTGACGTACCCACATAAAAATTGGATCAATTATCATTTTTCCCGTAGAAACAATTACAACCATACTAGTGCGGTTCGATTTTTACACGCCTCGTACCTATATGGCTCTGCGTTTTTGTTATTGTTACCGACCAAACGTGATAGTATGCGGTGTAGCCATGACCAAACAAACAATAGCCAGTCGACGGTGTGGTCCGTCGACAATTGAAAGAGCCAAGACGACTGGATTTTATTTCGTCTTGTCGTCCTGCTCTAGCACTTTGGCGGGTTATACAGGGTCCTGCGATTGATTGGGCGTCGATTACCTTGGTTTTGTGACAAAGGAATCTAGTCTAAAATGGTAGTGATCCCCTCACCATTTTTCAACTGTCATCATTCATATTGACAATGGTTAAAGTGGTATTCCGAATTTAAAGCACTCGACTTTAACCAGAGGTCCAACTTTGAACTCGGGGTCCGACTTGAATTTCGGGATCCTGACATTAAGATGGGAGTCCCGACATCCTTGACATAATCTCCGATCCAAAAAACGTCCATAATCACATAACTCGTCCACCATCTTGGAGCCGCCATCTTGAAATTATGAATTATGACAATGAATTCATGAAGTCCGACCCCAAAAACCGACACATACCGATTTTGAATAGAATCGAACCATGATTAAAAAAACTCGTCCGCCATCTTGAATTTATGAATTTTGACAAAAAAACAATAATCTTCGACTAAATTCATAATCTCCGATCCCAAAAACCCCGACATACCAGTTTTTAATAGAAACGATCCATAATCACAAAACTCATCCACCATCTTGGGGCCGCCAAGTTGAATTCATAAATTTTGACAATAAATTCATAACGTCCGACCCCGAAAACCCCCACACACCAATTTTGAATAGAATCGGACCATAATTACGAAACTCGTCCGCCATCTTGAATTTAAGAATTTTGACAAAAAATAATAACCTCCGACCCCGAAAACCCCCACATACCAATTTTGAATCGGACCAAAACACAAATCTCGTCCGCCATCTTGGAACCGGCAGTTTTATTTCTCTAACAAAAACTTTATAATGCATTGTTACCTGAATCGGACAACTAGAAGTGGGTCAATATTCACTTGCAAATTCTGAAACGTACAACTCACATACAAGTTGAATAAAAGCTTGTAATGAAGGAATTATCAAAATGCATTGCAGAGATGAAGATTTGGCAACGCCAAGTATCATATTTCTCTGACGATATTCATCTATTACTACTTGGCTTTCAATTTTCATTCTTTAGACTATACTAAAATCGCCCTCTTACAGTCGGTAGCTGAACTAAGTCCGCCATAAAATGGACCGAAACGCACTAAAGAACTTGAAAATGAGATGATTTTTCCAACTTTTTTTTGGTTTGATGCATTCTTGATAAACTGAGTGATGTCATTAGCTAATTCATAATTCTAAAATACATTCAGAATATAATCCTTGATAACCTCAAATTTGTTCAGATTTAAGTTTTTTTTTAGAGTACCTATCCAGTTTTGGGAGTTGCCACAGTTTACATGACAAATATTGATCATTGATCCATCTCTGTAGATTTCATTTCAATTACTGCAACAATTCGTTCATTGCTAACAAAAAGGCGAGTTACTGAGTTGCGACTCCCACCTCAAAGTCGGGTTCCCGATTTATTAAACTTTGAATCCCGAGTTGGAAGAAGAGTACACAATCAAAGTTGAAATTTCTGCATTAAACTGAGGCGGTCCAGTTAAATGTCGGGGGGCCAAGTTTAAAGTTGGGATCCAAAGATTAAAGTCGAGCATTAGAGTTTAAAGTTGCAATCCAAGTCTAAAAGTCGGGCGCATAAGTTTGAAGTCGAGATTTCAAGATTCAATTCGGGTGCTTTGTACAACATTCCAAATGAATGAATATACATATAATATTTATATATCACATGGGCTGCTGTCACCACCATTGATTATAGAGGATCTTTATAATATAATAATATATGCGCAGTCTTTTTGAATAACTGTTCTCTAGATCAAATATTCGTTCAATATTTATATTGTCTCCTTGGAATGATTTTTAGTTCTCATCAAAAAAATTAACTAGACTTTATGTTTTTCAAATTATTTCTTTTATCATTCCCTTAAATAGATTGTAGATTGCAGGGAGGTTAATATGGCTCTTCAGCGCCTCCGCAAACGACCTATAAGGTCTTTCGTACATTACACTTCATCTATTCAAGACCTGTCCGAGACTCGTATCAGTTTCCTGGGAGCTAACTTCCTGATGTCTGTTGGCGTTAATGAAACCCCTTCGACGAACTTAAACCCCTTAAATAATACGCAAAAATAACTTTCCCAGCGACCTCGTATTAACGAAATCGATCGTTTATGATTCCTATCAACGTTCAATTCATCTATTAATGCATAATTGTGATATATGCAGCCAAACATACACCGAAATCGACCATTAATATCCTATTAATGGTCGATTTGTCTGTTAATGCATCATTGTGGTATAGGCAACTAAACATACACGAATCCAAATGTCAAATCATATTACCTTCGCGCTGTCAAATGTGTGTATTTTAAAATACAAAAATTGTAAGTTCCCTCCTAGTTGAAGCAAATGGATACCGAAAATTACACATTGATCCCAGGAACGAGTTCAACGGAAAAATTTGGTAATTAACTCGTATTTTAAAATAGCGATTAATGATCTTGAACATTAACGCGCTCGCTTCGCTCTCGCGTTAAAATATCTCGATCATTAATCGCCACCATTAATACACAAGTTCATTAAATAACTATTAACACTTATATTGAATTCAAAAATATGTTACAACCCAAAGTTTCACAACAAAATAAAATACAAAGTCCGAGTGCAGAAACGCCATAGAAAGTTTGTCGAAAACAAGGAAAATAAGCCTCATAGATTAGCCAAGATAGGATCGGGAAAAACCTGAGGCCCTTCTTCTTCGGCCAAGAAAAAGAAGGATAATGTAACTCATTGATAACGTACTGAAATTCCCTTGGGTTTCAAGGGTGATAATTTTTACGCATTTAAATTGCGGTATTTCTGGATACTTCATCAAGTTCAGTTCTCTTGTGTAAGTGTAACTGAAATTCAATTGTTCCATTGATTAAAGTGATCAAATACCACGGAATGTGAAAGTACAGTCAAAACCGTTCCTGGTCCAAGTACAAGTGGTCATAATTCCCAAAATATTTTCTCTAGGCGTTTGAAGATTAACCATATCTGTACTATTCTCATCTTCTACTATTCTAGTAAAGAACACGCCAAAAATGTTCGAATACGTAAAGTGTTTGACACGTAAGTGATCAACTATGTCATTTTTATATGTTGATTTTTCAAAATGTTCAAAATGGCGATTACTCTCCCGAGATTTTTCCCGAACCATTTTCTGGGTTTTGGAAATCACTCGGGACTTAATCTGACAAGAACGATGGATGAACTAAACAACAAAACAACACAAATTTCAATTCAAGGATTTCAACTATACAACGATCGATGTGTGAGGTAATGCCATCTAGTAAACAGTAGCTGAATCACGAATCTCAAAATTATGGCAGTTGCTTAGCGAATATTATCCAAAAGAAGGAATAGCATGTTTTTGGAGAACATTTTCAGTAATATCTTCCGAACTACCCTTCCCGAATTAATAAACTTCCCCCCCAACCCACACAATTTTCAGATGGATATACTATACTTATTATAATAATACAGTATTTCACTTGAAGAAGCTATTGCATAGCGAAACACGTGTTGTGGTTTTGTAAACCCAATTCAGCGAAAATCATTCAGTGAAGTGAACATTTTTTGTGCTTTACCAAAACCGAATGTGCGGCCAGACAAAGGGGTACATTTCCTAATTTATTTATTGAGACGTATTTTTCATTGGACTATACAAACAGAATTTCTAATTTCAAAAACGTTGAAAGCATTTCATGTTTTTTATGACGAGGTTCTCAACGTTCTCAAAAATGTTTTAAACTTATTTACAATTTTCTATTTTCAAATCACATGCGAGTAACAAGCTTATATCTGGCTGTTTTTTATATTAAATCCATACATCCTTTTTAGAAAACTAGTCTCCGTTTTTGGCTGACCTTTATTGGTCCGGAATATGTATCATCCCTGTCTAACAGGGTAATAAACATTGTGGGGTATGAGTTTTCTTGGAACATTCCATTCCACTATCAGTCTTTTTCAGGAATATAATATGATTAGATCTGCTGAATCAGTTGAAGTCATCAATTTGTCAGTAATATTTTGTGTATACATCTTCCGATTGGAGGCGCCATCAAGATTTTCATTTTGATGGATAAATATTTGAATAAGTTTTGATATTTACCTACCTACATTTTTTTATTTTTGTATCTAAATTTTTAATGTAATCTTGCACTCCGAGATAAAATCTTCAGCACAAATGTAGGTGGCAATTGAAAAACATCGGTGGTGTTATGCCAATCCATCATCTACAAAATTTCACATCTTAATATGCTTTATCAAACCTCAAGGACTTTCACATGAAGAGATAAAATAACCGAGTTTGAAGTCAGGAATTTGTTCTCACGAAATGTTAATATACGAATTTTTGAATTGCCGACAATGTGGAAGACCTTGTATTACGAGTTTGTGTATCTGATTGTTAATAAACATTAATTCGTCGTTTTCCAGTATCTTGAACAGGACAAAGTGCGTTATAGCAAAAAATGATCGCAATTATGAAAGACTCATGGTTGGACATGAAATATATGAGAATAGGTAAAACAATTTCGAAATTATATGTTTTTCATAGCCCTTTGAAAATATGGAGTTTGAAACCTTAGAAAAATATTCCGCTCAATAGAATCGTTGTTAAAATGGATTACTTTTGGATTTTCCAAGCTCTAATTGATAGTGTTTTCAGGAACCGAACTGATCAACCAAATATACCTACTCTTGAAAGATTTCATATTTTTTAGAACTCACTAGAAACATTTGTCTTTTAATAAATAGACAAATTAGCCAAAAACTGACATAAGGACTCTCTAACTTGTTATTTAGATATGGATGTGGCACCTTGTTCGAAAGGAATTTTCATTCTCTGTTCGGCAATATTAAATGTTACAAATTTCAAATCATAACTGAGAAAATGTATTTTGAAAATGTAACATTTTGATACTTTACGTAGAAGAAGGGAATAATGTCACATAATGTTTAGGAAGTATTTTTCAATTTATTTTAAAATTAAATTAAATGTTCAAAGTGAGCACCATTCACTTCTTGACAATAAGCAAGTCGATCTTGGAATTTTAGTACAACATTTTGTAGAACGTCAGGGGTTATGTTGTTAATTTCTTCCGTTATCCTAATTTTAAGATCTGCAATATTGTCTGGTAGATTGAAATATACTTTTGATTTTAAATAACCCCATAAGAAGTAATAGAGAGGAGTCAAATCGGGGGATCTAGGCGGCCATTCAATCGTTCCACATCTTCCAATCCCCCTATTGGGAAAAAATTCGTTCAAATAATCTCTAACAATACGTTTGTAATGCGGTGGAGCTCCGTCTTGTTGGTACGAAATTGATCTATCTATTGCATTTGGATCATTAACATCAGGAAAAAATCTTGTATGTAGGCTGTGAAAAGTTCATACACAATTCTAGATAAACCTCACCATTAACTGTGCCTTCAAAAAAATAACGGCCAATAATTTTGTTGTTAATGATACCAGCCCAAAACGTTAACTTTTTCACGATATTGTGTGTGAGCCTCACACATCCAATGAGGATTTTATCTGCTCCAATATCTACAGTTTTCTATTAACCGTTCCATTCAAATGAAACGTAGCTTCATCAGAAAAAACAATTTTGTTTATGATCTGCAAATCTGCTTCCATTCTGTCCATCATCATTTCACAGAATTGTTGCCTTTTATCAGGATCATCCTAATTTAACTCCTGAACCAACTGAACTCTATAAGGATGGTATTTTTCTTTATGTAAAGCTCTCAATATCGATAATTTACTGACATCATTGTCGGCGGCAAGTTATCTACTTGTCATATGCGGATTTTCCTCAATCGCCAACTTTTTTCCTCAACCAATTTAACATTTCGACCTGGTTTTTGGATAGTTTTTACATGTCCAGTTTCACGATATTTTATTTCTATTTTGCTATCTGTAGACTCTGAGACGTGTTGACCAGGGTATTTATTATTGAACATTTCACAAACTTCCCTTTGAGTTCTTGATTTATTACCGCATTATTAAAATGTCTATTCTTTGAGTTTTGGATAAATGAGCCATAGTTAAATCAAATACACACACAAATATGTTTCAATACTCTGACGTTTGTCAGCAACTTATAAATAACAAAATAACAGTAGTCTACTAGATTGACATTACATTATTTATGTGGGTTTTGTGAATAATTTTTTGGTGTCTTGAACGACTTTTTCCTGACGTTTAGCAAAACAGATAAGAAAATACCTGATTATTTCCTATGGGGTTATTTAAGATCAAAAGTATATTTCAATAGACCAGACAATATTGCATATTTAAAAGTTAGGATAACGAAAGAAATTAACAACATAACCCCTGAGGTCCTACAAAATGTTGTACGAGAATCCCAAGATCGATTTGCTCATTGTCAAGAAGCGAATGGTGGTCATTTTGAACATTTAATTTAATTGTAAAATAAATTGAAAAATACTTATGTGATATTATGTGACATTATTTCCTTCATTCAACATAAAGTATCAAGTTTTTACATGTTCTCAGATATGATTGCATGAAATTTGAAAAACTCAATATTGCTGAACAGATAATGAAAATCCCTTTCGAACAAGGTGAAACACGACCCCTCTCTTAATTTAAAATTTTTGAGGGGGTGCTCATAATTCAGTGGGAGTGCAAGAAGGGGGTATAATATTTCCATGCTGTAAATTGTCAAATTGACAATAGAAATCGACGTGTTTCAGTTTTTTTTAAACAAATACATAATAACGCTAAAAATGAATTTATTCCATTCCTATGGACCGCACTGTATAATATTTTTTCTGACACTAGACTAACGCTGTATTCCGAACTATATCTCGAAGATATCTTGAAAACACATCAAATGAAAAAAAAAAGTGAAAAGTTTTATTTTTATTCAGATAGTCGATTTATTTATTCTCTTCATTAACTTTTCTTTGGGAATAATCACAGGTACATTTTTCATATTTTGTTTTTCATGTCTTTCATTCTATATTGTATTTGGAAAACTTATGAAATATCATTATTATTGTTATCATGGAATTAGTTCTTTGTTGTATTAACAGTTGTTTGATCATTTTTACAATTACTAAAAGTTGGAGGAACATGAGAACTAGTAGCGTTATTTTATTAAATAATTTGATTGTCACATCTATTTTATTGTTGAAATACTGTTCGATATATCCAAGGCCGAACCCAGGGGGGGGGTGTTAGGGGGGATAACCCCCCCCCTGAAATCTGTAAAATATATCTGGAATAAGGTGCAAAAAAATAGGTGTGTGTAATAAAATTTGGTAAAATGTACATTGCATTATTTACAGAACCAACCCCCCCGAATTTTTTTTCTGGGTACGGCCTTGGATATATCCTTTAATTGATACAGTTGATAACTTCCATCAACAAACCTTCTTCGCAGCATCGGCATCGTCGCAGAAGACCAACGAAAGCAGTGGTCGGTATTTTCGGATTTGGCAAATTCAAATAAATAGCAACTATTTCAGGCATTTTTTTAAATGCTGTATTTGATGTTTTTAAAATTATTATTGATATATTCGAAGATCTTGAAGAAGGCGCGGTATTACTTTTTATGATCTGACGAGACCCGTATATAAAAGAATCACGTTCTGACTTTCAAAATATCTCACGAGAATTACATCAAGGATCCATTCTGGGACTTTCGTTATTTACGTGAACAATCTCTTTCATTTTATGTTCCCAAATAAATGTGTGGCTTATACCGATGAAATAATTTTTTTAGCACTGTTTAGGATTCAGAAAGGATCCTCTAAGTAAATCACAAAATTGGTTTACTGCCGAAAACTTCAAACAACTATAAATTCAAGAACTTATTTTTTCTAGCAAAAAAATGCAGGTGATAGCAAGAGTTTTGAACTTCTTCGGACGGTTACTGATGACAGACTGTCTTGATCGTTTCATAGAGATATCAGCTATGTCATATTTGTTACGAAACATGAAAAACCAACTGGGTGTCAGCACAGTTCAAACATGTTTCTTTTCATGCTCATATAAATTACTGCACGATAATTTTTGTCACGCTATTGAAATGCAGAATGCAGCTGATAGAATTATCGTTAGTGCTGATTACAGAGATCTGTCCATCATGCCTGTTCCGTCTCTCTTTATAAATGCATCAGTGTTGGAAATAGACAAAAACAAACGAGCATTTTCTTGCCAACTCTGATTTTCATGATTGCCAAACAAGGCTATTTGAGGCCTTTCCCTCTAAGGCTATACAAATTACAAATAAATTCTTCAGACCTTACAACTTCTTGCCCCAAGAGACAAATTGAAATTCAATCATTGTTTTTATTCCATCGACAAATACTTGAGTATTCAGGTCTGTATTTCTCAATAATGTTTCTTAATGATAACTGTGCTATTTTTTTTAAATATAGTTTTAGGATTTTTTATTTGTGTTGTAGGTAGGATTCAGAAAAAAACTCTCGACAGAAACAGCAACTCTCAATTTTACACAACATATACATGATTTGATAGACGAAAAAAATATTGTTGTAGGAATTTTCTTTGACTCAAGCAGGGCCTTCGACACTTTGAACACTGAATTTGTAGCAGAAAAACTCTTTAACATAGGAATTCGAGGTAATATAAACCAGTTACTTGTACTTTTTTGACGAATAGATGTTTCCAGGTTAAGCAGAAAACGTTAGATCAGATACATTTCATGTAACAACGGGCACCCCTCAAGGCAGCGTTCTTGGTCCACTAATTTTTTTATTACATGAAAATGATTTTCCAGATAACATAAGTTATGGAAAAATATTCTTTTACGCAGATGACACTTCTATCATTATTTCTAGTAAAACATCTGACGATATGACACAATTAGTGAATACAGTTCTAATGGAAATGAATGACTGGTGTAACAAGAATAGGCTCATTGTGAACCTAAATAAAACAGAATGCATGCAATTTGCGAATTCATCTCGAAGTCTACATAACCTCTATCTCAGTTTCCAAAACAAATCTTTAGAATTGGCCAGTTCGACAAAATTCTGAGGAAAATTATTGGCTCACTCTTCACATGGCAAGGACATATCGATTTTACATGTAAGAAATTGAATCAATCATACTACTTGATAAAATCTCTCGAGTATAAGTTAGATATAAAATCACTGATATCAGTTTATTATGCTGAATTTCACTCGATTATTTATCATAATATTGCTGTCTGGAGACTAGCTACTGGAGCAGACAGGATTTTCATAAAGCAAAAAGCACTGCTGAGATTGATATTCAAATTTGGATTATAGAACTTCCTGTAGAGTATCCTACAAATGAGAGCAGAAATGCATAATTATAATAAAAGGAGTAAAAATATTGTCACCTCACCACACCTTCAAAAAAAAATTTTAACTTTTTTTATCATGTTTTTATATGGTAGCAATGCGCGATCGTATTTATATTGAAAATTTCATTTTAAAATGTTCTTGTCTCGGTAGAGTGTCCTTGTTAAATTCGTTTTTATATTTAAATTGTTTTTGTAAATGACGATGTGTTGATTTAATATTTTTACTGTGGAATGTCTTTTAATCACATTTCATCTAGACTGAGAGTATATTTTTTATGTATGTATAAACCTATTCTATTATGACTTGTCAAATCTACATAACATGTAGCAAAAAGGATTAATAAAATCTATGTATCTATCAACTTATTGACCCTGAAGTCAGAATAAAAAACACATAAATATCTAAAGTGCAAATTTGGTCATGTGAAATGACAATACACAAACTGAAATAATGAAAAAATCAAATATAAACCAGACAACTTGAGGGAAAAGTATTTTCGGGTTATAAAAGCAATTTGTTATTAAAAATGTTTGACAATCCATTTTAAATCCTGGTCCTAGGAATGATTTCAGGTAAGTAGGTATTAAAAGTTTTTTACTGATATACAACGTATTCATTTTACTTTTTGTTGTATTATAATTCTATAATTTATATTCCTTAAAAACATTCATTTATTTATACCTATTCTTTCTTGAAGCTACAGAAACAATGAAATTCCTAGGTGTTACACTGGACCAAAAATTAACATGGGAGGCCCATATAAAAACTGTATGATCCAGACTAAGCACATGTTGTTACATGATAAGGCAGCTCAGAGACTCTGTTTCTTTTAATGTACTTAAATTACTATATCACGGGCTTGTTCAGTCAGTTCTACAATATGGATTAGTATTCTGGGGTTCCTCGTCACATGCTGATAAGGCATTCAGAGCACAGAAAAAAATACTAAGAACTATGTTCAATGTCCATCCACTGTCAACATGTAAAGACCTATTTAAAAGATCGCAAATACAAACTTTGCCCAGCTTATACATATTTCGAATAATTACGTATATTAAAAAAAATGAAAACAGGTTGAAGAAAAATGAGGATTTGCACTCGCATGACACACGAACGAAAGAAAGTCTACACCAGAATGACACACGACTCACGATTACAAATCTGCCAGAACTCGCCTGACTACATAGGAGTTAAATTATACAATAAATTCAAATGTATCTGTGAACTTAAACATTATACCTGTAATATGTCTAACATGTCATTTAGCAGTAAACTCAAACGTTTTCTGACAGAACAAATATTTTATGGTATAGAAGAGTTTCTCAACTTTTAAAATGTATTTTTGTTTCTCAACTTTTAAAATGTGTTTTGTTTTTAATATTGATTTTTAATTACTAATTTTAATTCTAAGTTTAATTTTACTTATATTTTAACTGTATGTTAATTATCTAAAATGCATATTTACATCCCATTTTTCTGACTAGTCCGATAAAGATGCATCTGTCTTTGATCTTTGTTGATTGAATATTTATATATTTTTTTGTGATGAATAAATTGATTCTGATTCTGATTCTTCAATCGTATCAAAGATTGGAATGAATATCCTTAATCACGGAAAAGAATGATTTCTTTGAAATATTGTAAGTGATTGATAATTATGTTGAATATGTGTATCAGTTCGAATTATCAATGGTTATTATCATTTCCAGAAAACACAGTATGTTATTTGTACAAAAACCAACCTTTCCCTGGTGAAAAAATCTGGGAATCTAAGGAAAAATGTGAGTATCCGACAACACCGCGAACTAACGATAGACACCACGCCAGCTCATGTATAATGAATGAAATGGACGTTTGGTGGTGGGGGGGCAACTCTGCACGGAACAAACTGATGAATGAACGAAGAATATTCATAAATATAGTCACGTATGCGTACCTTTGCTTTGGTGGCGTTTCGTTAAAACGTCTAATATATGCGCAAGTCAGCAGAAGGAAATAATACGAGATATTCGAATGTTCGACAAATCTCCATATATGTAAGAACATCTACAGGGGTTGTTGAAAAAATAATCAATCTTGTGGATACTAAAAAAAAATCGGTTACTCATATACCTGATAGACTAAGAACTGGCTGCTGACAAGGGCGGATCTTTGGAGGGGTAATGGGGATTACTCCCCCCCCCCCAGACGAATCCATAAAAAAAATACTATGATAATTAAAAAAATATCCTTGTTTTCTGGCTTCTATAGTAGGCCAAGATCTGTTATCTGATAATTAAAATTCCGCCATGTTAAACTTAAAAATAGAATCAGAGCTAAAATTGTGGCAAAGTAAATGTAAGAACGAAAACCTCCTGGATTTGAGTATACTGGATTTGTTCGAATTATGAAATTCAAAATTATTTCCATGTGTAAAATTAATCTTACATTTGCTAACTTTGCCCTGTAGTGTAGCTTCTGCAGAAATGATCTTTTCGGCTTTAAAACGGTTAAGAACGTGGTTCAGATCAAACATGACTGAGGAACATCGGTGGATGTGCTAATAGATATAAAGTTGAAGATTGTTTCGCAAAACTGAGTTTGTCCTCTAGTTGTGGTTTGAATTAGTGTTGTTCCTATATCGTTTCGTACTGAATTTGTTATTGATTTATTTTTTAGTTTCAAGTACCTTTTTTACCGTTTACCAAAGTGAATTCTTAGTTCGGTTTGAAATATTTTTGATGTTTAAATGTAGCAGACACATATTTTGCTCGATTACGCTCGAAATTTATCAATTTGTGCTAAAAAACGGTAATTGATAAATTAATAAATCGTTTTTTTTGTTTCGTGTTTTACAATATGTACTTTAAAACAATGTATTTTTATTTTTTTCCAAAATTGGGGCGCACCCTCTGGATATGACTGTTTTACCTCCTCCATAAAAGTTGCCTAGATTTGCCCTTGGCTTCAGAAAACCTGGAGTAACAGAATTAAATGTTAAATTTATTTATATTTGGCTGAATCTTATCAGTGGTTAGAGATCATCTGCTTGAATCTGCTACTGAAATCGTCAAATAACGATAAAGTTGAGTGTCAGGTAATGGATCTCGACGGCCAGTGATAAGTACGTTTGATTTTCGATTCATTTCCTTCCAACAAGAATATTAAATTATGGAAGGAAAGGATTCACGAGTGTGTGTCGATTCCTATGTCCTCGAATGGCTCAGTTGGTAGAGCGTATGGCTAGAGATCATAAGGTCGTGGGTTCGACTCTCACTTGAGGATGCTTTTTATCTTTAGTTTAATAATTTGTCCACTTCGCCACAAAGTTCCCTTATTTCATTATATGTATTCCGGACGCAATATTTCCACTTTCACATTTATATTTGGCTAAATCTTATCAGTGGGTAGAGATCATCTGCTTGAATCTGCTACTGAAATCGCCAAATAGCGATGAAGTTGAGTGTCAGGTAATGGATCTCGACGGCCAGTGATAAGTACGTTTGATTTTCGATTCATTTCTAACATGATTATTAAATTATGGAAGGAAAGGATTAACGAATGTGTGTCGATTCCTATGTCCTCGAATGGCTCAGTTGGTAGAGCGTATGGCTAGAGATCATAAGGTCGTGGGTTCGACTCTCCCCATTGAGGATGCTTTTTTTCTTTAGTTTAATAATTTGTCCACTTCGCCACAAAATTCCCTTATTTCATTATATGAATTCCGGACGCAATATTTCCACTTTCACATGCATATTTGGCTAAATCTTATCAGTGGTTAGAGATCATCTGCTTGAATCTGCTACTGAAATCGTCAAATAACGATGAAGTTGAGTGTCAGGTGATGGATCTCGACGGCCAGTGATAGGTACGTTTGATTTTCGATTCATTTTTAACATGAATATTATATTATGGAAGGAAAGGATTCATGAGTGTGTGTCGATTCCTATGTCCTCGAATGGCTCAGTTGGTAGAGCGTATGGCTGGAGATCATAAGGTCGTGGGTCCGACTCCCACTTGAGGATCTGTTTTTCTTTAGTTTAATAATTTGTCCACTATGCCACAAAATTCCCTTCTTTCATTATATGTATTTCGGACGCAATATTTCCACTTTCACATTTATATTTGGCTTAATCTTATCAGTGGTTAGAGATAATCTGCTTGAAGCTGCTACTGAAATCGTCAAATAACGATGAAGTTGAGTGTCAGGTAATGGATCTCGACGGCCAGTGATAAGTACGTTCGATTTTCGATTCATTTCTAACATGAATATTAAATTATGGAAGGAAATGATTCACGAGTGTGTGTCGATTCCTATGTCCTCGAATGGCTCAGTTGGTAGAGCGTATGGCTAGAGATCATAAGGTCGTGGGTTCGACTCCCACTTGAGGCTGCTTTTTCTCTTTAGTTTAATAATTTGTCCATTATGCCACAAAATTCCCTCCTTTCATTATATGTATTTCGGACGCAATATTTCCACTTTCACGTTTTTAAAATGTTGGTACTCACAGCAAACATAAGAAAAATAATTTACTGCCTAGGCAAAATTTGTGCATAAGTTTAGTATGGCCTTTTTCGGAAAAAGCAACCATACCAATGTAGTAACATCTTGAGAATACTTTTAATATCTAGTATTAACCGAGATATCCAAGTGGTCTAAGGCGCAAGATTTAAGCTCTGGAAGGGAGTGTGGCGTGGGTTCGAACCACCACACCTGACAGTTTTTTTTATTTATCCCTTAGAAAACGCTCCTTTCGAGAACCAGAGCTAAAATCTCAATTAAATTCAACATATTCTCTGTACAATACGGTTACATCTCGAAAATCGCTAATTGCAATACATTTCCAAGAAGAACCAGTGATTTTCGAAGATAATTGGGTCGGGTGCCTACCTATCCCTAAAATGCCTCGTATGCCCCAGTGAGGGCTGTAGGGGGTCGCCTCGCTGTTGTTTGCGATTTTTCCCTATGCAATCAACAATTAATTTCATCATATTTTTGCAATTTTCAGTCTCTTTTTTACATTTATATGAAAATTTTGATTGTAAAATTAAATCTAAGGTAAAGTGAGTGCATTGTTTTGGATTGTCAGATTTGATCGGTAGCCTGGGCAAAGTAAGTCAAAAACAAGGTAGAGCTTAAGTTTGGTGCCTTAGACTGCTCGGCCATCTCAGTAGATACTAAATCTTTAAAAAAATTGTCCAGAACAATCATTTAGTTCTTATTTTTGCTGTGAGTACTAACATTTTAAAAACATGCTTTGACTCGATCTATTCACTCAGATTTATATTTTTTTTAAATTGGTGTTAATCGAATATGCTATCGCTGAATGTTTCTTAACCAAATTTGGTAACGTTCAAGTGGGATTTGGAACAAGTAACATTGGGGTCTCAGATGATTGAAAGTAAGCCGGTAACTAAATTTCTAGATATATTTATTCTCAAATGTCATACTTCACAAAAGCTTTTGATTCAAACCGAAAGAATGATAAAAATTTTGCCCTCCCATTCCTCATATCATCTTTGGCCAGGCAGTCTATAATCTACAGAAGTAGACAGATATGTAATCACTCATCAAAACAATCAGAAAAAAAATCGTTAAAAAACCTGGTATTGGGAAAGTACTTCTACAGTTTGTAAAAGTATCTTGCTTATGATTTCTTGTCTTTCTATAATATTATGATTTAAATGTTTCATTGTATTGTATTTTTTTATACATGTCGTACAATTCATTATATTTTATTCAGTTATGTATCTATACATATGACACTTTTTGTCGACAATATGTATTACATTTTAGACAATAAAGTTCTATTCTATTCTATTGAAATCTTAACATATCACTTAATAATCGCTCGGTTCCTATAACTCAGCTTCCCAAGAATATTGTATTTGTTTTTTGAATTGATCTGACAATGCATTGTGAAATTATCGACTTGAAATATTTACGAAATGAAAGAGATTCAAAATCCTCATATCTTTTACTGTTTTCCCTCGACATGGTATTCTAAAGCTCTTATGTTCATCTATGATACAAAATTAGTTTATAGCTTAAGACACATTCCTCAAGAAGTTTACAGAACTATTATCTCTATTGGGGTATTATTTTATATGCCTAATTATAAAATACCCTAGATACTCATATAAATATGCTGAGGATTTTTGTTATTTGTGGGAACTTGTTTGTTCCGACGAACATATATCGTTTCAGGATATATGATACACAGAAAATTCATATCCACTTCTAGGAATTCTTTTATTGTTTACACGGAGTCTACTTGGGGACTTTAAGAATGAAATGGGATGTAAATGTGGGTGATGAAGGTTTACGTGGATACCATAAATGATAAAAAACATCCTTTATTGTCGCATTCGGTACGACCTAGAACGACTTTAGGATTGGAAGCTATAATCATCTGTTTTCTTTCGTGTATGGACATATGAATCAAAATACTTGTTGATTCCAACCATAAGTTTTCGATAGCCGTGAAATTTAAAAAAAAATGTTTGAAAGTCGATCAAGAAGTAAAGGATGATATGAACAGTGGTGTAAATTAATGTCTAAAGAAGTCCCATAATTTGCTACGGTTACACATATTTGATATTTGCATTGTAAATGTTAATATTTCCCAATTTTGGTTGTTGTTGTTGAAGGAAGTTGAGATAAAGTGAACTGGCAGACAGCCCATGGGCAAAATAAGACGCGTAAGTGTAACATTTTTGGTCGAAGATCCAGATTGCAAAACGAATGCATTCGAAATCAAAGAAGTTACTACTCGTCGTGATGCATGACACTTATCATACACTTATAATAATATAACTCTATTAAAAAAGGAAAATGTTTACAAAAACAATATATAGACGTGAATAAAGTAGATTTGCGATAAGTGCTGTTGCACTTGTTTCGCAGAAAATTGAAAATACAATAGAATTAGTGAACAGGTTAAAAATACAACTCGACATTTAAGGAAAATCTCATTCATACTAGGAGAAGGTGGTTTAGATCACAATACAACGTTAATAAATAACAAACTATTGAATTCATTATGAATGAAATTTTGGAAGTGAATGTTGTTTAAAATGAGTCATATGTAATAAAATTAAGTTTAATACCATGAGAATCAATATAAATAAAAACACCATTGATGTAATGATTAAAATTAGATCGACGATGCAATGGATTAAAAATTTCAATAAGACCTAATCACAGTTGAAATTAAACACAGTCTATTGAGTAGAGTGAGAACAAATATGTTAAAAACTCCGAACAATATGAGTTAACTATAGTAATAATATTCATATAACAAAAAATTTATAATAAATATTATTTGTTTTTGATAGTAGTCAAATTCAGCTTTATTGCCCAGATTGGTAAGTTTATTTTTGTAGTTCTTATAAATAACAGGTTCTTAGTTCTAGGTTATCGGGATCATTCCGTGAGTTTCTAAACATTATATTTTTTGTGTCTGCGGATTAACAAGAGTATTTGTTATCCATGGAGCAATTTTAGTATCTTTTCTTCTGGCTCTTCTTACAGAAGTAGACTCGTTTATAGCACCAGTGAGAATATCGATGAATACATCTGTTCCAACCTTAGGGTTACTTACGGAATATACAGAATCCCAGCAAGTATCCCGCAAGCTGCTTTGTAGTTTTTCAAAATCTATGTGTTTTTTGTCTTTATCATTTGTTACGTTTTCATTCTGGTTGAATATCATTTGGAGTGCAGTTGTATAGACATCTGTTATGCTTTTTATTATTAATGGTATTATTTGATCCCCAATATTTATTTCTGATTTTAGAATTGCAGGGTGATTCAAAAGTACTTTGACAAACTTCAGGAGGTGATTACTCACAATATTCTAATATGAATTGTCCAAATAAATATATGTCCGGAAACGCTTCGTTTCCAAGATACAGGGTGTTGAAGTTTTATTTTTATTTTCGTTTTTTTTTCAATAACTTTCGAAATACTGACCTTAATTGAACGAAAATTGGTATTGGGAAGTTTTTTGAGGAGTCGAATTCAAACCTCATAATATTATTGCTCTTACTCGTGGGGGGCGCCACCTACACGTCTTCATAACTTTTTTAAACGTACTTCTAGCACATTTTTCAGTAAAAAAATCTATTCCTCTATCATATCTACGTAAAAAGCTACCCTTGTTACAAGTCGCCATAAGCAACCGTTTTCTAGATATTTGTACTTGACAATTTCAAGTCGATTATTTGATAATCGATGCGTGTTGAAGTTATTACCATTATTTTGCATTTTTCACAAGAATGCTTAGGAAATGAATTTGACGTTTAGGTAAGTAGTTTTGGTTTTTTGTAGGGGGCGCCACCTATTCTATTTATTTTTACTCGTTTAAAATAGTTATTTTTGTATCAAGGGTGCAAAATCCAAATGAATTGTTCGAAGTGTTCACCTTCAGCGAACATACAGGCATTTAGTCTTCTAGTCATTGAATCTTGGACCCGCTCAAAAATTATTGGTGTGTTTCTTATTGTTTCACAGGCGTCTACTATTCGGTTTCTTAGATCTTCCTCGTTCGCTACTGGAGTTTTATAAACTAGTGACTTCAAATGTCCCCAAAAATAAAAATCTAGCGGGTTTAGATCTGGGGACCTTGATGCCCACTCCTGGTTAGGTTCTTCTATACCCCTATCGATCCATCGATTTGGATAGAGTGTTAAGGAATTCCCTGGCTACAACGCTAAAATGGGCCAGATCCCCATCTTGCATAAACCACATGCGGATACAAATTTCTAATGGTACATTCTGAAGTAGTCCCGGCAATTCATTTTCTAAAAAGTCTCTGTAAGTTGCGCCATTCAGTCGGAACGGAAGAAAGAAGGGACCTATCAAGTAATTATCAATTATTGCCGCCCATACCTTTACAGAAAATTGATACTGATAATTTATTTCACTAACTGCGTGCGGATTTTCCAGAGCACAAACATGGTTGTTATGAAAGTTTGTGATAGCATTTCGGGAAAAGTTTGCCTCGTTTGTGAAGAGTACATATCTCCAAACACCACTGACATATAGTAATGCAATGGGGAAAGTCTCGTGGCAAAAGAGCTTGTACCCTTTGAATATGGTATGGATAAAATTGTTGATCGTGGATAATTCTCCAAACTGTGGACTGAATAGAATTGAGATCTTCAGCAATTATTCTTGTACTTGTTTCTGGATTCTCCTCGAGAGCGCCCAAAACAGCTTCTTCCAATTCTGTCTGGAGTTCGGACTGCTCCTGGTCTTCCAATAATATCAGCTATCGTCTTAAAGCTACTAGTTTCTGCCAAACGACGGTGGAGACTGGTAAATGTTGGAGCTGAAGGCAGTGCTCGATTAGGAAATCGCTCCTGGTAAATACGTCTTGCTTCGCGCACATTGCCATCCGCAAGGCCATAAACGAAATATATATCGGCCAAATGAGCATAATATGTAATAACCAAAACTACTTACTTAAACGTCAAATTCATTTCCTAAGCATTCTTGTGAAAAATGTAAAATAATGGTAATAACTTCAACACGCATCGATTATCAAATAATCGACTTGAAATTTTCAAGTCCAAATATCTAGAAAACGGTTGCTTACAGCGGCTTGTAACAAGGGTAGCTTTTTTACGTAGATATGATAGAAGAATTGATTTTTTCAACTGAAAAATGTGCTAGAAGTACGCCCAAAAAAGTTATGGATCTTCAAAAAAAGAGAAAGACGTGTAGGTGGCACCCCCTACGAGTAAGAGCAATATTAACATCAGGTTCTAATTTGACACCTCAAAGAACCTCTCAATACCAATTTTCGTTTAATTAAGTATTTGGAAAGTTATTTGAAAAAAACGAAAATCAAAATAAAACTTTAACACCCTGTATCTTGGAAACGAAGCGTTTCCGGACATATATTTATTTGGACAATTCATATTAGAATATTGTGGGGAATCACCTCCTGAAGTTTGTCAAAGCACTTTTGAATCACACTGTATATGATCAATGCAAGTGCCATTATTTTTTTGGATTCTTCTTTTACTATTCATTACTGAGATATATCCGAACTCATTCATTGTACTTAGATACTCATTGCAATGTTCATAATTTTTTAAAATATCGATGTTGATATCTCCACTTCTATCATAAATAACTATTTTGGTCGCTAACAAATCGTCCTCTCCATTTGAGAAAATATGTCTATATAGTTTCCTTTCACTTGGAGAGAAATTCTTGTTTCAATAAAAAAAAATGTCACCATTTGCATTTCTTAAATAGGTTTGGAGCAAGCAGTTGGACAGTGAGACGAACAGTTTGATTGTAAAGTCAAAAACCAGGGGTGTTTTGTAAACCTGACGCAGTGGTTTTTGCCACTGATTGCCTGTGACCCTTTTCTAACGATCGATCTGTTAAATATGTTGTCTGTCAAAGCAGCACCCAAAATTGTTTTCGTATTCATATTGTTAGCACAGAAGTGTCAACCCCTGGCAAGTCTACCGCCGAGTGTTGGTAAATATGAGCGGTTTTATGATATCTATAGAAAGTCTTTTGTTGTAGCTCTGTGGAATGTTCTTGTTTGCCTCTTAATAGTCAGAACAAATATGTAAAACTTCTTCCATTATATAGTACGTATCACCGTTTCGTGTTTGTCTTCCTGTCCTGTCTTCTCGTTTGCTGTTCTTTTTTAGAATGGAATCCGACAGTAGAAACTTCATTGAGCAAGCTCACAGTTTATTGACCACATTACATACAGTCGTACATTTGCAGCAAGTCATTACATAGTGTCGAAATATTTAAAATATGGGTCAAATATAAATAAAATACAGAAAACAAAGGGTAGAATTTAGTAGTATCAAGTAAGAATGAGCACCAAATATGGAGACCTTTGAAAACAGGTTGTAAATAGTGACTAAGACAATAGTTGTGAATACAAAAATATGACTTCTTGTCACAGAATTATAACTATATATAGGTCGCCTACAGGAAACTTCCAAAACTTTTGTACAAAACTCCAAGAGTTACTAGATGAAATTTTTACAGTAAATGTTTGCTTGTGGATTACAGGAGATTTCAATATAGATTTTAAAACATTATCCCGTGAGAGAGAGGAAGTATTAGATATTTTTGCCCAATATGGACTTAATAGCATAGTAGAACGGGATACCCGAGTAATGGCACAATCTTGCACAAGAATCGATAATATTTTCTCTAATATTGAGGCAGAGAGCAGAGTCAAAGACACTCCTCTCTCAGATCATAGATATATCACAGTAAAAGTGAATCATAACTTGTATGCTGACAGGAAAAACATAAAGGTAGGCAGAAACTATAGCAGAAAGAACAAACAAAAATTTTCCCTACTACTGAAAAATGAAAACTGGGGTGTACTATATAACCAAACAACCTGTAATGACGAATACAATAAATTTGAAAGCATTGTTCAAAATCCCTTTTTTAATGCATTTCCACTACAAAATCAAAAATCAAAACCAGGTTCGAAGAGTTGGGTAACTGATGAAGTAAAACAGTCAAGTACACAGCTTAAAGATCTATATATCCTTCAGAAAAAGTATCCAATACTGAGAGAACACTATAAAATCAGGAAAAGTGATCACAAACAAATTGTGGAAAAGTGTAAACGTAATCACTATGATAACATAATTCAGAACTCCGAAAAAAAAGTAAAACTTCTTGGTCTATTATAAATGAACTGAAAGGTAAATCCAAACCCAAATCTAACATTAAGCTGATACATGAAAATGAGGAGATCACTTCACCTGTAAATGTAGCAAACACCTTTAATAATTTCTTTATTGATGCACCAAAGAAAGTTATACATAATATACCAGATGTAGATGGGAATGTTGCCCCTACTCAGAGAAATATCGTGACTTCAATGGTGGTACTCCCATATACAGAATTAGAAATCAAATATATTTTTACCAGACTTAAAAACAAGCGTTCATCTGGTCCCGATGATCTGCCTAATAATATCATTAAAGAATTTAAGGAAGACTTAGTTAAACCATTTTGTCATATCATAAACTCTTCGATAGAAACAGGAATTTTTCCCGAATCTTTAAAAGTAGCGAAGGTGATCCTTTTATATATAAAAAAATGCGAAAAATCTATCAGAGAATTATAGACCATTGTCCCTTACCTCAGTGTTTGCAAAACTATTTGAGTATTGTATGTTAGAGAGGTTAACCTCTTTCATTACAAGATTTAATCTGATACCAGATGAACAACATGGATTTAGAAAATCCAAATCAACCACAACAGCAACAACAGAAACATATATAGACATATTAACGGAATTAGATAAAAAAAGATGTCCAATTGGAATTTACTGCGACCTGAGCAAAGCGTTTGATTGTGTTCCGCACGATCAATTATTAGAAAAGCTTTGGATCTATGGGATCAGAGGAAATACACATCAATGGTTTCGATCTTATCTTGATGGCAGAAAGCAATATGTACAGATATCTCACAGTGAAGTCGATGGTCAAAGCAGCATGCACTGCTCAGATCTGAAATCGGTAAATGTAGGGGTACCGCAGGGAAGTGTCCTTGCCCCTATATTATTCTCTTTATATATAGCAGATATTGTTAAATACTTAGATGAATACAAGCTAACACTTTATGCAGATGATTTGTCGATCTTGGTAGCAAGAGACTCCTTAGAAACCATCCAACAAAACTGTGATGACTTAATGACAAGAATTATACTTTGGTTCTCAACAAATAAACTATATGTCAATTCTGGTAAAACAAATTTTTTAATATTTCACTCTAGACAAAAGAGGATTGAAAACATAGAAATTAAAATGGGAGAAGTAAATCTAAAACAACGCGGAAATATAAAATTTTTAGGCATAACTATGAATGATACATTAGATTGGGAAATCCATATCAGAGAAACAATGTCCAAACCAAACAGCAAAATATACCAACTGAAATGCCTACGAAGTGTTCTCAACTTGTCTGTGCTGAAAATATTTTATTATGCTGAAATTCAGTCGCGACTCACATGTGGAATCTTATTATGGGGTTCAGCATCAGCAGCTCAGAAATTATTTGTACTGCAGAAAAAATGCCTTAGAACATTATTAAATAAAAGTCAGAGAGAATCATGTAGACCATTATTTGCCAAACTGAAAATACTTCCTCTCTCTTGCCTGTATATTCTAGAAATATCGTGTTACATATTTAAAAATAAAAAAAGCATTAGCACTCATAGCAATGATCACAGTTATTCAACGAGATTTAACCACCATCTAAAAACACCTCGAAATAATTTGAATGTAACTCTCAGGGGACCCATCTCCAATGGTGTAAGGATTTACAATAAGCTCCCGGAGACAATTAAAAAGGAAGTTACTGATTTCAAATTCAGACAACATCTTAAAACTTTTCTGTTGTCAAAAATGTTTTATAGTACCGAAGAATTTTATGCCAGCTAGATAGATACTTTCATTCTATAATGTATATTTTATATTACATAATTTACACTATTTTTTAAATTGTCAATTTTAATGTGAACTAACTGTATGTAACCCATGACGTGTTTTATATCACTTTATTGTGGTCCTTGAAAATCAATAAATTTTTACTTTACTTTACTAGTAAAATAATAGGATAAAATAGTGAAATATATACATGTGGGTATAAAAAGGAAATAGAGGCTCATTTGAAACCACAATCAGATGTGATCTCAGTACAGTTTAAATTGAGATATTCCTCCACACTATAGATGCAGTGGTTTAGCAGAAAATGCTTTATATTGATTTTGGATTTGTGAGCATTCAGATGTCTAATTTTTTCTGGCAGTTTATTGTAGATATCGATATTTAATGTGTTCAGTCTATGTTTGGGTATTTTCAACAAATTTCCTGCCATAGTTGGATAAATGATGATTTGCAGAAACAGTTTCAAAACTTTCATTGTTGGGATAACTTTCTAATAAAGTAGAATGAATGAAGATTGTTGGAATAGGCATGATTTTTAATTTAACGAAAAGTGGACGACAGTGATCCCTGAAGTTTGTTCCTCTCATGGGCCGTATTATTTTTTTCTGCAAAACAAATAACGTACCAGCCTGAACAGAATTTTCCCATAATAGTATCCCATACATTAACTTACTATGGAACATACTGAAGTAGCATGTCCTTAGTATATCAAAACTGACTAGTGTTTTTAGTCTGCGTATTGAGAATATAACATTGGAGAGTCGACGTGCTGTGACCAGTTCAGTCTATCATCTATAACAATAATAAGTGACGTCACACTTTTTAATGTGCAGACGTTTGGGTGTGTGGATACCAAGAGTTGTTGGTTTTTATTATTCTTGAGGCTGAGTAAACCAGTCATTTGCTTTTTTCAGCGTTACTTCACATAGTTTCAGTGGAGTTTTTCCTCATTTTTCCTTTCAATATGCTCGAATAAACGCACCTTACCCACCTATAATACGCTTCCCAGGCTTTCGACAGAGTGAACCATAATTATATGTGGGTAGTCTTAAGGAAAACTGGTCTCGATCAAAAAGTAATTCAATTTCTCAAGCACCTCCAAGGTCCTGATCAATGGTTTTCGTTCTAAATCATTCATCGTTAAAACGTCTATACGACAAGGCTGTCCGATGTCTATGATTTTATTCAGTTTGGCTTTGGAACCACTGATACGTTTAATAGATTTTACGTTAAGAGGAATTGAAATAAACAGTAAAAGTCATAAGGTCTCAGCTTATGCTGATGATGTATCTATTTTCATCAGAGTTGAAATACACTTGCAGAACTTAAATATAAATTTCAAAATATACGAAAGAGCCTCCAATGCCAAAATAAATATGAACAAGTCTTTGATAGTACCTTTGGGAACGTTTGGTGACAACTCGAGACAATACATACATGATTAACCTGTCAAAACCAAAGTAAAAATTTTAGGGATGGAGGTTTCGCGAAATTTCAACGAGATGGTTTAAGCGAACTGGGAAGGGGTGCTGACTAACATCCAGACAACACTAGTGCTGGACTATGTCAGAAACTTAGATTTGATCAGGAAAGTGTGGTTTGTCAATATTTATGTTCTGTCGAATATCGGGTATCTGGCACAAATACTACCCATGAGACGCCTTTACTGTCAAAAAATTGTGATGTGTACAGGAAATATATAAGGCAAGGAAATTTATATCGAGTTGCAAGAGAGCAACTGTACCTACCCGCGAAAAGAGGTGTTTTGAACCTGATAAATATAGAAAGAAAGGCTGCTGCTCTGTTTTTGAAAACTCAACAACTATCATGGACAAATGTACTGAACAAAGTCTCCTACAAATCCACGGTGAACAAAATATTCGAAAATGGAAGTGTTGATTTACATTCAGCTTTCAGCAATATAAAAAGGTCACTTTTGGCCGGCACTCCATAGATCCTTTGAATCAAAGTATGTAATTTGTTAGTCTAAGTTTAACCAGGATCTCAGTACTTTGGCAAGAACGCTTTGGTTTCAATTGTTGGGTTGGGATTTTAGGGGACAGAATTTTAGGCCCTATAATTTTTTACTGTGTCCTGACAGGGGCTAGATATCTAAGTTTCCTCATGCAGGAAATTGAGCATTTCTTGTCCATTAATAAATCGAGTTGGATTATTTTATCAACAAGATGGTGCTCCACCACACAACCTGAGGGAATATCTGCATGAAACATACAACGAAAACTAGATTGGAAATATGGGTCCAGTTAGGGTTGTTTTCATTTTATACCTTTATTTATTCCTTTTTAAAAAACTTTTCAGGTCACCCGACCTTACGCCTCTTGATTTTTTTTATGGGGATCTATTAAAAACGAGGTTTATGATGTACCTCCTGCCACACGACATGAATTAGAGGACAAAATAGAGGCAGCTATTGATAGAATTACACCAAGACAGTTGAGAAACGTTGCAACAATAAGAAAAGTTCGCCTTTGTCAGCAACAAGATGGAGGTCACTTTGATCATCTGGAACCCTAAAGATATGTAAATAGGTAGCTTCAATATAATTATTTCATTTTCAACAGGTGCTTCATTGTAGAAAAGTTCTAACGTTATGGTATTTTCAGTTTTTTATCGAGTGCGGTATCAAATCAATCGTAATAAAATGCTCTTTTTTTCTAACCCGACGAGCCACCATGTTGCCATTTGAAAAAAAAATAGTAATAAAAATTTTAAAATCAAACGTCACACAGCTGAAACATTTTGATCGAAAACAGTAGAGTTGTATTTTTACAAACATTTTAGGACTGAAATTAGTTATTTGAACGTATCCTTAGCCCTCTAGAATAAAAATGTATTTATGAATAAATTAAAAAAACGGTTACAAACAGTAACAAATGATATATGGTTATACTCCAAATGTCATATGGAGAGAAAATAACTGAAAATATACCAGGTGTCCCATTTAAAAATCGAAAGTTTATATCAATTCCGGTGAATCCAGAATTTGCATGAAGTTGAGTTACTTGTCAAAAAATGCAGTTTTATGCATTAAACAGATCCTCCAAATTTCATTCCATTATTTTCGAAAACAAAAAAGTTATAGGGACGAGCCACCTTCCGTGGACACCCGGTATAAAGTAGGTATTCTTGCGCGGCAAGATTTTGAATTTCATACCTACGTCAAACGATTAGAGATTTTTTTTTTCCATTTTGTCCATTTACATACAAGCTTGTCTTAATTTTTTTTATCATTTCCATTCTCTCGCTGAGTTACAAGACCTGCTACAAATGTTATTTTAAATAACGTAGTTAAATGAAAATATCTCTATTTATCTATCCTTATTTGGAGATTTCCTGGGATCAAAATGAAGTTTTTCGTGGCGGAAGTAAACCCTTTGTGCCGATTATTGAAATTTATCGAGCTTTGTATATAAATTGCCGACAAAAACTATCAGTATTGAGAATATTTGAAGGAATGTCGAATTCGCAGAGCTTTTTTCCAGGGTCTCAGTCTGGCAGGATTGTTATTTTTTTACTTTTTCCCGTTCAGCAACAAAGTATACCCTTATGAATAATACTTTATTCGCTTGATGTTTTTCCTGAAAAACTTGAATCAATCCACCTGTTAAATCAGAATTTTTCGCGTCAACAAGCAAGTACTCGAAGATATTGAAGAAATAAGCCATTAATTTATTGAAATTGATGCTTTTATAGTAATACACAGAACCAGTTTGTATGTCAACCATATGGCAAGTCAGACTCGATATAATTGCTATTTAATTCCACTTTTAAGATACCAGTAAGATGATGGCGGCAAAGTAAATAATATTTTTTACGCTTCTATCATGACCATAAAATCCAAGACACTCAGAACTGGAGTATTACGAGTAAAAATTATCGGAATCTCAGCGGAATCGTACCACGGAGAAGAATTCATTTCAGTTAATTCTCCTTCGCAATTGATGATTGCAAAGGCGTCCCCAACGGAGAGTAAATTGAGTAATCCCCCCGAAAACCTTTACAACATTTCGTGACAAATGGATCGAACCGAAATAGTTATTTATACAACAAGAATATAAAACGACTCTTTTTTGAACGCGCGAGAAGTTTTCATAACGAGCCGTAGGCGAGTTATGAAACCTACCAAGTGTAAAAAAGAGGTTTTATATTCGAGTTGTATACATGATTTTTTCCAATACTTTGTTTTTTTAATACAAAAACTATAATTTTTTTCGTGTAATTTTCAACCAATCAGAACGTTCAATTTAGTTAAGTTACCCTGTATAATTTCGATAATACCTGATTATACATAGAGTAGCTCCACCAATCGAAAAAATTTCAATAATAATAATAATAATTTCTTCATTATCACACATTAATTTGTACATCAACAGTGTGAAAATACAAATTAAAAATAGAAAAACGTCAATAAAATCAAGAAATAGTCGAAAAGAGACAATCTAAAACCTCCGGACGTAAAAAGGAACATCACATACACGTCACAAACAATAATAATAAATAATTTAAAATATGACAATAACTATATAGCTCTAGGTGTATATAAAGAAAACGTTCACGTTACAAAACAAGTTACGACATAAATTCCTCAACAGTGTGAAAATAAAAATAAAAATAGAAAAACGTCAATAAAATCAAGCCATAGTCGAAAAGAGACAATCTAAAATTTCTGGATGTATATAGGATCATCACATACACGTCACAAACAATAATAAGAAATAATATAAAATATAAATATAAAAATATGACAATAATTAACTACACAGAAATCGTTCACGTTACAAATCAAGTTACGACAGAAATTCCTCAACAGTGTAGCAGTTTTTTGACAATAAGAGCTGCTTAACTTTTGTCTTGAAAATATGTACATTTCCTGAAGCTTTAATGTCATCGGGAAGTTTGTTGTACAGTTTGCATCCCTGATATTCAAAGCTTTTTTGGTAGAGTGCAGTGCGATGTTGACTGGGTAGGAGTAAGTGGGCATTTCGTGTCAAATAGGTATGTGGTGGTCTGTTGACAGCCAATATGTTTTTGTTGCGTTATACATATGTGCACGCCTCAAGTATATATAGTCCTGCAACTGTTAATATTTTTAAGTACTGAAATGCTCCCCTACAGGAATCCCTAAAACCCAACTTAGCAATGATCCTCATTGCATATTTCTGTATTATGAATACTCGACCCACAGAGGAACTTGTGCCCCAGTTCAGTATGCTATACCTGAGGTGAGAATGGAAATTTGCATAGTAAAGCGTAAGTAGAATCGACTGCAGTGATTGGAGAGAAACCTAAGAGAGTAGCAGGAATTTCCGAGTTTTTTGCACAAATTATCTACTTTGTTGTCGAAGACAACTCCTAACATGTTGGTTGTTGTTGTGGAATCCAATGATAATTCAGTATTCTGAAACAGACTCACCTCATGGTCTTGTCGTCTTATCATGAATTGAAGCATTTCGGTTTTTGTTTTATTCATTTCTAAATTATTTTTCTCAGACCAAGTGATAACTTTACTGAAAGTGCTTTCAGCTGTATTTTTGAGGGAGTTTAGGTCATCCTCAATAACTAGTATATTCGTGTCATCAGCATAACATATACAGTGAGTGGAAGAATTTCCATTCAGATACACTAATAAATCATTAGCAAAAACTAAATATAATAGAGGCCCCACACCGTCGGCAATATGTTTTTCGGAACTTGTATTCTCCCCAATTTTTACTATTTGTCTCCTATTTTTTAGGTAGGAGGTTAATAAATTGAGCGGCAATCCTCTAACCCCATATCTCGAGAGTTTTTCCAGCAAAAAACTGTGATTCACGCAATCAAACGCACGTGAAAAATCAACAAACAATCCAAGCACACACTTTTTTTGGTCCAAGGCCGTTATTATTCGACTGTGAAAATCGCAAAGAGCTGTATTAGTGCCTTTATCAGTTGTGAAACCATGTTGTGATGGTGATAATAATTCCATCGCAGTAAAATAGGCATTTAACTGCTCTTTTAAATTCATTTCATATAGTTTCGAAATGCTAGAGAGAATACTGATTGCTCTGTAGTTATTTAGATCATTTTCATCTCCTTTTTTATATATAGGAGATACACTGGCTAATTTTAAATTATTTGGAAAAATGCCCTTTTCTGTTGACAGATTGATTAGGAAGGTGAGTACAGTGCATAATTCAGAGGAGCAACATTTAATCAACTTGTTTGATATTTGGTCCGTTCCGCATGAGTTGGTGTTTTTCAGTTTATTTATTAACTGTACCAACTCCCTTTCAGTGATGGGAGACATAAAAAAAGTGGAGGCATTGAGTGGGATGTTACTTTCAAGAAATCGAGTATCTAATGAGAAATTTTCAGACAGAGGCTTTGTAAAGTGAGCATTGAATTTTTCAGCTAATATTTCCCCCGTATATTGTATACTGTTTTCTAATAAAATTAGTTCATGTTTATTGGTTTGTTTTTTTGTAAATCGTTGATAATTTTCCATGTTGCTTTAGATTTGTTGTCAGAATTAATAATCAATTCATCATGATATTTCATATTTATAGCCTTTAGTTCTTCCCTATATTCTTTGTTAGCTTGACTACAAATTTCACTATAGTTGGTGTCATTCTTTGCTAGCATATTGTACAGTGAAACTCTATTCTTTAGGTGTTCTAGCTCGGGGGACATCGTTATTTTCGGATCAGATCTCTTCCTCCGTGGTCCGGTAGATACCTTTCTTGATGGGAAATATATTTCAAAATAATATTAATAGAAGCTCTGTAAAAGCCTCATATGCCAAGTTAGGACACTGTTGCGCAAATATCTCTATCCAGTCTTTGTGCTGCAGGTAATCACGGAATCTCCTTATATTGTCATCACAAAAATCCCGACGATATAAAAATTTGTTGTCTCTACCATTGCTGGTTTTGTTGTGTGGATTAATAGCAATTTTCAGGATTTGTGAGTAATGATCAGATAAATTAAGGTCTACTACTGCTACATTGTGGGGGTAATTTGTCTTAATTAAAACATTATCAATGCATGTCATGGAATTTGCCTTTACTCTTGTTGGTATTCTTAAACTAATTTTAATCTTATAAGAGGAAAGCAAGTCTTCCAATAGTGTTAGGTTGGCACTATCAACCATGAAATTGATATCGAAGTATCCACCAATAACTAACGTTGTTGCTTTATTATCTATGATAGACAGAATTCCGTTAAATAGTATCAGAAATTCATTAAAATCACCGTTAGGTGCTCTATATAATACAATACAAATTATGCTTCGAGTGATTAGCTTCATTCCACAAACTTCTAAAATACCCTCTTTATAAAAGTTAGATAGGTTCAGCTCACAAATGTGTTCGACAAGAATGTCATTTTTATATATAGAAACCAAAGTTCCCTATGTTAGAGTTAGAGACAAATGTCTCACTGAAATCAGTATCAAGTTCTGTATCAATTGTACGAGATATTTGGTTAATATTTATTCTTCTATTCTGGATATCAGAACTTCGTCTAAAAAAGAATTTTATGACTCGGTAGCAGAAGAAGATACTGGTTCAGTCACAGCTGATTCAGTTAGTACAACAGTTTTTAAGACAATATTTTGTTGATTTCGAGATATATGTTCTAGAACTCTCTTCATTCTCTCCATAATTTCAAATTTGCTGCCTTTTTGTTTTTTGTCGCTATAAAATTGTATGGAGCAATTTCTATTAGCTCGCCTAAATGTCTTTATTCGGTTAAAAATTAGTCTATTAATATTTTTGTCGCAAAAACTATTGCATTCTGAGATAATAATGAGATTAGAATATTCTTCAGAAACAGGTGTAGAGTTTTACTATTGCTTATGTTTGTTGTATTGAACATAACGAGGATTATATCTTCCTGGCCATAGCTGACCGTATCGTTAAATATAATTTCGTTTACGTAGTAACCACACCGACATCAATATATAACAATACACAAACTAACAGGACCGTCAAATTTTGACTTTTATCAATAACAGTTCGAAAATGAGTAGGTTTGGAGATTTATCATTAAATGCAATAGACGAAAGTATACAAAATACTGAGCCTCATAATACAGTGAGAACAAAAAAGTACGTATGGAAACAATTTCTTACGTTTTGTAGTGAAAGTAACTATGTATTAAATGAATCAATTTCCACTGAAATGATAGCATCCATTTTGAAAGATTGGGCTTTCAATATGCGAAAATGTAATGGAGAAAATTATAAAGAAAATGTGGTTGAAACGATGTGGAACGTAACGGCAAAACAAATACAAGAGAAATATATGAAGGAGTTTGATAGAGTAATTGATCCATTCTCTAGTCCCATATTTTTAGCCGCACGAAACGCAACAAATTCAAAAAGAAGAGAACCTCAAATGTTACCGGACAAGAGAAAGGTTAGTGCAACAGCAGTTAAAGATACCGAGTACATTGCGTGGGATGAAAATACACCGGAAGGATTACAATAAAAAAAAACTTACTTGCTTCTGTAGAACTTGCGTGGAGAGGAAATGAGGGAGCGTTATGCTCGACTCATTATTTTCAAAAGGTACCTGGAAATGATGATACTCCAACTGGTAGACTACAATATAATCCTATTTTTACCAAAACCACACAGGGAGGAGCAAAACCGTGTGCTAATAATGAATGGCTTGTTCCCAACCATAATAAAGTCGTTGTCCAGTGAGACTTCTAGATAAACTAATGATAGAAAGAAGCGAATACATCAATATTAAGACAGATAGGTTATTTCTGACAGTGAATCCAAACTGGAGAAAACAAAAAACCCTTGGCTGGTACAAAAATATGCCAATTGGAGTGCATGAAATTAGTAAATGGACCAAAAAGTCTGCAGAATTGGCAAATTTAAATATGACAAACAAAACATTTTCAAATCATTCTCACCGAGCCACTGCTGTTTCACAATTGGTGAAAGCAGGTGTATCGGAACAAGAACTTATTAAAATAACAGGACATGGCAATAGCAATTCTATCAAACCCTACCTACAGTTAGATGAACATCACCAAAACATAATAAATAAGATGAGATCCAATTTTAAAAACGCTACAGGTTCAAGTAATAACACCTTCGGAATTTCCAGCACTTCAATGAGCAGTAGCCACTTTTCCAGCGCAGGAAATAACTCAGTTATTTGGTTCTTTGAGTTGATAATAGTTTGCCCATTGGTGGTTCGAAAAATATTCTTTGATTTTTTTGTAGTTTGTGTGGCATTTTATTCTAGTGTGATTATTTTCAACATTTAAGTGCTATTATGGCTCTGTGGTCGGTTATTACAGAATCTAAGGAGGCTGCAAGACATTTAGTTTCCTAATCACTGATTTTAGTTTTCAAAAATATGTGGTCTGTAAGTACCAGAATTATATCCTTCCCTTGTTATTTTATTTATCAGTGAAACGAATCCGTGCTCGCTCGGGATATTTAAGTACTCATTGACACTGTCATCATCATTTTTTAAATTTATATTAAAGTCACCCACAAAGAAATGATTGGACCCTGATATGCTTTTTGTTTGTTCTAGGTACTTGGTAAGCGCTGGGAGGAATTCTTCAATATAGGTTAACGGGGGTCTATATACAGAAGTGATTAATATTGTTTGAGAATATGATTGTAATGTGTTTAATAAAAAACGATTGAAATGAGAATAATGGGTATTGTGTATTACCTGTATTTGAACTAAGTGTGGGAAAATAAAAAGCGTAATTGAATGGCAAATGGGGGGATTGGCGCGGTGGGTTAGCGTCCGATTCATGATCGAAAGGTCGTGAGTTCGATTCTCGGCCAGGGCAGAAATTTTTCTATTTAATTAGAGAGAATTAAATGTTAAATTTCGTAGCCGGGCCGAGGATGGTCCTCGACGATTCGCTGTTGCGTTCAAATTAACAGTGCTGCTCCTAGGTGGCGTATGGAGTTAGTAACAAGGCCTACCCAGAACACTATGAAATGATACATAAAAAAATACTCAACTTGTGACTGGCCAAATGACGAAATGTCAAAGCCATTAAAAAAAAAAAAAAAAAAAAAAAAAATTAATGGCAAAATATTTAATAATTAATTAGCACTATCGATTTGTATTGAGAAAGTTAGGAACTAATACCTATGTTAGGAACAATTTAACTCAAACTTTATTTTTGATAAATTGCATTTTCTAGTAATTCCGTAATCCAGTACGCAATAAATATGAATTAAAATCATATAAAATATGCAATTCTTTAAAATGTAATACAATGTCACAGATAATGGACTAAAAATGGCGTCGATTTGAACATTTATGTTTGTCATGATCACAAAACGCTGTAGTAGAATTACAGATGAGGGCAATAAACATTTTATTGCACTAGTGCAATAAAGAACCAGTTTTTTTATTAAATTTAGTTCAATAAAGTTTTGTTTTTTTTCATGAACGTAGAAAAAATGTATTCATATATGTCTGCTTTTTGTCTTATACCTTAAAAAATGTTTAAATTGCCTAATGGAAGAATATAATGAAAATAATGAAAAAATCGACTTTATTCACATTAAAAGGTGAAGTATCAGTAGAAGCTGTTTCAGGTAGATTCCATATAAGTTGTTTTCTGTTGGATATTACAAAAATATAACCCATTATTGTCGTAGATTTTTCAATTTTCATAAAAATCTTTCCATTTAATATTTAATTGAGAATGTTTCGCTTTTCGGCTTAACTACTTCACGACTTTTAACACGTTGGATGTCAAAGCGTTATTTATTGTTTTTTGCGTTCCGGCCAGGGGCATATTCCATGTGGGATCAAAATTTTCATTCTCTGAGCCATGATGCGCAGAAATAGATATACACGAATAATGAACTACCACGGAAGAAATTTTTAAATTTTCATCAGTCTTGGAAAGAAAAAAGTGGAAATCTGTCTCGGTCACATTGACCGAGTCGGCGCAGTGAGGACGTTTGTGAATATTCCACGTCCTCCTACAAAATTTGAAGCTGTCACGCATGGCAGAAATGGTTGTTCACGTCATGAGCTATCTGAAAAAGATATCCTAAAACGCAAACCATGTCAGATGTGTTACGAGAAGGCGAAAAAAGAACATGGCTGGCGTATAGCAAGGAACTTGAAGAGGATTCGTACCTACTGTAAAGGATGTGAAGGAGAGCCTCATCTGTGCATTCTGTTTCAACAAAAAACATCGCTATGGCACGGAGTAAAATAGGTATTGCGGTATTCAGGATATACTGTTGGAAGAATCTCCAAAAGAAAATTTGTAGGACTTAAATGTAAGAATTTGTTTTTTTTTCAAATTTGAAAATATTTCGTTTATTATTTAATAAATTTGCGAATTTGTTAAACGTTTTACAATAATAAAGACTGCCTATTACGAGTATTTATGTTTTTCATACTTCATTTGCTATTTCTTTGTTGATACATTTGTGAGCAAGAAACTGGCGCTGCGCAGCGATTCTTCCAGGCCGGCTAGGTCACTTTGCACAGTCAAAACCATCAGATGCCGAGCGTCTGGCCTGTGGGACGCGACAAATGGACTCGGTCATATTGACCGAGCCGGCGTGAAGAGCAATACATTTTTCTCGGTCATATAGACCGCGCCGGCTTTGCGGAAAATTATTTTCTCGGTCACATTGACCGAGCCGGCAGTCAACGTGTTAAATAATTTTGTTATATCTTCGCCAATTCGAATATATACAGTCCGTTTTTTTATCACCTATTGACAGTCACATGCCCGAGATCACCTTTCGCCAACGTACTATCAGAAAGATTTTGCTGGGTCTCAACACCAACAAAGCCTGTGGATCTGACGGAATCCCGCCGATTGTTCTCAAGAAATGTGCCCCCGAACTAACACATGTTCTTTGCAAGTTGTTCAACCACTCTTACAATTTGGGGGTATTTCCGTCCAATTGAAAATTGCAAGAGTACAGCCAGTCCCTAAAAAGGCAAAAGGCCCTACCTAGCAACTACAGACCTATCGCACTGCTATCTATTATTTCAAAGGTCATGGAAAAAGCCATCAACATCGAGCTCATGAAATATCTGGAAGACTCAGGAATTGTCAACGATAGGCAATATGGCTTCCGCCATCAGAGATCAACTGGTGACCTGCTCGCTTACGTCTCACATATATGGCAGCTATCTATTGAAAAGCATGGAGAAACTTTAGCTGTGGCATTAGATATCTCCAAGGCGTTCGATCGAGTTTGGCACCAGGGACTCTCGCCAAGCTTCCGTCTTATGGCTTGCCCCCTCAGCTGTGTTCTCTGTTGCTAGTTTTCTCTCAAACAGGTCTCTCCATGTAGTGGTCGATGGAGTTTCATCTGACACTCTACTCATAAATGCTGGTGTTCCGCAAGGATCCATTCTCGCACCAACACTATTTCTACTTCACATCAACGACCTGTTGAAAGCAACTTCATGTCCAGTACACAGCTTTGCCGATGATAGTACCCTCCATACCGCTTTCTCTTCCAGGGCCCCTATATCAGCCCGTGAAACCAGAAATGAACGAGGAAGAAATGTTAATAATATAAATATGGACTTGGCAACAATTCTCGAATGGGGATCTAATAACTTGGTAGAATTCAATGCAAACAAAACACAAGCATGTCTTTTCTCTAGAAAAGCCGATCTCACTGTGCCTAACATAACTTTGTCAGGAGTAACCATACCACTGAAGCCATCCATATCGATGCTTGGTATTACTATCAGCAATAACCTTTCCTGGGAAAATCACGTGCAGGTCCATTGCCAAAAGTGCATCCCAAAAACTTGGTTTTCTGTTTCGTGCCAAGAGCTATTTCACCCCAGTCAGCTGCTTATGATCTATAAGGCACAGATCCGACCTGTCCTGGAATACTGTTCCCATATTTGGAGTGCGGCACCTAAACATATCCTGAGGCTATTGGATTCTGTCCAAAAAAGGGCAATTCGTCTCGTCGGTGATGCCTCGCTTACAAACTCGCTCACTTGTCTGGAACACCGTAGAAAAGTTGGCGATTTGTCTCTATTTTATAGATATTTTCATGGGCGATGCTCTTCTGAAATATCAACAATCGTTCCTGCTTTGGCAGTCTCTTCGAGATTAACCCGTCAAGTTCAGTCATCACACCCCTTCGTGGTCACTTTGGAAACCTGCAGAACATCACTTTCCAAAGACTCGTTCATCCAACGAACAGCGAGGCTTTGGAACTCATTGCCTAGGGCTCATCACAACAGGAATCTTTCGTGGGAACCAGAACATAAAAAAAAAAAAAAAAAAAATGCTATATTCTTAACCATATGAGATACGAAGACGATTAAATGGCAAAAGGTAACTATTTTGGGGAGCATTACATTGGTCGAAAATAATCTACAGGGACTTTCGCCCTTCTCGAGTTATATAGGGAGAATTAAAAATGATATTTTTGTTTATTACGCATAGAATTTTTATTTCAAAGAATATAAAAAAAATGGAAGGGAAAAGTTTGATTGTATCTGAAATTTACTAGTAGAGTGTACTAATAAATCTTCGATATGACGTTTCGTGTCTTCACCATCAAGTAATTTTTTTTAAATACGGACCTGTCGTGTTCAATTTTATTCCATATTTGTACAATTTTTGTATATTCATCATTTGTAAGGGCTGCTGCACTTGATTTTCTTTTTGTTGGGGCTGTTTGTGAGCGAAGTCGACATCGGGAAATGGGTTGAACTTAAGCTGAAATTTGGCATAACACATTTCTTGAAGCGCTTGTCTGTTGAATTCCACATAACCTGAAATAATAACAAACTATGCCATAATCTCACTACCTATAAAAAACCTATGAATTTTCTTGCTTAAAACACCTAGTAGTATACTACCTCCACATCAGATTCTTTATAGTCCTCTGAGGTTTTTTTCTTTAAATTGAATCCCCAGTCATCCAAAATTCTAGCTAACTCTTCAATAGAGCACTGTCAGTGACGCAATCTGACAGTTGTTGTTCCATTAGAATAGATGTGTCTTTCTTGTGAATTTTCTCCTAAAAATGACATCCTTAAAAAAATATTCTTGACATTGTTGTGATCTTCAGTTCATAGAAAATATTGTGAAGTAAGTGCAAAAGTCTATAGAGGTGTTATCAACATGGATTTTCTAGTTTAAAAATACGTTGTCATCATAAAACACCAACAAACCAAAATAGTTTGTTTTTTTAGATTTCATGAAATTTTGTGCTGTTATGGGTTGTAGTAACCTATCCAATCAGGAGGAGTACGTTAGATTTTTCCGATTTCCTTCCAGAGACATAAATAGGAAATAATTAGAAAAATTATTGGATTTTTCAATGGAATAAGGAATCTTACAATATATTAACAGATAATATTCCGATAATTATTTTTTCAGTGGATAGGGTGTACTTCGAATTTGGTCCCATTTGAATTTAAAAGATGAAATTCACCCCTAAGGGTAGCGAAATGAAGGATATTGATCACTCACCCTCTGAATTCTGGTCCGTTAACCGATTCTATCAGGCATAACTTTGTACTGGGTTCTTCGATTTGGATGATTCTTTTTTTAATAGATAGGGTATACCTATATTTGGATTTCGAAAGGAATTAGCCACCCTTACGGGTAGAAAAATAGGGGATAATTGATTTTTCACTAGTGAACATTGGCACACACATACTTAGTTGACAATGACAGATCGCTACTGACATTATTCTTGTTCCGTCAAAATCAGTATATTTTATGAGAGGATGGAATGATATACAAAGTAATGAAATAAACTAACCAGAACAACGAAAATAATTTATATTACAACAAATAGTAAAAGTAGATAATCATATTATTTAACTGGTAATAGTTGAAGTAAGGTGGGTAAGTAAGTATTTTGGAAGTAATCAAAAACAAGTAGGTAGTAATTGGTAGATTTTAGCCACAAAAATTGAAAAATAAAAACTTTTTAACAAAAAATTAAACCGACGAAATACGGAACTGAAAAGTAAAAAATGAAAACTTTTTAACAAAAAATTAAACCGACGAAAAAATCAACTGAAAAGCAAAAAAGTAAATAAACCTTCTTAGTCTAAATGATAATTGAGCTCCTCAACTAATGTAAGAAACTGATTTTGAGTCGGCGCCAAACAAACTAGCAATTGAATTAGGTGAAGCGTAAAATGATGGCAGCGAGATGCACGGCTGCGTTTTGATGACTTCTTTCATAGATAATGAACTTCGATAATTGTTTGTTTGGCGCCGACCCAAAATCAGTTACTTACATTAGTTTAGGAGCTCAATTATCATTCAGACTAAGAAGGTTTATTTTATTTTTGCTTTTCAGTTTATTTTTTCGTCGGCTTAATTTTCTGTTAAAAAGTTTTTATCTATTATGACAAACCACGCAATAATTTCAGAATAATTCTTCTACTGTTATTGTCACCGAAAAATTGATGACAGAAGTTATACTATGGACTTGAATTAGGAACCCAACGTCGAAAATAGAATGTTTTGTTATTCGAGTTGACGCTGAAATTCCTGGAAATATTCTTTTACAATGTCAAATATAAGCTGTTTTTCACAAACTGGTACTTATTTCCATCCATCAGTTGCAGAAATGTTTTCACAAACTGATACTTATTTCCATCCTTCAGTTTCCATTTCTTATCACCAATTGAGGAACTACGAAGATTATCATCAAACTGGAGTATTTGTTATACCACTCCTTTTCAGAGTTTCATTATTGTTTTGTCTGTAGTTGTACATTGTCCTAGATACAATACAATGTGTTTTTATAGTGTTCAACTTATTATTCTTGTTTCATAAGAACTTTAATTTTGTTCTTGGTATCATGAAACAAATATTTATTTTGAAACTTTATTTCAACCACGAACGATCTAACAGATTCTACGAATCGATTACTGTATATATTTTATTAGTGATCCATTTGCCATTCCTGTAATTCATATGAAATACAGGAATAGCAAATCGATCACTTATAAAATATATACCATATCAATCATAAAAAAAGTAACGCATTTAAAAAACCCGCCTTATCTCAATCGGTAACTGAAGATAAATCTGTTTTACCAACTGTACTAACTTAGTTCGGCCAGTTGCGAGATATGTCGCCACTGTTTAAACGTGGTGCCAACTTTTACTGCAGGTTTGACAACTCTTTTTATTTTTAGTTTCTCTCTGATGGCCATTTTAGTTTACCATTCCCATGCAACACTAACAACAGCTTACTATGATGTCCCTTACATGGGTATGTCACCAATTTATAGTTATTTAATCAACTAGTGTATTAATATACGGGTTAATTACAAAAAAATTCCGTCGAATTCGTTCTTGGGATCAACGTGAAATTTTCGATATCCATTTGCTTCAACTAGGAGGAAATGTACAATAATTGGATTTGAAAATACATAAATTTGACAGCGCGAAGATAATACGATTTGGAATTTGAATCCGTGTATGTTTAGTTGCCTATACCACAACTATGCATTAAAAGATAAATTGAACGTTAAAAGGGATTATTAACGATCAATTTCGTGTACATTAAACAGATTCGTTAATACTAGGTCGCCGGAAAATTCTATTTTCACATAGTTTTTTACATACAATTTTCGTGCCAAATCTCCCGCGAGCCACAATTAAAATTCCGGAAATATTTCATGCCCTAGGAAGATTATAAGTGAAAAACACATTTGTTTTGTAAAGCCATCGATTCTAGTCTGTTGACTCTATTTTTTAATTCGCCATTCTCTGTGTTCACTTTGTTCAGTTCATTTATTTTATTACTTTTCTTTACATACAAACTGTTCTAACACCATGACCAGCTAAAATGTATGAGAATATATAACGGAGTCAGTTAAATATCTATCAGCCTTGCGGAATCTTTCTCGGCAATTTTCCCAGCAATTCATCTTCTTTAATCACCCAATTTCCGACAATCCATTGATGTTCCCGTTAATTGTTCACAAATCACACGATATCATGGAAATCACAAATTCCGAAATGATCTCCTGCAGCTCGACGTTCATTTTCACAAAAGGAACAACTTTCTAGTCATCCCCATGCTTCTTCGGCAAGCCTTTTTGAGGGTGGTTCATCAGGTATTTCTCAGAAACGAAATTATAAAACCCATAATTTTTCTCGTTCGAGTGCCTAACAGGCGAATCATTTTTCAAGCTGTCAAAAATATCGAGCCCTATATCACGCCGAGGAGGAGTCTGCATTTTTTTAAGTGATTCCAAGAATTTACAAATAGTGTATATGTGGAGTGAATTTGAGACGACCCTTGGACATAACTAATAGTATTTCGAATGCATATACAGGTCAGGCTTGCATAGCGCGTATACCACACAATTGCTATCCAGACTGTTGCCGAATACTCTATCCATAAAATATTTTCGTATTTATAGGGTGTTTAAAAAAAATACTTTTCAAATACAGTATAGATTTTCCTGATTATATTTTCATTTTTAGACTGTGGAAAGTTACCCAAAAAACATGTCAATATCCTGTTAAATATGTTTTTCTAATTTTGACATTTGAAGTGACACTTTTCAAAACTCGTTGACTTTGTCAAATGTTTTACTTTTCATCACCAGTTGCGAAAAGTAAAATTTTTCGCAACTGTTAATTTGACAAATATGCTTGAATTTGAACGAAGTTATGCGAAATTGATTTGATTTTGATTAATTTATTAAAGTGTTTAGGGTGAATATAAAAAAAACATTGAAAATTAAGGTTTTTCAAAATAATTTTTTTTTTCTTGGGAGGCCACGTTTAATTCTAAACAACTTCTCTCAATAACACTTTCTGAAATAAGGGGACTTTCCTCTTGTACAATTTTAATATTTTTTTACCTAGCCTGGATCTTGTCGAACTTACAACGATTCTAAGTGCACCTAATAAGATTATTGCATATGCAACAACTTTCGGCAATATTTGTATTATGGTTGGGTAATTCATTTAAAAAATTCCCATATGTTGCACACTTAAATGACTACACTGTATATACAGGGTGATTCAAAAGTACTTTGACAAACTTCAGGAGCTGATTCCTCACAATATTCCAATATGAATTGTCCAAATAAATACATGTCCGGAAACGCTTCATTTCCAAGATACAGGGTGTTGAAGTTTTATTTTTATTTTCGTTTTTTTCAAATAACTTTCGAAATACTGACCTTACTGAAACGAAAATTGGTAATGAGAAGTTCTTTGAGGTGTTGAATTCAAACCTGATGTTATTATTGCTCTCACTCGTAGGGGGCGCCACCTATACGTCTTTTTACTTTTTTGAAGATTCATAACTTTTTAGATCGTACTTCTAGCACATTTTTCAGTGAAGAAATCAATTCCTCTATCATATCTCTGTAAAAAAGCTACCCTTGTTACAAGTCGCTATAAGCAACCGTTTTCTAGATATTTGGACTTGAAAATTTCAAGTCGATTATTTGATAATCGATGCGTGTTGAAGTTATAACCATTATTTTGCATTTTTGACAAGAATGCTTAGGAAATGAATTTGACGTTTCAGTAGTTTTGGTAATTACATATTATGTGATAGTTAAACGTTTTGTTGTATGCTTGAAGTTTCTGTAAGTTTAAAAACACTAATTTTGAAAAACAATAATGCTCACTTAGCTGATAAGCATTTCGTTTATGGCCTGGCGGATGGCAATGCGCGCGAAGCAAGATGTATTTACAGGTGTGATTTCCTAATCGAGTACTGCCTTCAGCTCCAACATTCACCAGTCTCCACCATCGTTTGGCAGAAACAGGTAGCTTTAAGAGGGCAGCTGATATTATTGGAAGACCACGAGCAGTCCGAACCTCAGAATTGGAAGAAGCTGTTTTGAACGTTCTTGAGGAGAATCCAGAAACAAGTACAAGAATAATTGCCAAAGCTCTCAATTCTACTCAGTCTACATTTTGGAGAATTATCCACGATCAACAATTTTATCCATACCATATTGAAAGGATACAAGCTCTCTTGCCACGAGACTTTCCCCAACGTATTACTATGTGTCAGTGGTTTTTGAGGAAATTGGCTGGATATCCTCAATTTTTAAGATATGAACTCTTCACGGACGAGGTAAACTTCTTCCGAAATGCTATCACAAACTTTCATAACAACCATGTTTGGGCTCTGGAAAATCCAAACGCAGTTAGTGAAAGACATTATCAGTATCAATTTTCTGAATTATTAATTACTTGATAGGTTCTTTCTTTCTGTCTTTCTTCCGTTCCGACTGAATGACTCTACTTACTTTTTAGAAAATAAATTACCGGTACTACTTCAGAATGTACCATTAGAAATACGTATCCGCATGTGGTTTATGCATGATAGGGCTCCGGCCCATTTTAGCGTTGTAGCCAGGGAATTCCTTAACACTGTCTATCCAAACCGAGACTTTCCCCAACGCATTACTATGTGTCAGTGGTTTTTGTAGTGTAGTGTACCTAACCAGGCGTGGGCACCAAGGTCCCCATATCTAAACCCGCTAGATTTTTATTTTTGGGGACATTTGAAGTCACTAGTTTATAAAACTCCAGTAGCGAACGAGGAAGATCTAAGATACCGAATAGTAGACGCTTGTGAAACAATAAGAAACACACCAATAATTTTTGAGCGGGTACGAGATTCAATGACTAGAAGACTGAATGCCTGTATTTGAACAATTTATTTGAATACAATTTAGTTTCCTTTATTTCATTTTATTCTACATATTCAAAATTTCTTGAAATAAAATGTTGATATTTCTTGCAAATTTTATTAAAACAAATACAGATTTTACCCCTTTGATACAAAAATAACTATTTCAAACGAGTAAAAATAAATAGAATAGGTGGCGCCCCCTACAAAAAACCAAAACTACTTACTTAAACGTCAAGTTCATTTCCTAAGCATTCTTGTGAAAAATGCAAAATAATGGTAATAACTTCAACACGCATCGATTATCAAATAATCGACTTGAAGTCCAAATATCTAGAAAACGGTTTCTTATAGCGACTTGTAACAGAAATAGCTTTCTTACGTAGATATGATAGAGGAATTGATTTTTCTACTGAAAAATGTGCTAGAAGGACGCTCAAAAAAGTTATGAATCTTCAAAAAAGAAAAAGACGTGTAGGAGCAATAATAACATCAGGTTCGAATTCGACACCCCAAAGAACCTCTCAATACCAATTTTCGTTTTATTAAAGTCAGTATTTCGAAAGTTATTGAAAAAAAATGAAAATAAAAATAAAAGTTTAACTCCCTGTATCTTGGAAACGAAGCGTTTCCGGTCATATATTTATTTGGACAATTCATATCAGAATATTATGAGGAATCACCTCCTGAAGTTTGTCAAAGTACTTCTGACTCACCCTGTATATAGCGTGGGCCATAATTTTGCAACATATGGGATATTAGTTACAAAAAATACTTTATACGTTTCTGCATATCGAAAAAACAAAAAAATTAATTTGATATAGTATGTCACGTGACCACCAATATTCTCCTTTTCATTTCCGCCAAATAAGTTGTTTTCAAAAAAAGTAAAAAATGAAACGGATAATTTTTTATTTTAGGAACCAGAAGGTTACTGAGTAAGAACAAATATCAGAAAAATTAAAAAGGAACAAAATATCTATTAGATTGCTGAGGGCTAGAATTCTACACTAATTAGCAAATCAAAATCATTCATGAGTAACTTAATTTCAATTGTAATAATTAAACAAAAATATCACAATAACATTGTCCTGGGCGAAATTTCCGTTTTTAAAAAGTAAAATTAGCCTTGGAATAAAAGCTCGAATTATAGGTTTCTAAATGTCAAAATAAAAAATGTGTCTTGATTGGTGTCAAAAAGTAAATAGTGAAAAGTTTGCGAAAATTATATTTCAAGAAGTAAACAGTAAGATAATATTCAATTTTTTCAAAATGCCACCTACACCTACGAAACAAGATAAAATTGAATTAATTTATGGAAAAATATTCAACCAGACAAGGAGTTCATTATTTTACTGTGTCAAGGAAATTCAAAGGAACTGGTTCTGTCGATAATTAAAAAAAAATCCGCATGAAAAGATCCTTGCCAATGAAGAAAATGCTTTAAATGTATTATTAGTATTAACCGAGAATCCATAAATCTCAACATTTGTTAGGCGAATTTTGAAAATGGAAAATTTTCGGAATAAGTAATACAGTTAAAATACAATCAAAAATACAAAACTCTGGATGCTTACACAAAAACAAATATCCGGATGCTTACATCTATTAAAATCGCAGTAGGATTAAATTTACATTTTTAAGAACTGCCATAACATTTTTTTCTACGTTAGTTGATGTGAGATCAAAAATAATGACTCGATTTATGCCAATAATTTTTTTTTAATACGTTTGTCCAGACGAATCCTGAAACGTTATCTCTTTGCATTTTCTTACCGACTCATTATCCATAATGTGGTTATTGAAATATTCCACTTAATTAAGGGGAATCTCAATTAAGTAGCCACCAGTTAATAAATACAAGATGTAATGATGTAATTGAGTTGTCGTCTGGGATTTGTAAAGCTTTTGTTCCAATAAAATATGTACTGTATTCATTGACATGGTAACATCTATTGTCGTCTTGAATTATTTAAGTTTAACACTCCAAATTTCTCTACAGTAAAATTGGGTTTCTCTACTGCATTCTAAAAATGTACTTTGAAAAACATATACTGATACGAAACTTAAAAATGTTTCACGAACATTTTTATAGTACCTACAATCTACGTATTCAAAAAGATAACGTAATATTTCAATGTTTATCTCATGAAAAATCTACTTGTCAATGAGATACAAGAATAGCCATTATACCATTACATCAATACACTCGTACAATTGATCAATGATTGGAAATGATTCCATAATTTATGGATACTGTATCCAACAAGAATAAATTATCGCTTTATCTATTTTGTGTTCGGAAACGTCAAATTTTCTTAAGCTCAACCTCAATAATCTCTCCTACTCGTCAAATTTCAGTAAATCTGTGAAATTACGGTACAGAAAAAAAATGTTGCTCCTTATATAGTTCTTTGGAATAATAAGAGTCGTATACTATCAGTAATGTACAAAATAATTGCAGCAGGAATGGAAATTTTCGGAAAGCATTTTTAACGAAAAAATCGTTTTTTTCAAATGGTACCTACCGAGGGCCATATTGCCATTCGATAGATAATTTAATTATCAATTCAACGATATACGTTATGTACCACTTTCTTTTTGTTCAAAATTAAAAACGATCAATTATTGAATTTGTACAATATTTTATACGATGCCTACAAATTCCAATGAGTTATCCGCTTAGGTTTGATGGAATGAAAGGTAGCCGTGGAATCATGGAAAACAGTAGGTGATTAATGTCATGTCAAAAGTGAAATACTAATTTTAGTTGTCATCTCGTTTCATTTGTAAAAAAATTTTTTGGAATGATTCAAGGAATTCGGCTCAAGAGGTTGCTGAGAGAAGGTAATTTTCAAGAAAGATTTGGATTCAACGTCTGGGAATAGACCAGGGTAGATAATTTTTGAAACCAAAAAAAATTACAGTAGGATGAAACCCATTAGAAAAGCAGGGGAATATGATCAAAATGAGAGGAAAAATAAATTACGGTCGATCCGAGTTCGGGAAGTGGGAGGGGGTGAGTTTTTAAGGGTAAAAAATGGTTTATCTTGATTTCCGGCAAAACTACAAGTCCTATGGAAAAAAGTTGAATGGCAAAGTTGTAGGCAATAAAAAGATCTACAACTTTTGTATTTGCAAATTTTTCACATAACCTCAAAATTTAGGTGAAAAATTCAAAAAACCAAGTTTTTGGTTTTTTATTTATATCTTTTTCAAAAAAATTTTTTTTTCTACGAAATTTGGTGAAAACTTACCTTATTATGTCCCAAATACACTGTAATTTATTTGATTAAAAATATTTATTTTTCGCTTCATTTTAATTTAATATCAAAAGCACCCTAATTTTCAATCGAAAATTCTGACGTCAAAATATCAGCTTTTTTCAAAAAGTTTGGGGGCTTTTTGTTCGTTGAAATATCTACTTTCTGATGGTGTAAAGAAAAATATACATTACTATAGGAAATATTCTTAGAAAATGCAAAAAATTGAAAAAACCTCAAATTCGAAAAAAATTTTTAATCATTATGTACAATTTCATCAAAAAAATGTGATTGCTGCAATTTTTTTTAGTTAAAAAGTTTATTTATTTTACTCGAATTACATTAATGTCATAGAAAATCTCATACAAAATAAATATACATGTAAATCGTACTATTGAATTTAGAAACTTAATTCTGATTACGCTATTCATTAAATTTTTTTTAAAAAACGTTAATCTTATTATTTATAAATACGTTATTTGAAATTCTAATCAGTTACTCATTCGTTTTTGTCTCTTTGGAGGCATTTCTTCATCGTCAGATTCGACAAATCTTTCCAACTCTAGTTGATCGTCGAAATCTTCAAGACCATCATCTTCGTCTCCAATGTTATTTCCAGTCGCATTGGTTCTTCATCCATAATTTCATCTGAATCATTTACTTCCTCGTAGATTTTTTCTTCCATATTGGAACAATTTTCAGAACCATGACAATTAGTGCATAAATTTGTGCATTTTAAACCATGTTTTCGGCAGCCACATTTTAAACTGTTACATCCAGTTTCACAGCTGCAGCAAATAGTTTTGAGCAATACTTCCGGAATTAAATCCTTTTCTGTAAATTTGGGCATAATGCCATGCTGATGTTGCTTCCAGCCCCAATCTGTTGCTGTCAATTCGTTACCCAACCAAGTTTGAAGCTGATAATATGCTCTGTAACAATGTTGTTCTGCTGCTCCTTCTATGGGTGGGAGGTTTGCCAAAATGAAGGATGATTTAATTTTTGCCAATTGATATTTTTGAAACCTTAATTGATTCAGTGTTATTTTTTCTTTTTTACATTTATAAATAGATTTGATTAATTGTAATCCATTTTTTTTTATATTTTCTTTACTTTCATCTTTTTTGTAAAAAACATTGGCCAAATTTGACAAATTTTTCGCGTCTAATATAGAATTAACGATACTTTTCTTTCCTTTTCCGGCAAATCCAGATGTTGTATCGCAACCAGAAAAACAATGCAGAAATGCAACAACATTTTTGAAGGATTCGTGTTTGAAACTATTAGACGTGAAAAATAGATCCTTTCAATTTCCAGAGCCTGGTTTGAGAAAATAAATGTCATGATTATTTGAATTTAATTGATTTAAAAGAACCAAAAGATCAATATCTTGACCCACAACTATAACAGTTTTATTAGTATCTCTGGCAACTTCTATCGAGGTCTTAATTATGTCGGCATCAGCATCTTCTTCAACTTGTTTACAGGAAAATCCTTGTGACTGTAATGTTTTCATTAAACTTTTAATTATTTTGTCCTTGTTTTTCTCGTTAGATAAAAATTTTTCTTGCGAAAATGGCATTTTTGTATGGTTTTGATAATCGAACTCTGGAATATTGTCTGAGGCTTAAATTCACCGAAGGTCACTCAGGTATATAAATTATCTTAAAACAGCAATAAATAGGCATCTACAAATATTATTTAAAGAAGATTCTACAACTTTTTCAAAATATTGTAGATGTCTTATTAAATATTAACTTTATTAACTTATTTGTTTGTTAATTATAGAAGTATATTTTAATTTGTAATTTTTTCGTTTATCAATATTTTTTTTAAAAAATTTTAAAAACCAAAATTAAAATAAAAAAAAATTTCGAATTTGAGGTTTTTTAATTTTTTGCATTTTCTAAGAATATTTCCTATAGTAATGTATATTTTTCTTTACACCATCAGAAAATAGATATTTCAACGAACAAAAAGCCCCCAAACTTTTTGAAAAAAGCTGATATTTTGACGTCAGAATTTTCGATTGAAAATTAGGGTGCTTTTTTGATATTAAATTAAAATGAAGCGAAAAAATAAATATTTTTAATCAAATAAATTACAGTGTATTTGGGACATAATAAGGTAAGTTTTCACCAAATTTCGTAGAAAAAATTTTTTTTTGAAAAAGATATAAATAAAAAACCAAAAACTTGGTTTTTTGAATTTTTCACCTAAATTTTGAGGTTATGTGAAAAATCTGCAAATACAAAAGTTGTAGATCTTTTTATTGCCTACAACTTTGCTATTCAACTTTTTTCCATAGGACTTGTAGTTTTGCCGGAAATCAAGATAAACCATTTTTTACCCTTAAAAACTCACCCCCTCCCACTTCCCGAACTCGGATCGACCGTAATTTATTTTTCCTCTCATTTTGATCATATTCCCCTGCTTTTCTAATGGGTTTCATCCTACTGTAATTTTTTTTCATTTTTTACCATTTTTGTAGGCTTTGACCCTGGTCTAGAAGGAATCATAGGGACAAGAATCATTGGACCAATTCTTTTCGACGGGCATTTGACGGGCCAAAGATATCTACAATTATTAGAGAACGATATTCAAAATAATATCAACGATTTACCTGAGAACATCAGGGAAAATATGTTTTTCCAGTAGGATGATGCAGGACCACATAATGCTAATATTGTTCGGCAATATCTTAGTGATACTTATGGGCAGAGATGAATTGGAACAAATGGTCCAATCAGATGGCCAGCCCGATTTAACCCCTATTGATTGTCATTTATGGGGTCACATAAAATCCAAAGTATACTCGAGGAGACCAACTTCTTTGGAGGACTTGAGAAATAGAGTTGAGGGCGCATATCAGGAAATTCCTGCTCACGGACTGATATATGTGAGGTGTACAATAAATTGAACTAGTCTATGTGTTAGGGAAAACGGGCAACACTTCAAACATATCATTGGTCATTAATAAATAAAATGACTTTTCGATGGTTGTGAAACTCTTCTATTGAACACAGGATAATGGTATTGTGAGTAATAATGTGTACGTTGAATGTTTCACTGTTTCAGTCGTTAGATTTATTCAAACAGTTTGATTATATTAAAGTTATCTCTTCTGATCTTCATGATCATTACATATTGTCGAGTCGATTATTTTTGATGATTCATTGTTACCATTCTGAAGTAAAGTTTGAAAGAATGAATAGATGTCATGTTACCTACCAATTTTTTCAGATTGATTTTATTTTGTTAGATGGCTCTCTACATTTTGTACAAAAAGGAAGTGGTACATAATGTATATCGTTGAATTGGTAATTAAATTATCTATCGAATGGCAAGATGGCCCTCGGTAGGTACCATTTGAAAAAAACGATTTTTTCGTTAAAAATGCGCTCAGGAAATTTCAATTCCTGCTGTAGGATTTGTTATTATTCTTATCGATGAAATGTCCATAACTATGAGTTACTGATGTAAATTATTATTGATTTTAACCTGTTCACGGCCTCCTAAGCTAAAAAAAAAATAATTGAAAAATCAATATTTTTTTCAAATGTTAAATGAAAATTTGGCAACACTCGTCTCTCCTGCAATTCCTTGCAATTTCGAAACTTAGTACAACTTTCATCTGGGGTAGCTAAAAAATAGCCTATTTTCTTCTTGGGATTTATTTGGAATGTATCCTACATCCTACAGAAATAAGATTAATTTTGCCAACTACCTTGTATAAGCGTTTACATGATCAGTTGATGTTGATTTGAGTAGGAAATAGGTTGACCATAGCACTTCTACCTGTTTAATCTACCTTTCCATTATCAATTAATGTTAATTTGAGTTGGGAATAGGTTGACCATAGCACTTCTACTTGTTTAATCTACCTATCTTAAACTGCACCATTTGAAGAAATCTTCAAAAGTTTTTCAACATTTTTTGTGGCAACAGTGGCTTCTTCTCACGCGCAGCCTCTTCTATATCCCCACTTGTTTTCTCCGTCACGGTCAGGACGAAATGTCGGTCAAGATAGATGTTGAACACCCTGTAGAGACGGTTGAAACCTATCGAAAATGCCATATAAAACACGTTGCGGTAGTTCAGGATATCAGACACAAAAATGGTTGCTGCATGATTGGTACGTGCGGTAATTTCGTTTGTTTCAGTTATGGCTATTTCCTACGAGTGATAAAATATAGAATGGGCGGGAGATCTCGCGTCCGCGGCATTTGCGATTAGGTCACATATGAAGATAGCAGGGGCGGCGCAACGGCGTATTGGTAGGGAAATGCAGAACAAACTACACAGATACACCTAAAGACGAACTCAGATACAAGCAATCGAGACGTGAAATCAAGTCACCACATCGTCTACAACCTTCAAACAAACACAGACCTTCTAATAACACAACTATACAAGTCCTTCTAAATTTTCCTCCAATGCATATAAGCTTAGAGAAGAATGCAAGTGTGAGTGTATACGAAAACCTGCTGATATCACCCAACGAACCAGGAGAATCGACCGTCTCCCCAGGATGGAGTGTATGGGATTAAAAAGAGTTAAAACTCTGCTGTGGATCACTAATACAAAGGATTTGAAGGAAACGAGGAAGCCTGACCGAAGAAAGCACAACAAAAAAATCTTGGAATATCGAAAAGTATAGCCAAAAACGGGGCAAAAAAAACTGCAATACTGGTATGTAACAGTAGGGCAAATCTCCTTGAAGGATTTTTTGCTCTCTCCGACACAATGGCAAAACCTCTGCCTGGAAGATGAAGGTGAGGTTGACCGAAGTTTCAACTCCTTTTTCCAAACACTCCTGCTCCAACAGCTATGGAAGTCATTCTAAATTTTCCTCCAATGCATATAAGCTAAGAGAAGAATGCAAGTATGAGTATATACAAAAACCTGCTGATAGCACGTAACGAACCAGGAGAATTGACCGTCTCCCCGTAATGGAATGTATGGGATATACAAGAATAAAAAACTCTGCTATGGATACAAAGGATTTGAAGGAAATGATAGAGCCTGACTGAAGAAGGCACTAAAAAAAAATCGTGGAATATCGAAAAGAATAGCCAAAAAGAATTTTTAGATTGGACATGGTGAAAAAAATTGCAATACAGTAGGGCAAATCTCCTTGAAGGATTTTTTGCTCTCTCCGACACAATGGCAAAACCTCTGCCTGGAAGATTGAGGTGAGGTTGACCGAAGTTTCAACTCTTTTTGCCAAACGCTCCCACTCCAACACCGGCGCTGGTATTAGAGTAGCCGGTGTAAAATATGTGGTTCCATTCTGGGAACAATTCCTCCTGACCAATCGTCTCTCTCTCTCTCTCTGGGAAGAGGATCTCTCAACTAGTACTAGGGGACTAGGGAGTCTGAGAACATCCCCAGTATGTGGCGGTTTCTAAGTTTACTCAACATACCTGAATGGCCCACAGTATGCTAAGTTCTTCTAGCCTTTTTCTTCGCGTGTCTGAATTGAGGCGATTAATAATTCAGAAAGAGCAATGTAGGCAGTGGCTATCTGTTCTAGTGGATAGGGCATTTGCTTACTTCACAGGCGGTTTGGATTCGAATCCCGTTATTGTAACTTTTTTTAATAATCGGTTCTAGGAACAAAAAATTATTTATTTCATAGTGAAAAATGTATATCTATATATTTCAGGTTTTTTTCCACGTGACACATCCAGTTGAGTTTGTCATCAATGGATATACCAAGTAACTTGACACTTTCCCCACTTGTTAGTGAGGAGTTAGAAGATATAATAAGATTCTGATTTTTAGCAGAATTGAGCATAAGCTTATTTGAACGAACCACTAATTTGTCATTTGCAAGGTGAGTTTGGAAGAGTCAATCAGTTCCTCTAATTTACTATTACGATCTATCAGTGTGGTGTCGTCAGCAAAGAGAATGTATTTTTCCGATAATATATGATAATACAAATCATTGATATACAAAATAAATAGGGTTGGTCCCAAAACAGAGCCTTGTGGAACCCCATGGACGATTTGCATTAATGCTGATTTGGCGCCTTCAACCGAAACACACTGAGATCGCCCATGCAAATAAGACCTAAAAAATTCCAATGGAAGTCCACGAATTCCATAACAGAAAAGTTTCTGAAGTAATATATCATGGGATACACAATCAAAAGCTTTAGTCAGATCACAAAGCGTTAAAAAAGAATGCTCCCCCTTCTCGAGTCCATCAACTACATTCGAAATAACGCTCAGAATAGCTCTCGTTGTTGATTTATTTTTTCTAAAGCCAAATTGCTCAGGACACGGCAAGGAGTTTATTTCCAGGTAGGATATCAACCTTGTTTTAACTAGCGCCTCTATGATTTTCGCTATAACTGGAATTATGGAAATGGGGCGAAAATTTTCTGCTAGATGGGGATCCCCTTTTTTTAGCAATGGCAAAACAACTGAAATCTTCAGTGCATCTGGATAAACTCCTAGAGATGAGCTATCATTGATTAAAATTGAAAGTGGAGAAGCAATAATATCGGCTATAGATCCAGACAATTTGAATCCTTCAAAGATTCAATTGTGTCCATCACTTCCTCGGGAGTTACAGGAAAAAAACAGAAAGAATTTACAGGTGATCTGAGCTTCTTTAAGTATTACGTAGGTTCGTGATTCGTCTCAGGTAGAGACGAGATCAATTTTTTAGCAATATTGCTGAAATAATCATTGAATTCAGATTCCGTGATGGTGGACTCCTTTTTTTCCATGGATTTCTGTTACACTCGAAGTTAATTAATCTCCAGGAGTCTCTGCTGATGTTCGAGGAAGTTTTCAAAAAAGTTTCATACGCTAACCTTTTTGTTTCGATGATGGAATTCCTGTAATCCTTACGTAAGAAAGTGTATGCATCCCAGGTCACCTGATCCTTGTTGACATTATGAATCAGTTTCACGTTAGAGAGTGTTTGACGTTTGTTAACTAATTCTTCATTGAACCAACAAACAGGCGATTTTTGTTCATTGCAATCCCTGGTTATTTTCAAAGGAAATATCTTTCTTATATGGAGATTTAAAGAATTAATAAAGTAATCAGTCACGGTGTTAGGATCCTTGATCAGAAAAATATCCCAACAAAGACTTTCGAGATCAAACCGTAACTTTTCAATGCCAGAGAGGCTGATTTTTCTTTTACAAATAATTCTTTCCACGAGTTCTATATCGGAATTATAATATATCACTTGGCCCAGGTGATCTGATAAGCAGGGGTCCAGTACCTGAGTATCAAATTGATCAACGTCCAAATTGGTGATTATGTTATCAATGCAAGTGGATGCTAACTGTACCGATTCTCGTGACATCAGATATTGTGATGAGTAGATCAAACGAAGTGAGTAAGTTTGTTAAAGTTGTTAAATGGGCTGAAGGGGCGATGAAATTCACATTAAAATCACCGGCTATGATCAGTTTTCTATTGTTTTTCAACACGTCATAGAGAAAGAAGCCAAACAAGCTCAGGAAACTTTCGAAGCTCTCGAGGTTGCCAGAGCATGATCTGTAAAGGGAAACAATTGTTACACCTGAAATTTTAATTCCACAAATTTCAAGGTCCATTTCACAGGAGAATTCACTGAAATGTAGTGGTTTTGAAGAAATCGAGTTGCTAACAAAAATTGCTACACCGCCATGTGCACGAATGCGTCTAAAAAAATGACTAGCTAAGTAGTATCCCGGTAAATTAATGGATTTGAAGGTATCATCACTCAACCAATGTTCGGACATACAAACAATGTCAAAAGGATTATTTTTCACAAAAAGTATTAATTCATCCACTTTGTTATATGTGGGGACTTCAACATTGACACTCTAACAAGAAATATTGATGCAATAATTTTGTATGACACAATTGAGCCATATGGTTTTATATCTCTTTTTGACGAACCAACAAGAATTGGACATTGGGGTAAGCGCGAAACTATCAGTAGTATTGACTATGTATTAATCTAGTAACTTTGATCTTGATTTGGAAAAATATAATGGAAAATAACCCTACAAACCTAAAGAACCATTCTGAAAAGAACGAATCTAGAAAAATTAACGAATTCTCTATAGCTGAGCTTAAGAAACTTCTAACCGGTGACAGAGAATTCCTAAAAAACTTTACTACCACCACCTTTACCGGTACCAATGAAGCTTGCAGTGTTCTCTGGGAACATTTTCATTGGTGCTTTGAGGCTGCATATGCTCAAGGATCAAAAATTATCTACAATAAAATAACAAAATTACCCTTTCCACTCTATTAAAAAGAAAAATTGATGATCTCAAGCACTTGAATCATCTGAGAAAACAGGAAACATAGCAAGACCGCTTATAAGATAGCCCAGAAAGGTGTTGAAAATAAAATAAGCCAGGAAAAAATAAATCATTTCATGAAAAAATTGCAGGATTCTAATGATAAAACAAAAACTCTCTGGAATATTATAAAACAACCACAAAAAAATAATGAAAACAAATGTATAATTCTAAGTCATAATGATGAGACAATCAGTAGCGAAGCAGAAGTCGTGGAAACATTCGGAGAGTATTTCTCAACAATATTTGATGAAAAAATCAAGACTCATTTCCCGGGGAATGCCAAATGTTAACCCAACCATGTTTTTTGAACCAGTCACTACGAATGAAGTGAAAACAGTTATAGCCTTGTTAGCAAATAAAAAAAGCATAGGACTAGATGAAGTTTCCACAAAAATTACCAAAGAATGCGTGGATATATTATAAACTTCTGTACATATTCCTATTGGAGAATATCCTGACATGCTTAAAATTGCGAACCTTGTCCCTATAGTAAAAAATGGTGACAAAAACATAGAAAAACTATCGTCCCATTTCTATAATAAGTATATTCTCAAAAATCTTTGAAAAAATTATATCTCGTAGAATAAACGACTACATGGAAACATTTGATCTAATGACAAAGTGCCAAAACGAATTTAGAAAAAAAATCACTCGACAGAAACTGCAACGTTTAACTTTGTAGAACAAGTACCTACATGATTTAATTGACAAAAAAACATTTGTGGAAGGAATTTTCTTCGATTTAAGTAGAGCCTTCGACACCTTGAATATTAAATTCGTATCAGAAAAACTATTTAACTTGGGTATTCCAGGAAACATTAATTAGTTAATTGTATCTTTCTTGACAAATATATATTTCCAGGTGACGAAATGACAAAATGTCGGATAAGTTCCCTGTAACAATTGGACAGTGTTCTCGGGCCACTGATATTTCTATTATATGTAAATGATCTACGTAATAACAATAAGTAATGTGGCGATATACCTTTATGCAGATGACACTTCCATCATTCTTTCAAGTAAAACATCAGAACAAAATAACTCAGTCGTACACGAATTTGATGACTGGTGTTATGGGAATAGACTGATAATTAACCCGAGGAAAACAAATTGTAGGGAATTTTCAAATTCATCTCGTAGCGTGCATGATTTTAATTTATTTTTCCGGAATGAATCCTTAGTATTAACGAACTCAACAAAATTCTTAGGGACAATAATTGACTCGCATTTAACTAGGCGAGAACATATAGACTTCACATCCAAGAAGCTGAATCAATCGTATTATCTCATTGAATCCCTCAAGAATAAACTAGATACTAAATCACTGATATCAGTTTATTTTGCCAAGTTTCATTCAATTATTTACTACAACAATGCTGTCTGGGGTTTAGCTACTGAAATAGACAGAATACAAAACGTCATGTAAAGATATTCTTCATCAAAATAAAATACTAACTCTTGCATGTATATTCATTTTGAAAACATATCCATCCAAAGTATATCCATGAAAGAAGAAGACAATTAGAATCGAGATGGGAAATCCATAATTACCATACCAGAAATAACAATACCATCATGCAAAGTATGAAAAGTCTCCTATGTTTGTTGGTATCTGTCTCTAGAACATGTTGCCAAACGATATAAAGACACTGTCATCTCAAGTTAAAAAAAAACAGTTGAAACTATTTCTAACAGATGAATGTTTTCACACAGTACATGAATTCACACTTGAGGTTGGTAATGCCGGATCACTTTCGTCGCGACGAATTTATTTCAATATATTATGTTATTTATTTATTTTATTTTTATCTATATCTTCATGGATGCGTTTGTTTCACAACATGTATCACATTTCATGCGGTACTGATATTCATATGTGTAAGTTCAACTGACCTGACCTGTTAATGTGTTTTCACGTCATTTTATTATTTATTTTATCATTTCACAAGAACTTAATTAATTATTTTATACATTTTATATGTTCCTTAGAAATATGACCTGTCCTATCTATATAATGTAGCTCAAAGGATGAATACATCTAAAGGTCTATCTATGGCCACGTTTATACCGTGCCTTGGTATGCAGACTATTGATTATATTCCAACCAAATTCTGTTAGTCAGTGGCCACGTTTATACCGTGTCTTGGTATGCAGACTAATGATTATATTCCAACCAAATTCTGTTAGTCAGTGTGGTATAAACTGTGCACTTGGTTTGCTACCGAAATTTGTTGTGTACCAGACTATAATACTAAGTTGACTAAGGGTGTAAACAGTATGATAAATTTTACCAACCGTGACGGTAGATTTTGGTTTGAAAGATTGCTAAGTGTTCTGTTATGGTTATCGCACTGTCTGAATGGAAACAATAGCCATAAAAAATCGAGCGAGAGAGAGAGTAAGTGAAAAATATGTTTTTTGATTCCTAACCATAGTTTCCGCATCAGTACCTCGTAAATTGTTTTATATATTTTTGTTAGTGTTTTTTATATAAAATGAGTTGCTGCAGTTCAGAACCTCCTATAAAAAAGTCCAAAGGTATTAATTGGTCAGATGAAGAAACCAATGCGTTTCTCCAAATATTTTTGGACAAGAAAATTATATTAGTTTTGTATGGCAAAAAATGTAAACAACTAGACATTTACAAGAACCTTGAAGAAGACATGAAGAAGACTGCCGAACAAATGAAATTAAAAATGACTGAGCCTGAGCTTACTGACTGACATCCAGACATTGTCATTGACAGATGACACAATTCCGAATTAGATAGCAGAGTTTCAAACCTTTCTCTTGGTTACATGACTAAATAAATACCAAACCAGAACCAAGTTGGTTAATTAATCATTTGACAAAACACGATGTAAATAAACGATTACTAAAACATTTGGTTTGAATTTGGTCACATACACTTGGTAAGGTTGCCAAATTCACATACGGTATAAACGTGGCCTATCTATTACTTAACACGAATGTCATATAAAAAGGGTTCTTTTTTCACAGTCAAAGAAAAATTAATTTTTCCAATAGTATCGAGAAAAGTTATCGAATCTGAGAGACTTATTTTTTGTGACGCCAAAGAAGTATAACTTCTAACACGTGTATATTAGTACACGCACCGAGTTTTTTTATTTTTAGTCCCGCCACTGGATTCTTATTTCTGTGTAGATTCTCAGAAGTGGGCAATGTATCCACGGACGTATCGCGGTACAGAACGGTGAAAACATACAGGGAATGTAACTATAAGCATTATACTTCGAAATGTCGCTATCAAATCCGGAGGATTTAACCAAAAAAAGGCGATCGGGAGCTTTTTCTCAAATCTCCGATTCCAACTTAACCTGCAATAGAGAACTGGTATGCTTTATTGGCAGAATTTGATCTCATTATGAAATTCTGCGATGTATAGGTGATTAGCGAATATTTATGTTTATTTATTGTCTGGTGTGCAGTTTTTTCGAATCAATGTTGAAAAATGTGTCATATTTACGCGGCACATTGATATTCAATTGGTATGATGCATGGTTTGCTAATAATGTACACCGTAACCCCCGATAAACATTCCGGACATAAGGCAGAGGATCGATTTCAGATAGAAGAGGAAATAAACGAAATGGGAAAATTGATACCGAAATATAATCCCAGATTTCAAAAAATTATGGACGATGATATAAACTTTTTTAGTAAATAAGAGTTAAATTCACATAAATAAATACTATATCTGAAACTGCAAAGCGGTATGTATCCGGAAACTTCCTTAATTCGATTTTTGAAGGGGAAGAATTATAGTAATTTTCACTTCACTAAATGATTTTCACTGAACTGGGCGTACAAAACCACGACACGGGTTTCGCTAAAATATATAATGCACATTATTATTATATATTATATCATCATTGTCATGTTATTATTAATAACATCTCACCCCGCACAAATGACATTTTTGTTAATATTCCTTCTGTGGTACTTCTTTTCCATTTATAAGTGGTGTTTATAGATCCATTGTATTGCATTTACTCTAATAAACGTTATTATTATTATTATATTATTATATATTATTATATATATTGTTATGTTAAGAAGGACTAGTTATATATTTTAAAAATGAAAAATAAATAATTTCTTAAAAAAAACACAAAAATAATAAATATTTAATAGTTAGTAGTTCATGAGATATTGTTTTTACATTTTTTGAGATTTTATCAACTTTCTGAAGCCTCTGTATAACATTGATAGGTAGATATATGCAAATACTATAATGCAGTAATTTTCTTTCATTTTCAAAAATGATTCCAACATATAATTGTTTGTAATACAACAAAAAGTCTAGTTTTACAAAATTATTCTGGATTAAATGTGATCAACAAAATTATAATGTTAAAACATACAGTATATGAAATTGCATCTAACTAAAATAGCCAATGGAAGAATAAGAAACTTCTTGATGGAAATAGCCAATCAGGGAACAGAGATGGGTTGATGGAAGATTAGAAATTGTGGAAAAGTAAGAACACAGAAATGTCAAAGATAATTATGATAAAATCTTGTATTTAGTTTATAAGAAATGTAAAATATGTTAGTTGATAAGTTTTCTCAAATAACACCAAATTAGTGAAAGTGCGACAAGGAAGTGCATGCTTTTCAAAAATTCAAATAGAATGACAAAAGAGAAATCGTATCCAAGGAAGGAAAAAGCAAAGCGAGGACAAAAAAAAAGTTAAAAAAAAAGTTGTTGAAAATTTGAGAGAAAAGAAATTCCGGATTTTCACTGATAACAAGAAAGATTTCTAACAATAACAAATCAATTTGACCTCTGGAAAATTTCGACAAAAAAATAATTAAGGATAAAAGAAGATTACCTTTTTGTTTTCCACATGAAAACTTATCCAAGCTGATTTCAAAGAGTTCCACTGCAATAGAGAGTCCCTGAGAGGAGTAGATGAAGCAGGATTACAGAGAATCAGCAGGAAATACATCAGCGACAATCCAACTACAGGTATAAACTTTTTGAGTGCACATCACAAACTGACTCACTTTGCAAAATAACTTTTATATCTGAAGAACTTTGTTCAATTTTGGTATTGAACTCTAAAACAATTTTTCAACTTGAAAGAAAAAGTGAGGTTATATTTATAAATACTTCATTGTTTTTCATTATTTTCTGTGAAAATTTGTCAATTGCTCATAGTTTAAGTTATCTATCGCAGGCCAGGTCGAAATAAGTTTTCCTGAATGAAGGAAATAATTGTTTTTGATAATCTCTGGTTTACTTTCCACAATGATATGCTGATCTTTCACCTATAAATACTGAACTGAAATAGTTCTATTGACATCAAGAAAGGCAGAGTGGCTCTGTTGCCAGTACCGACTCCTGAGGCATAGGCGTTCCAACTGAGTTTAGTCGTGGTAAGGAAGGAAATAAAAAGCAGGGGAAAAAAATATGAAATTCTAGAAAATCAAAGGGAATTACAAAGAGTAAAAATAATGAAAATTTTACAAATATTTAGCACATTTGTTATGGTATTGGGTGGAAGAAATAATTTTACAAATTTCATTGAAATAAACCTCAAAACAAAACAACCTATAACATATAATAACAATTAGCTTCCAACGCGGAGCGAAGTAATGTGGGCAATTATTAAGTATAAGTATAAATGAAAATTATTATATTCTACCCAATCATAACAATATATATATATATATATATATATATATATATATATATATATATATATATCTATTATTTTTAAACGAGTAATTCTTGTGTATATATCTCGGAAACGTCTCTAACAATTTGGGTGAAATTTTGTTTTTAGATAGGGTTTTGCTTTTTGAGTTTATCTATATAGGCATATTTCCTGAAAAAACGCGATTTTACACCAAAAAAAATAATTATCACGACAACAATATAGCGCCATCTCGTGAATTTTTGAGGTACTTGCATTGTTGCTAATGGATGTTACCCTACTGGTACCTGTAAACTTTGTGAGATGGCTCTATAAGACATTACCCGAATACGAATGTTAGATATGTTTTCCTTTAGTCCAAGGAACTCATACGGTTTATTTAAAATGTACACTAGGTAAGTGTGCAAAATATTCATAGTTATGTAATGAGTATGTGATTCGTAAATAAGCATCTTCTCCGAAAAAACACGATTTTACAGAAAAAAAAAACACCGAGCAAAGATATATATATATATATATATATATATATATATATATATATATATTTATATATTTATATATATATTGTAATGATATGGTATATATATATATATATTTTTTTATACACATATATAATATGTAAAATAAAAAATAAAAATAGGGCACAATGATATTTAAAAACTGCATAAATACCTGCTATGATTGTTTTTATAAAAACAACTTCAACTAAACATTATATTTATATACAAGAAACATCATGTACACAAAATTAGAACCAAAAGGGAAATGTCAAATTATTTTCTTTTTAAATGATCAAAATAATGAAATTTGAGAACAGAAAAATGGTACATGTGAATTTTGAAGAAAACTTAGTAAATATAACTATGTATAGAAGTCAAATTTCAAAATAAAATATATATAATAGGTAGGAAGTAGAATGATGTGTTTAAAAATAAAGTGCTAATGGTAAAAAGCAATATAAGATAACAAAAAGTGATCGTTACCAAGGGGAAAGAAAAATAAGTTGGGAGAGGAAAAATTAAATTGAAATTAGAAGAACGTCAGATAATTTTATCATCGATTTTATGGGAAAAATGCCAATACAGAATATGAGAAACGTGCAATCAGGTCAGAATCAAATTGAAACCAAAGATTATCAAGAAACTACTTACAAGGAATTGGAGGTTAAATTTCCATACTTGACGTCACCAGCAGTAAGGGGGCTGAACTTTTACAAGAATGAACTATTCACAGAACATTCCAGGATTTGTGTGAGTGCGAAGCATAACTCATAACAGGTACTTTATCGTCATGAACTTAGAAGTGATAATATTCATCGAATACCCACATCGTTTTTGGGTTGATTGACTTTAATACATAATTTTGAGTGGCAATTTTCTTCTTCTGTTCACCACAAATCACATGAGCATAACCTATAAATATGTATCTTGAAATATTTTCATATTTGCGCATGATCAAGTTTTTGAATGTTTACAATTTTGATTGGTTTTAAAACATAATTAGAATAAGTTAGATATCTCTGGGTTGGTTTTAAGAAATATTTTCAATAAAAAAACAAGTATCTTACTTTTTCTGGACTCATTATTTATTATTCGACTATACTACTATCGATATTTCAAACATAAACAGTTATTGACATCAAGCAAAGAAGTAGATGGCCCTGCTGCAATCCTCCTGAGTTTGGGAGAATCATGTCTCCATAGGCGTACCGACTGAGCTACAAAAAGGTAAAACGATAAATAAAAAGAAAAAGAGGTAAGGTGAACAGAGAAGGAGGGTAGAAACATCATAGCCGGAGTTTTCTTTTGTTATGATTAGTATGTCACAAAAATTTAAATAACTTACTAACAAATAAAATATACAACATAACAAAAATGTCGCCCAACGCGGGGCGTTTATACTAATTAGTCAACTCGGAGTTTTCTTTTGTTATGATTAGTATATGTCACAAAAATTTAAATAACTTACTAACAAATAAAATATACAGCATAACAATAAATATATATATATATATATATATATATATATATATATATTCGACTCCTGCAGCCGGTGAAAATATTTTCCAGGCCCCCAAGAGTGGTTTCGGATCCCACTATAAAAGGTAAGGCCCCCGTTATCTTAACTCGTACAAGTTTTCATTAACTTCTGAGGGTTGGTAAAACTGCTAAGAAAGCGGTTAAAAACAAAAAAAAATTAACAAAGATCAAACCACGAAAGCATAGCTTATCAGATAATTAGTACACTCTAATACTTTTTTGTTGAGCGACCAACCAAATCTAGATAAGAAACGACACTGAACAAATATCTAAAAAGCAGCGAAAACTCATACAATATACCATCGTTTCATGTCTCAGTCCAATAATAAGTGATTAATGAAATGTTTGGGGAGGTCGAGCTGAAAAAGCGGAAAAAAATAATACCGGATGCTCGATGTCGACGTCATCGACCTTGTGTTCAACACACATCATTATCATATGGGCAAAGGCACATGCTACAAAGGGTTAAGTATACATTAAGAGTTAATTCATTCATATAATTTACATTCACAATCACACCGTACAAGAGCTGGCTGAAACATTTGAATACCTATCTGGTAAAAGCACTGGCTTGTACATCGATTTTATGGCTTGTAGTTGTGATATACTGTATTGTGGGGCAGCAACCAATACGCATATTATATAATAATAATAATAATAATATACTTTATTGTCATTAAGAATAAATCTTGTGGACAAAGCTTGTGAAAAAATAAATATAAATGTAAATATAAAAATATAAAATGTAAATATAAAAACACCTACGGAAAAGTAAAGTTAGAACATATAAAATGTAAATATAAAAACACCTACGGAAAGGTAATGTTAGAACATACACTATAAAGTTCATCGTCGAATTTTGTATCAACATGGTTGTGTGCAGTTTTGTTTAAAAATCGTATCAAAACTTATATAATACACATATAAACATATACATTATATAATATTACATAAATGAACACACCTATTACACCAAACAAACAAACATCTATATCCAAAGAAGAATATAAACAAAAATCTTATACAACATATATTCAAATATGCACATTTTGTCACGTAAATTTATCATTATAGAACTCTTGCAAATAGGGTCTATCAGCCAAAAATGTTTTTACTCTCATTCTAAACATTTTGTTGGTCAAATTTGCCTGTCTTATATCTGAGGGCAAGTGATTGAACATCTTGACCCCATTGTAATAAATAGAATCCCTGGCCAAATTTGTTAAAGGAATTGGCAATTTCAACGCGGTGGAACGGGTGTTATAAGAATTGCACGAAGCCTCGAATAGGGACATATTTTTGTAAATAAGACAAACCGATTCCAAAATGAACAAAGGAATCACTGTTAAAATATTTTCCTCAACGAATTTGTGTCTGCACGAATCACGAGGTTTAATCTTACACATATACCTAATAGCCCGTTTCTGCATTACTAATACAGACAGAAGGGCTGATGAATTGCATACTCCCCAAAACGGTATTCCATAACGTACGTGAGATTCTAAGAGGGCGTAATACACCGTTCTGATAGTTTTAATTCCCAAATTTATTGAAGTTACTCTCACTACATAACATCCAGAAGAAATTTTACTTTTAACATGTTTGATATGTTCAATAAATTTGAGCTTATTGTCAATGTGAATACCTAGAAATTATGTTCTGTTTATGGAATGAACATATTTAAAAATAGAGGAATAGCTTCCAGGAATTTTCTGGTAGTTGACGTTTCATCTGCCAATATTTCGTAGGTAACACTATTGACAAATGACGATGGAAGTATACTCTTCATACTTTTTCATTAATTTCGAGATTTTTCAGCAAAACTATTGAACATATTGATTTTACGTTATAGAGAAGTCCAATAAAATATCCTCAAGACGTCATTAAAATGAAAGAACTAGTGATCATAAAAAATACACTTTTTCTTTATACCTCGGTTAAAAGTACGGATTTTCTCCATCGATTTTAAACTATGCATTTATGCATCGGTGACACTGACAAATTACCACTAACTAATAGTTACTTGACTAACAGAACATTTGCTTTTGTGAAACGCTTCAAACAGTTGAATTAGGAAATTATTAAAATTTGGCATACGTATTGTTCAACATATAAACAACACCTCTATGAAATTTTAACAAGTTTCACCCTTTCGAACCCGAAATATATATAATTGAAGTTGACTCAATTAACACGTAACATATGAACCATGCATAGGCAAACAGCACATTATTAATTCTACCGTTAGTACTAAAATTAAGAAGTTCATGAGAAATGAGGAGCTAGAGCAGGATATCACAGATATTGAGAAAAAAAAATCAAAGTGATTGACCATCTAGTTCGACAGATATAATCAAAACTACTCTCGTTATTCAAAATAGTCCACGGGGAAGCGCACAGCCTAAAGGGGGTCGTAGAGAAATGCGGATTGTGCCAGGGGACTTTTTAAAGAAGGACGGGGGACCATTTGAGGGTCTGAACGCGAAAAAAAACTCCTTCTCCTAGTTGACCCCATCGATTTTAACCCCTTCAACCCCTCAAAAAAAAAGTTCAAAAAGAGTACTACAAAAAAGTCCATTGAAGTTTTATCGAAAAACGATAATTTTTTCCCATGACGTATGATTTCTAGTGAAGGGGGAGGGGGGGCCCGGGTCTGAATTTTTTTTTTGCTTTTTGCTGAACTTTTCGTGGACATCAATTTTTTGAGTCGCCGCCTTTCTATAACGAAGAAATGTTCCAGAGTCGATTGGGAGGGGGGGGGGGCAAGTGCCACCCTTCCAAGAAAATATTTTTTTCCCGTTTTAAATCGAAAAGTCCTTTGAAATTTTTCGATTTCGTCGAAAATAATTTCCTAATTCAACTGTCTCGTGGCGGAACTACCTTAACCACTAGTTAAGTGACTAAAAAGATCCTCATACATTGTGAAATTGGTCGTTGAAGTCTTAGGGGTCATTTGCTGGTCTGGTTAAGGAAAATAACTGGAAATGTATTGTATTGTATTTTATTTAATCCATCCACCTGATTAGCTTTTGGACAAGTCAGGTGGTACAAGCAGTTTTTAGTAATACAATTACAGATAATAGACAGTATAGAAAACAATCACTTGAAACATATATATGTAAATAAACTCTACTAGATTGACAATACAGAAAACAGTCACTTAAATACATTTATGTAAATAAACTATTCCAATACAGGATTATCAAAGTAGTCCTTCATACTGTAGGGACAGAGGTCGAGGAGAAGTATTTTTATTTCATTTTTGAAGGTAGGCAGTTTATCAATTTCTTTTATCCCTTTAGGGAGGACATTATAAAGTCGAAGTCCAAGGATATCTGGTGATTTTTGGGATATTGCAAGACGGGCGTTTGGAACATGTTTGTTACCCGACGAAACCAAAAAGGAGGTTCTCTAGTCGCTCTAGTTCTCTAGTCGACGCGTATATTTATTTTATTTTCATTTTTTTATGTATGATCACGCATAACTTCTTACTGAGACGTCCGATTCCGATAATTCTTTCGAAGTTGGTCCCATTTGAATTTGAAAGATGAAATCCACCCCTAAGGGTAGCAAAATGAAGGATATTGATCACTCACCCTCTGAATTCTGGTCCGTTAACCGATTCTATCAGCTATAACTTTGTATGGGATCTTCGATTTGGATGATTCTTTTTTTATCAGATAGGGTATACCTCATAGTTGATCATATTTGGATTTCGAATGGAATTATCCACCCTTACGGGTAGAAAAATAGGGGGATAATAGATTTTTCACTTGTGAACATTGGCACACATATGTAGTTGACAATGACAGATCGCTAATGTCATTATTACAATCAATAAATTCTATAAGAGGATGGAATGATATACAAAGTAATGAAATAAACTAACTATAACAACAAAAATCATTTATATTACAACAAATAGTAAAAGTAGATAATCATATCATTTAACTGGGTAAGTAAGTATTTTGGAAGTATTCAAAAAACAAGCATTAGTAATTAGTAGATTTCAGCCACAAAAAATGGAAAAATAAAAACTTTTTAACAAAAAATTAAACCGACGAAATACGGAACTGAAAAGTAAAAAATAAAATAAACCTTCTTAGTCTCGATGACTAGCTCCTAAACTAATGTAAGTAACTAATTTTGAGTCGGCGCCAAATAAACAATCGACGAAGATCATTAAATTACTTCAAAAAAATTATCAGAATGTCACCGCCCAACTCGATGCCATCATTTTACGCCTTGCTTGTTTGTTTGGCGCCGACTCAAAATTAGTTACTTACATTAGTTTAGGAGCTTAGTTATTGAGACTAAGGTTTATTTTATTTTTTACCTTTCAGTTTCTTATTTCGTCGGTTTAAATTTTTGTTAAAAAGTTTTTATTTTTTCTAGTGTCGTGGTTATGTAATTATTTATTCTTGATTAATTTTCCACGCTGTCTGTGAATATAGATCAAGAGTTCATATATATATATATATATATATATATATATATATATATATATATATATATATATTATATAATCCATAGAACGGTAGTATTTTATTTTGAGTCGTTTGAATAATTCCCTACATGAGGTTCCGTTTGGGGCATTTGCTAGACACCGCACAATTCTCTTCTGGACAACAAAAACATTCTGAACACTAGACGAATATCCCCAAATAGTTATTCCATATGTAATTCTACATTGAATTCCACCAAAATAGAAGGACAGGATTCCATGAATATCCAAAATTATTTTTAAGGATCTTAATTGGAATAATTTAGTGTTCAATGTTTTAGATAGCGCTTCACAGTGAGCATTGAACGATAAATGTTGGTCTAGTTTGACACCCAGGAAAGTTATACATTCCTCTTTATCTATAGTTTCGTGATTTATCACTATATCCAAGTTGGGAATTTTATTGTTTTGTCTAGTGTGAAAATTCATATTGGTTACCTTTTAACTTACACCTGTAAATGGGCTCTTAAGCTTGCTGGATGTAATTATATTAACTAAATAAATAAACTGTTAATACAGCACCTAGAGCTGAACCTACACAAAGTCCAAGAATTAATAATGCTTATTTTCATCATATCTGGGAGAAAGATACATTCAGGTTAATTTAAAAAAATGTAACACTCACATGAAGCAACTTGAGTTTTCAAAGCCGAACGGAAACGAAAACATTCAGAAAAGCAATTAAGTTGTGTCTCAACATCATTCGCCTGTTTTTTTTTCCAAATTTGCTGATTCTGCTGGAAATATCAAGTGCAAATTCGATCCGGCGCTAAAAAAACGACTGGCTCCCAAGTCCTGATAACATCTGACCTACTAATATTAGTAGCAGTCATGGATAAATATATCTTATCTGTCGTAGTGTTTGATCTTCAACGAATTATCGTATTTCTGATAGTGTTATGAAATCTATTTTCACTTTAGTTTTTTATCTCCGGGATGAATCAACACACATCGGATGCATTTTGCTATTTTGACGAGAGAAAAACAAAAAAACTGTTTCCGGTATGTTATATGAGGAGGAAGTATAATGTCTATTTCCCTCATTATTTTTGAACCAATCAATGGCCGAAATTTCAAACAGATCAGTTTTATAGTGATAAAACGTCTTCTCGATGTTTTATACTGATAAAACCACAGTATATTCGAGATCGTTTTGCGAAAAAACTACACTAGGATCTAGCAAAATTATATGTCAAAGAATTCAGTTCCTATAAGGTAACAAGACTGTCACGCCTATGGCTCGGGTTCGATTCCTAGCAGTGTTTATTTTTTTTGTCAAAATTTATGTCCGGCAGATTTTTGGCAACAAATAGGATAAAAGTCTATTTCAAATTTCTCAGAAAATTTTATTCATCATAAAAGTGTTTGCTTCTGCTCAAACTCAAATTGCACTATCCAAATTTTATTTATCTCCATTCGTATACGACGAAGGTGGAATAATTTGAAAGTAGCTTAGGAGTAAAGTACCTTTATTTTTCAAAATACACCTAAAGTTTATTTGAACAAATGACTAACAATTTGTAGAATATTCTAAATTCAGAATTACAGTTTCCGATTCCAGAAACAAGTTTTTACTGATTTTTTCCATTTTTTTACTCACCACCCTATGTATTATGAGAATTTGTAATGTCATAGAACACTTATCATTGAATATTACCTGAATGCACATATGAAGTTAAGTTCCGTCCATTTATCAACTAGAAAATTGCATTAATCGAACTTGGTGCGATAAAATCTCATTTCTTGTTGCCATTGAGAAAAAAAAAAAAATTTATTTTTTTTAATTAAGGTATAACAAATGACATCTGCAGTTCAAAATCAAATGAAAGCAATCGAACTGTGTTGCAACCAACGTCAAAAGATGTCATTTGTTATTCCTTAATTATACAAAATATCTTTTTTCATAATTTCTATTTACTAAACGACAGGTTTCGCTGCAACAAAAAATATGAAAATGAAAATGAAAATGGGGAGGTTGTCATAATCCTACAGCTTTTAAAAATTCATAAATTTTTCAAAAAATTACAATCGATTTCAATAAACATCAAATGTAGAAAAAGCAGTGAAAAATATGACATGAATGAAAAATAGATTCAATAGAAACAATATTAGAAAATATATCAAAATTAAGGGGACATTCTCTTCCTTCCAAAGGTCGATATAGACTTCTTCGAATTGCTCAGCCTCAAGCTTTTTACATCATCGTAAGTCTAATAAAAAATCAATTTTAATTTCAATTGTTTCAAAAAAATTACTTTTGACATGAGGTCTGAATTTGTTTTGACCTGTTGAACTTGAATATGTAAAAATGTACAGGGTATTCCATTTGGAAAAACAAAGTTGCTGGCATTTCCAGAAAAACCGGAAGTTTGCCATATTGGATTGTAATATGATCAAATCCGCAATGGTTGCTTATACAGGGTGATTCAAAAGTACTTTGACAAACTCCAGGAGGTGATTCCTCACAATATTCTAATATGAATTGTTCCAATAAATATATGTCCGAAAACGCTTCGTTTCCAAGATACAGGGTGTTGAAGTTTTATTTTTATTTTCGCTTTTTTTAAATAACTTTCTAAATACTGATCTTGATTATACAAAAATTTGTATTGAGAGGTTTTTTGAGGTGTCAAATTCAAACCTGATGTTATCATTGCTCTTACTCGTAGGGGGCGCTACCTACACGTCTTTTTCTTTTTTGAAGATTCATAACTTTTTTGAGTGTACTTCTAGCACATTTTCCAGAAAAAAAAATTATTTCCTGTATCATATCTACATAAAAAAGCTACCCTTGTTAGAAGTCGCTAGAAGCAACCGTTTTCTAGATATTTGGACTTGAAAATTTCAAGTCGATTATTTGATAATTGATGCATGTTGAAGTTATTACCATTATTTTGCATTTTTCACAAGAACGCTTAGGAAATGAATTTGACGTTTAAGTAAGTAGTTTTGTTTTTTGTAGGGGGCGCCATCTACTCTATTTATTTTTACTCGTTTGAAATAGTTATTTTTGTATCAAGGGTGCAGAATCTGTATTTGTTTTAATAAAATTTGCAAGAAATATCAACATTTTGTTTCAAAAAATTTTGAATATATAGAATGAAATAAAATAAAGGAAACTAAATTGTATTCAAATAAATTGTTCAAACTGTCCACCTTCAGCCTAGATACAGGCATTCAGTCTTCTAGTCATTGAACCTCTTACCCGCTCAAAAATTATTGGTGTGTTTCTTATTGTTCCACATGCGTCTACTATTCGGTTTCTTAGATCTTCCTCGTTCACTACTGGAGTTTTATGAACTAGTGACTTCAAATGTCCCCAAAAATAAAAATCTAGAGGGTTTAGATCTGGGGACCTTGGTGCCCACGCCTGGTTAGGTTCTTCTACACCTCTACCGATCCATCGATTTGGATAGACAGTGTTAAGGAATTCCCTGGCTACAACGCTAAGATGGGCCGGAGCCCCATCATGCATAAACCACATGGGGATACGAATTTCTAATGGTACATTCTGAAGTATTCATTTTCAAAAAAGTCTCTGTAAGTTGTGCCATCCAGTCGGAACGGAAGAAAGAAAGGACCTATCAAGTAATTATCAATTATTGCCGCCCTTACATTTACAGAAAATTGATACTGATAATGTCTTTCACTAACTGCGTGCGGATTTTCCAGAGCCCAAACATGGTTGTTATGAAAGTTTGTGAGAGCATTTCGGAAGAAGCTTGCCTCGTCCGTGAAGAGTATATATCTCAAAAATTGAGGATTTCCAGCCAATTTTCTCAAAAACCACTGGCACATAGTAATGCGTTGGGGAAAGTCTCGTGGCAAAAGAGCGTGTACCCTTTGAATATGATATGGATAAAATTGTTGATCGTGGATAATTCTCCAAACTGTGGACTGAGTGAAATTGAGAGCTTCAGCAATTATTCTTGTTCTTGTTTCTGAATTCTCCTCGAGAGCGTTCAAAACAGCTTCTTCCAATTCTGGGGTTCGGACTGCTCGTGATCTTCCAATAATATCAGCTGTCCTCATAAAGCTACGTGTTTCTTCCAAACGACGGTGGAGACTGGTAAATGTTGGAGCCGAAGGCAGTAGGTACTCGTTTAGGAAATCGCTCCTGGTAAATATGTCTTGCTTCGCGCGCATGGCCATCCGCAAGGCCATTATTGTTTAAATAATCCATTTTTTCAAAATTAGTGTTTTAAAACTTACAAGAAATTTCAACGAAACAACAATACGTTTAACTGTCACATAATATGTAATTACCAAAACTACTTACTTAAACGTCAAATTCATTTCCTACGCTTTCTTTGAAAAATGCAAAATAATGGTAATAACTTCAACACGCATCGATTATCAATTAATCACTTGAAATTTTCAAGTCCAAATATCTAGAAAACGGTTGGTTATAGCGACTTGTAACAAGGGTAGCTTTTTTTCGTAGATATGATAGAGAAATTGAATTTTCCACTGAAAAATCTGCTAGAAGTACGCTGAAAAAAGTTATGAATCTTCAAAAAAGATAAGGGCTTGTAGGTGGCGCCTCCTACGAGTAAGAGCAATAAAAACATCAGGTTCGAATTTGACACCTCAAAAAACCTCCCAATAGCAATTTTCGTTCAATCAAGGTCAGTATTTCAAAAGTTATTTAAAAAAAACGAAAATAAAAATAAAACTTTAACACCCTGTATCTTGGAAACGAAGCGTTTCCGGACACATATTCATCTGGACAATTCATATTAGAATAATGTGAGGAATCCTCTCCTGAAGTTTGTCAAAGTACTTTTGAACCACCCTGTCTATTGGACAGGACAATGTCTGTCGGGTCAACTAGTTATTCATAGAGATCATGTGCTTATCACATACATTTCTATTATATTCACTTTCTCAAGTAATATTGGTTCTTTATTATTTTGTTGAACACATTTCACTCAGAACAAACGGCCATTCCTTGTCACATAATTCTTTATCACACTTAAACAATCGTTGTTCACCAAATTTTCATGTCATTCTCTCCCTTCGTCGTATATTGTATTGCCTTTTCGAAAGGCGAAAACATCTGTGTCAAGAACACAATTGCAAATCCACCACAAATCCTCTCCTCTAATCGGAAGTACCGGAAACGTTCAACAACTCGCTTTGTACCTTCCGTTTTATGACTTTCATCTGTTTTCTTTGTATATTTCTCGAAAAGTAATAAATGGCACTTTTCTTGGAAGCACTTGAAAGCTAACTTCCCAGGCTCTATATGAAAGTCGACACCCACGATGTGATGGTCGAAATTTTACTCTTAAAATCTCGGTGTTGGCGACAATGTTATCATGTGTCTTTGCTACCATGGTGGTATGTTATTATTACCGTGGAGGTTCTGCCGGGATATGTTCGCACTGGTTTATTTCTGCGAGATTAGATTACATCTGTGTCTGGGCCCTGTATTCGTTTTTCAGCGACTATTTCTCTCGCCATTTTTGATCCCATTAAACGGTTAGAAATAGCATAGAGAAAACCAATCAAATCAGTTATATAGCGATGAACGTCTTCTCTTTGATTTATTTATACTGAATATTTCCATCCTACATTAAAAATCCCATATAAAGCAGCACATTTTCGAATAATTACAGCGACATTATCACATATGAAGAGGGACATATTCATGAAGCGGGACATACAGGCCTGACGAGAGGGCGGGGAAGCCGGGACAAATTCCCGGGGCCCGGGCCACAAAGGGAGCCCGGAGCTCGAAGTTGTGCAAAGTATAACCATAAAGTATGTCTCACAACTGATAACGAAATTGAAGAAAAAGTCGGCAATCTACACAGAATATATTTTGAAGATCTTCTTAACCCCCAATTAATAGATGAAATCAGGCATCTTAAAAATATTTATACTGCAAATTTTGAGGATATGGAACTTACACCATTAAATTTGATAAATGAAATATGCAAATTAAATCTAGACACTTTGTTTCCAAACATTGTAATTGCACTGAGACTGTTCTGCACGTTGCCTGTTACTGTTGCAGAAGGAGAAAGATCTTTCAGTCATTTATCTAGAATTAAAAATGTTTTGAGGTCTACAATGACTCAACAGCGGCTATCTGACCTAGCTATTTCATCAATAGAGTCGGAATTAGCCAGAAATTGTGATTTTTCCGAAATTATTGATAACTTTGCACAACGAAAAGCCCGTAAAGCTCCATTATGCTGAGAATTACTTTTATGTCTTGAACCTTTGAACCGTAAGGTTTATTATTTATTTTGATCATTTATATGTATGATTGTTATTAGTTATATGATGAGAGTTCTGTTTTCTATTCTTTGTTTTACTTGTTTTTAATTTTAATATAATACATGTTTATTTTGATTTTCAAGCATTTTCATTAAATGATCAGATCATCAAGCCTTCAATTTTTTTTAAATCAGGAATAATATGGGTAAGTAAAAGGTTACCATGATTATTTTAAACGGTCAATATTTAAGCGGGCCCGAAACATATAGCTATCCCGGGGCCCGCACTAGCTCTCGGCGGCCCTGGGGACATATTCAGTAGTAATACCACTAGTGACTGAATTTTCGCGATAAGTCTGTCGATTCATATCTAAACGAAACTGAGTTGCTTGAGTGGCAGGACGAGTGGTGTTTTCTTCAAGCACGAGTGGTATTTTATTAGACTATTTCACGAACAAAGTGAAAGGTCAAAATAATTCAATTCGGCAGAATGAGAGGAAGAAATTTAATAATAATAAATAATTCAAAATTAATTATAATCATGAAATATTTATTTTAACTATTAACAATTTGTTTTAATTATTATTCGTTACCTATAACAATGAATAATTTTTTATGAACACGAACAATACATTATCGACTATAATTATTATAAATGGTGCAATTGTAAACATTTTGAATAGTATCACCGTTATTAGGTGGGTACACAATGTATTGTTGGTATTATCACTTGATGTACTTGGAGTACTCCTAAAAGTATTCACTATATTCTGAGGTTCAGCACTAAGATGTAAATACGGTTTCATCGATTTCGAACTTCCATGTCCAGTAATTTTTATAGCTTGTTGTTCACTAACGCCGGATTGTAGTAACTGACTAACTAAAGTGGCACGATTAGAGTAATTTGTTATTTTTAGTTTTTTTAGAGAGTTTTGTCCATTTTAATATTGTATTAATACCAATAGGGCAATTCTTGTACCAATTATTATTATTATATTTATTCCACTTGCCATTCATTCTAAGAAAAAGTCTGTTATTGGTAATAATTCCCTTCTTCGATATAAGTTACCGGTATAATCTCACAGGACACATTTCAGGATTTTTCAAATTTCTAGTAAGCCATTTAGTATCTGCACAGTTTTTATCACCACCTTGGCGGGTTTTGGAGAATATGGGGTTATATGCAATTCTGTTTGTTAAACAGCCTTTGTTGTCAGTCTCTTCCTTGAAAAAATGTAACATGGAAAAAGTTGCTTCGTTACCTCTCCAAGCTAGTTCTACTGCAGCTATGTGAAAAAACTTCTTTTTGAGTCCCTCTGGCGTGTCTTCGTCCCATTGTAAGCACAAATTTTTATATTCGTCTGAAGTCATAGCGACAGAACTCATTTTATTTTTTTCGGGTACAGCTTGCAACAAATTTCTCTTACTATCTCGAGCCGCCCTCGCCTCCTTGAACATTATAACTTTGAAGGGATCAATATGTCTCTGATACGACAAAGATCTTTTTCTTTACTAATTTTTGCAAGTGTTCCATAGGTTTAATACACACTTCTCTAAATCCTACTCATCAATTCTTCCGAATTGATGCCCAGTTTTTTAGAATGAAGCTGATCCTTGCTATTTTTGCTATTCTAATTTGAAGTTGGTTCCGTACAGAACGTCATAAATTGTTCCATATATAAGATTTTGATTTTTTTTTTGTGTTACTGGGAATATTTTCTTCAATATTTTGTTTATTACTTCAGTTTGATAGCACTGAAGGACTCATTTTGACGTTTGAGCTACAATTATTTTGGCAAACTGTCAAACTTTTGCACGATCCGTGTCCATAGTTAAGCGTTGAAAAAACGATGCTGATAGACCCAGAATTGAAGACAGCTGGGTTTTCAGTAGTAATACCACTAGTGGCTGAATTTCGGATAAGTCTGTCGATTTATTCTAAACGAAACTGAGTTGTTAAAACCAGAGTCGCAGGACGAGTGGTGTTTTCTTCAAGCAACTCAGTTGAGTTTAGAAAACGACTTATAAATAATTAATCACAGTGGATTTTATAGACTATTTCACGAACAAATGAAAGGTCAAAAATTCTAAATTCGGCAGAATGAGGGAAGAAATTTAATAATAATAAATAATTCAAATTTAATTATAAGTCATGAAATATTTATTTAAACTATAAACGATTTGTTTTAATTATATTTGTTACCTATAACAATAATAATTTTTATGAACACGAGCATAATATATTATTCTCGATTATAATTATTATAAATGGTGCAATTGAAATTTTTTGAATAGTATACCGTTATTAGGTGGCTACAATGTATTGTTGGTATTATTACTTGATGTACTTGAGTATCCTAAAGTATTCACTAGATTCTGATGATTTCAGCACTAAGATGTAAATACGGTTTCATCGAGTTCGAACTTCCATGTCCAGTAATTTCATAGCTTGTTGTTCACTAACGCCGGATTGTAGTAACTGACTAACTGCAGTGGCACGATTAAAGTGATTTCTTATTTTTAGTTTTTAGACAATCCTATCTTGTCTGCGATATTTGATATTGTATTAATACCAATAGGGCAATTCTTGTACCAATTATTATTATTATATTTATTCCACTTGCCATTCACTGTCAGAAAAAGTCTGTCATTGGTAATAATTCCCTTTCGATATAAGTTCCGGTATAATCTCACAGGACACATTTCAGGATTTTTCAAATTTTGAGTAAGCCATTTAGTATCTGCACAGTTTTTATCACCACCGTGGCGGGTTTTGGAGAATATCGGGTTATCAACATGACTTTTTTCAAATGAAGGCCTTGGTGGAAGATCAGATGCGAGGTAACTTAGCAATCTGAACCAAAGGCCATTTGCTCATCACATAGGTACCTACCTACAGATTTATAAATATATATATTTTTTTCTAAATGTTATGAAATGTGGTGTGCAATAAACGAATTATTATTATTATTATATGCAATTCTGTTTGTTAAACAGCCTTTGTTGTCAGTCTCTCCCTTAAAAAAATGTAACTTGGAAAACGTTGCTTCGTTACCTTCAAGCTAGTTCTAGCAGCTATGTGAACAAACTCTTTGAGTCCTCTGCGTGTCTTCGTCCCATTGTAAGCACATATTTCTATATTTTCTCTTGCTATCTCGAGCCGCCCTCGCCTCCTTGAACATTATATTTTTGAAGGGATCAATATGTCTCTGATACTCACAAAAATATTTTTCTTGTACTAATTTTGCATTAGTGTTCCATATGGTTTTGATAACACTCTCCTTGTAATCACTACCCTCAATTTTTCGCATATTGAATGCCCAGTCTTTTAGAATGAATGCTAATCTTTCGTTGCTATTTTCTGCATCTAATTTGTAGTTGCGTTCCGCACAGAACGTCATAAATTGTCTCCATATATAAGATTTTGATTTTTTTGTGTTACTGGGTATATTTACTTCAAAAGTTTGGTTTATTACTTCGTTTGAAGTAGCATCGAAGCGACTCATTTTGACGTTTGCAGCTACAACTATTTTTGGTCAAACTGTCAAACTTTGCATTGCGATTCGTATCCATGGTTACGTCGTTGAAAACACCATGCTGATAGACCAATCAGAATTGAAAGACAGCTGGTGTTTTCGCGATAATACAAGCTGTCTCTGGTTTTTGATTGGTCAGATTTTGTGAAAATTCCAAGGTGCGTGGAATAGTCAGCGAAATTTTTTTGACAGTTCTAACAACCATTCAAATTTTCTCATTTTGCGTCATATGAAACAATTTCACCCAATCATGTCAACATTACACTGATAATTGCATTCAGTGCAATTATCAATCACTATGACAACACGATTGAGTTTTGAACTTCGTTCCAAATAGATTTCAAAATGTCACGTTTTGGCAATGCAAATGTTCAAAGTATAAATGCGCTAATCAAACAGTCACAAATATATTTGGGGAATATTTATGGAATTTTGCTGCGAACGAGAATATTAATTGAATGAACATAGAAGCTTAGAAGAATTGGCGTTGATACTTAAAAGATTGGGCGTTCAATATGAGAAAGAAAGACGGGACCGAATTTAAAGAAGCAACGGTGAAGACAATGTGGAACGTTTCGTGCAAACTTTTGCAAGAAAAGTACTATAATGACTAAAACATTGTGATTGAACCGTTTAACAATATAGTATTTAAACCAGCCCGAGATGCCCGCGATCAATCAGGAAGAAACTACAAGCAGATCCATGTAAACGTACGTCTAGTTCAGTTTCGTTAAATTTGTCTGAAGTTAACAAAATAATATTGCTATGGGATGAAAATACTCCTGAAGGTCTTATGCGTAAATTTCACCATATTGCTGCTGTAGAATTAGCTTTGGCGAGGAGGAGAGGCAGTTGCTTGTCTGGTGGATTTTTTTCAAATCGAGAAAAATAAGGATGACACTCCAACAAATCGCATTGAATACAATCCGGTGTTCAGTAAAACGTGCCAAGGTGGTTCTAAAAGCTGTACAAGTAGTGAATGCTTGGTTTCCAATAATAAAAGACAAAGCTACCCTTTACGTCTTCTTCAAAAACTGATATCAAAACGAGGCGACAATATTACCTCACCACGACTGTTCTTGAAACCTAATCGACACTGGAAAAATGAAACTGACAAATGGTACGATAATGTACCTGTTGGAAGAAATACAATAAATGGATGGACTAAATCTGCTGCTGAGGCAATTGGCTTGAATGTAAATGACAAAAAGATAACAAATCACTCGAATAGATCAACTGCTGTTAGCGAATTGGCAAAAAGTAGTGTAAAAGAACAACAACTGCTGAAAATTACTAGTCATAGCAATCAAAATTCTATAAAACCATACTTAAATCTCGATCAAGAACACCACAACAAATCATAAATATTATGCGTGGTAAGGATCTTCTTAGTAGGAACAGCAACGAATCTAATGTAAGTTAAATTTTAATAATTGTACTTTCATAACTGTACTTCTAATAATAAATAAATGTTTCATTGTGTTGAGTTATACATTTTTTGTAAAAAAAAAATCCGCCGAATATCCCTCGGACATTGACAAATCCTCATAATTTTATGACAAATTTCTCAAGCTCGTTGCAAGGAACGAGCTTTCGATTGTCATAAAATTATCTTGTCTATTATCAATGTCCTAGGGATATTACTACTGAAATTTTTTTGACAGTTCTAACAACCATTCAAATTTTGTCTTTCGCCAAAATATGAAAATAAACCATGCAGTTTTTAGACAACATGCTTTCATGGAAAATTATCGGTAATTTTGAAGCACTAGTGTAATTACTTCCGACAAATGCACTCATGCTATAAAATAAAAATTTTTAATAAATCAAGTCATTTTTCTATCGATAAAAGAACGTCTGAATGTAAAAAACACTAGTGCTTCTTTCGGGGGTAAATACACACATAAGAGATAAATTTTTTATCGATAAATACATGTTTAATTATATAAAAGTTTTATTGTTATGGCAAACAATCGAGAATCATTGGAGTGAAAAAATCGCGAGAGCTTGCTCCAGCGATTTTTTCTACTTCCCTTGTGATTATATTGTTAGATTTGAGATGACTCTGAATTTGAGAAAGAATTATTTTTACGTAATCCTTAGATAAGGTACACAGAATGCTAATTGGTCGGAGAGATTTCAAGTCACTTGGATTGGGAGTTTTGGGTAATAAAATGATGAATGTTTTTTACCAGGTAGAAGGAAATACATTAATAATGATACAGAAGTTCAAGACATGGCATAGGACCGGTAGAATCGTGGGAGCAACATATCTCAAGTTAATATCGTCGACACCGTATGCCTTAGATTTCATGGACCTATACAGTGCTCGTCTAAAGTCCGCCCCCCCCCCTACTAATTTTTGAACCACCTGGTATATCGTTTGAAATTTGGAGGACTTGAATAGGAGATAAAAACCTACTTTTTCATGAAAAAATCACAGCTAAAAGTTTTAAAATGGCAGCTGCGCGCCATCTTCAATATTTTTTTAGAATAGAGCACCCCGTATAATATTCCATTTTTAAAATCTGCTAATAATTCTCAACAGTTTTCTCTGATACACTTTACTCCCAAATTCAATTGTTTACGAAATATTAACGTTTGAAAAGTGACATTTTGGTCATTTCAAACCCAACCAAAAACACTAATGTTGCTTTCAATCAAAAGTGACATTCCGGTTTAAGATGAAGTATGGATTTTGGTCACTTCCGGTAAAACATTTTGCTAACTAAACGTTGTTATTAATTTATAGTTAAATCTCTTAATAAATTCGACTAATGAGAGGCGTAAATAGAGTTTATTGAGGATAAACAGTACCGCTTACCGGAAAATCTCGAAGCCTACGAATGTGTTCTGTAAATTCACAATCAAAACAAATTATTTAACTAAAAAATTCTAAATTATTTTTGAATAACACTTTTATTTAAACTCAACAATTATTTCATCAAGTGTTCAATAGAGAATAGAATAGAATATTTATTGGTCCTTTATGATCAAATACATGATATAGGATAGGTCACAATGGGCATATAGTCCATTACGTCAATGTACAAATGACAGAAATATTAGTATATTGGAGTATATGTTCGGAGATTCAATAAAGAACCACACAAGTTATGGAGCCACCGAGTTGTGACATAGAAATATAAAATAGGTCACTAAGTAGCAGTGTGTACATATATAACATCAAATAATATAACAATACATCATAACAATATAGGAATATATAAAATATAATATAAGATTACATATAAACATAGGTTACCACTATAACAATATAAAAATCCCCACAAAGTAAATTGACATGTACAGTTTACAGTTTTTCGATCACCTGAAATTGAGATATTCTATGGTGGAATAGAAACTATGTCGTTAAGAATAACCTGAGTTTTTTTTTGAATAATTTTAAAGGCTTGACATCTTTAATGTCAGGAGGTAGGTGGTTGAATAGTTTAGCTCCTGCCAGTGAAGGGGTTTTTTCATACAAACTTGTTGCGTGTTTTTGGATTCTATTTGAATCAGCGTCTCTGGTTGGATATTGGTGTATGTATGAGTTCTTCGCGGAATCTTTCAAATTGCGTTTAATATAGCAAATGCAGCTGTATATATACATACAGGGAACAGTTAAAATATGGTGTTCCCGAAAGTACGATCTGCAGGAGTCCAACTTCTTCAAATTGAATATTAGCCTCATAACCCTTTTTTGAGCCACGAATACTCTATTGATTTCTGAGGCGTCCCCCCACAGAATTATGTTGTAGGACAAATGAGAATGAATGAGAGCGTAGTAGATATTTAGGAGAGTTGGTCGATCAAGTTCATTTTTTAACTGAAGTATAGCATAGTACCCACTGGAAGCTCTCTTGCATACATGGTCGATCTGATGCTTCCAGTTCAGTTTTTGATCTATATGTATTCCAAGGGATGTTGTGGTATCTGAGGATTCAACGATATTATTTTCAACGCTCACGTTCATCGGACCAGTATGAGGTTTCCTCAATGTGGCCCCCTCCTAAATCTGGACAATAAAATGCCCTATTATAAATAGCTTCTCTCACGTTGATGAAAGTCTGTTCACCTATTTCTTCACATGTATCTATAATTCTGCATTCCAACTCTCCTATTGTTTGGCATTCAGTGGCGTAGATTTTTTACTTCAGATACACCCGAAGGAAAAAATCTAGAGGTGTACGGTCCGGAGATCTTGATGGTCATTCTGTACTTCCCGTGCGACCTATCCATTGCCAAGGAAAGTTTGTATCGAGGAACTCTCTAGCCATGCGATCGAAATGGGGAGGTGCTCCATCCTGCTGAAATATGATTTCACGATTTTCAAAATCTTCCTGATTGTTTAATACAATTTGTCTTATTCGAGGTTCAGTTTCTAAAAGATTTCTGTAATGAACTCCTGTAAGATTGCCTTTGATAAAAATCGGTCCAACAACGCGATTGCCCAAAATCCCCGCCCAAACATTCACTTTTTAGGAAACTGGGTATGTCCCTCTCTGAAAATATGCAGATTCCAGTATCGTACATTCTGTTTGTTGACTTTTCCATTAAGAAAAAACATGCATTCTTCTACGAAACATACACGTTTTAGGAAGCCCCGTTCTCCTTCAATTTTATTGTTCTTGTTAATCACTCACAAAATTCATCCCTCCGGTCTGGATCATCCTCCGTGAGAGCATGTAGGATTTTCATTTCCTAGGGATGAAAATTTTCTTTTTTTAGGACTCTTTGGACACTTTTTGAATTAACTCCACAGGATTCAGCAACTGCAGACGTCGACTGAGTCGGATTGATTACCATTTCAGCAACAATTTCTACCTTTTTTCTTCTGAAAGAGGCGGTCTTCCGGTCTTCCTGATCTTGGAGCATCTTTCGGCATACCAGTTGCTTGGAGCTTATTTAAAAGTTTGCGCAAATATGACCTCGAAATAGGATTCTCGGGAAATCTATCATTGAACATACGGACTGCTAGATGATAATTTCTTCCAGCTTCCCCAAATATCAAAACTGCTTCAAATTTATCGTCTAAACTACGAGCCATGATCACACTTTTCATAAAAGGATTTAGGCGCTCAACGGACTATTTGACAGTTAGCAGTTCAGTTTGACACTAAACAAGATGTTACCGCGACAATAATTTTTTCCAATGCAAACAACATTAGTGTTTTTGGTTGGGTTTGAAATGACCAAAATGTCACTTTTCAAACGTTAATGTTTCGGAAACAATTGAATTGAGGAGTAAAGTGTATCAGAGAAAACTGTTGAGAATTATGAGCAGATTTCGAAAATGGAATAATATACGGGGTGTTCTATTTAAAAAATTTATTGAAGATGGCGCTCAGTCGCCATTTTAAAACTTTTAGCTGTGATTTTTTTCATGAAAAAGTAGGTTTTTATCTCCTATTCCCCCAAATTTAGTTGCGATATACCAGGTGGTTCCGAAATTGAAGAAAAGCTGGAGTGGTTTAAGTCAGGTCGAGTTGTGTTAAGATAAAAATTCAGTTCGGGAGAGTGATCACTTATAGAGTTCACAAAATATTCGTTGATAACTTGAGAGTTTTTCAAGGGCTCCGGGATGTCTCCGGTTGAATTTTCATATTGGATATTCATTGATTTGTTGAAAATATGAACAGGATGTTCATAAAATCAGATGTGGAATCATCTGCGACTGAAAGATAAACTTTAGTCACTATCTTCCATCGTCAAGATAACCTCTTGTGGGGTATTCATGTTGAAAAGGGAAACATTCTCAATTAAATATTGATATTTTTTGTGAATGTCTAACAGAAAACAACTACTTCCCCGGCTAAAGCCACGCTGGACATTGAACTACATCTATCAGATGTAGTTCAATGTCCAGCAGGGCTTTAGCCGGGGAAGTGGATATTCATATTTTCGAGTTCTTTCCTGAGAAGACCATTATTTTTATCGTTATCAGTTTTGAATTTCAAGTATTCAGTCGATCAGAAAATCTAAGAGAAGAGAGGCCTATATAGAACGCCAAAAGCATACTTTTTATTGCCGCATACACAAGATACCAATAGTTGTTCTGTATCTTTTGAAATGCATAGAAAATCCATTCAATTCATAGAAAGGGTTCAGAATGGGTATTACTTTGAGTTTTATTTTGAATTTGTGAGCTGTCTGCTATTTTACTGCGGCGGAAATATAGTTGTATAATAATAATAATAATAATTTATTAATCCAAGCTATGTAAAATACATATAAGGTTGTCACAGAGAAATGAGCAAGAGTAGAATAAAATACAGATTAGGAAGCAACGTATACACATGTTTACATAAACATATACACACATTTGCCGAGGAAAATTTGAAATATTGTTGAAGTAAAAAACATTTTCAATTAAGATATGTAGAACGGGTTTCACGGTGGTGTCCCATTGAACGAAAATGCAAAAAAATATTCTATTGAATAGAACGCTTCATTCAATAAAAGTGTTGTTATGGCCGCTTTCAGTTGCTTGGCTCTGACATTTTTCAGCGCAGTTGGTAGTTGGTAGTTTGTTGAAAATCTTTAGGGACGTATAATTACTTGGTTGCTGCGTTAATTTCAGCCTGTGGTACGGAATGGTCAGATCCTTTTTGTTTCTGGTATCAATAGTGAGATGAATTGGAGGAAAGTTTCATTTTCCTTAACGAACATAATACATTATAAAATGAGTTAGGAGGGTAGAGTTAAAATCTTGAGTTTTTTAAACAGCGGTTTGCAGTGATCCTTGGGGTCAACTTGCCCAATTATACGTACAACTTTTTTCTGGATTTTGAAGATTCTCTCACTTGCTGAGGAGTTGCCCCACAGTAAAAGTCCATAAGCGAAAATAGCATAAAAGTTACTAGTGCAGTGTCTAGAGTGGTGACTTGTGTGAGTTTTCTGATTCGGTATACTACTTTATTCAGTTTTTTTGCCGTATGATCAATATGATTTTTCCATTTAAATTTTGCGTCAATATGAATACCTAATCATTTAACGCCTTTTTGTGAGTCTAGATTCGGAAAAAAATATTTCGTTTGTTTTTTCAGTATTGAGTTTAAGATTGTTTGCTGAGAACCATTCCGAAGCTTTCGCTGTTGTTTCAATATTCGTACAGTGCTTCTCAAAAGTCCCCCCCTCTTATTTTTGGAACGATTATACATAAACAAGTGAAATTTGGAAACTGAATATTAAAGGTTGTAAACTTCCCTATTAGTGATGATAGATGACGAAATCGTCAAAGATGACGTCACAAGGCCATTGTGACCAATAATTTTGAATGGAACCCTACGGCAAGCGACCCCTCTTTTAAAAGGTATCGAAAAAACCTATTCAATTATACTAATTTTGTTTGTGTTTATGGCAGTTTTGGCAACTCGCTTTCAAAAAACGCAAAGCTGTGATAAATTAAATCAGTTAATACTAAAATTCCAAATTCAAGCTCCGCCTCTGGATAATTGTCAAATAGGCTGACGTTTTTGTTAGTCTCCCTAATCCGACGTTTTTGTAATTGTCCAAGTTTTTGTACCTTTAATAATTTGTGTGTTGTTGATCAAACGTTTAACTGTTTTAGCAGCTTTTGATACTTTTAATATTTTTGTACATTTTAATAATTTGTTAAACTGTTGTGAGCCAAAAAAGCGAAATGGTACGTGCTTTAGGTGATAAAGTAACAGCGATCCTAATTCTTGGTGAAACTGGACAAAATATTCATGGAGCAGAACGCATTTTCAATGAGAGGTTTCCCGCTCGCCCCGTTTCGAGGACTTATTTGAGGGAGCTTCTTCGTAAGTTTGAAACAACGGGTAGTATCAATGATGCGACCACAAATTTCTAATGAGAAAAAAGTTGATATACTGGCAGAAGTAATAGTTAATCCTACTTCTTCAACAACTCACGTTGCATCTACCTGTGAAGTCAGTCGAAGTACAGTACACAGGGTGTTGAAAAAAAAACAAATTTCATCCATACAAATTAAAAATGGTTCATCAACTCTCAGACGACGACCCAGACCGAAGACTAAAATTTTGTGAAAATATGGAAACTAAAATTAACCAACAGCCAGACTATGTCAAAATAATTTGTTTAGTGACGAAAGTACTTTCTATCTAAATAGAAATGTAAATACACAGAATGTGAGGTATTGGAGTGACGCAAATCCTCACCTGTTTCGTGAAACACATACCCAATTTCCCCAGAAGGTGAATGTTTGGGCAGGTATCCTGGGAAACCACATCGTTGGGCCTCTTTTTTAAATACTAATTTAACTGGTGAGGTTTATCTGGAGCTGTTGCAAAACGCAATAGAACCGTTAATCCTTGAAATTTTGGAAGATAATCCAGATGAATTCGGCAATTTGGAAATAATATTCCAACAGGATGGTGCTCCTCGACACTATTACGGAGCAGTAAGACGGTATATGGATGAGGAGTATCGTGGTAGATGGATTGGACGACGAGTTTCAACGGAATGGTCAGCTCGATCACCGGACCTCACACCTTTGTATTTTTTTCTGTGGGGATACCTTGAATCGAAGGTTTACGCCACTGAACCTGACAATATTGACGTTTTAAAACAACGTATTGTTGCAGAATGTGAGGCTGTTTCCGCAGGCACATTTGCAAAAGTACGAGAAGAGTTTAAAAATAGGATATTTCACTGTCAGGAAGTAAATGGAGGTCATTTCGAGCAATTCCTTTGAGTAGATACTGATTCTTAAATCTGTAATTAATATCATACTGAATGGAATTTAAATTTCAATGTTTACCAATGAGCCATTAAAACTGCCATAAACACAAACAAAATTAGTATCATTGAATAGGTTTTTTCGATACCTTTTAAAAGAGGTGTCGCTTGCCGTAGGGTTCCATTTAAAATTATTGGTCACAATGGCCTTGTGACGTCATCTTTGACGATTTCGTCATCTATCATCACTAGTAGGGAAGTTTACAACCTTTAATATTCAGTTCCCCAATTTCACTTGTTTATGTATAATCGTTCCAAAAATAAGAGGGGGGAGAGGACTTTTGAGAAGCACTGTATGTTTTAGCTCACTTGTATCATGGCTGATATTCAAAATTGTTGTGTCATCGGCATATAAAGCCACCGCATGAACATTCAAAAATTTTGGTAGGTCATTTATAAATATGATGAAAAATATAGGTCCCAATATGGACACCTGGGAAACACCAGTCTCTATGGGCAGTACGCCTAATTACTCTCCCGAAGGTAAAACCACTTGTTGGTGACGATGATCTAGGTAGGAGGCAAACAGCTTCAGTGCGTCACCCCTGATTCCGTAGAAATATAATTTATTTAACAGGCATTCATGAGTGACGCAATCGAATGCCTTGGATAAGTCTAGCATGGTGGCACACGTATTGTAACGTAAATAAACCTAACTTGGTTTAACTAATTTATTTAACACTTAATCTACAACTTAATTTATATTACTACGCCACTGAATAGCTCGATCGTATGGGCTCGTTCAGATTGTGTCGACTCCACTTGAGGGTCGCCTATTTATCTCCGATACAGCATTCTCGATGTTTCGAATTCTGGCATGTTCCAATTGTTTCCAATATTGACCGTTGTTTTCCGTGGCAGAGCGACTGGATGGTTCTCGAATATCTCCGGGGATGATCTCATCGCTGTCCACGGCAACGCGCGAGGCGACAGGTCCGGCCTAGGTTCGTTACATTGCCCCCTTCTTAAAGACATTTCGTCCCGAAATTTCATCCTTGGAGTGTGACGATATCTGCATGACCCCCCATATCTGCACCGTGAAGTTCGATGGAAGTAACACTCCACGGTCTTCATGATCGGTCGTGGAAGAGGGTTACAGCAAACCAAAATCTTGACGCCGCTGGATCTGAATATCGCCTCCAGCATACTTCTTATGACTCTCCAGTCCAACCCATCAATACCACAGGACAATTTTGGAATTGCTAGATCCACCAGATTCTGGTCCACCATAGTATCTCTTAGTTTGGTGAGACTCTTCCAGACATCTTCATAGGACGGTTTATCTTGGGAATGCCTCTTGGTAACTAGGTAGTAGATGTTTCTCTGGCCTTTCTTCAACTGTAGCACCCCACCAACTTCTGGATTCTGCTCCCGCAGTGTTTGGAGTTGACCAAATTTCTTGGAGAACACTACGGCGATGCCCCTGGACATTCGAAGATCTTCTGCCACACAGTGCGCTAGTGCGTAGTCAGCAGGCACCTCGAAAAGGTCTCGTGATTCCTCTCTAGTAACCCCATGTAGAACTTTCTGCCCGTTTCAATACAAGGTCATATCATCCTCCGGTGGCTTGAGGGTGCGAACTTGGTCATGGTTTCCAGCGTAAGGGGCCAACCTGTTGAAATGGACGACCCTTGGTTTCCCTCGGGGTGGCTTATGGATTCGGTACACAAGGTCGTTTATCCTTTTCACGATTTTATACGGGCCTTCCCACGAGTTCCGCAACTTTGGTGATAGTCCACGACGACGTTTGGGGTTGTACAGCCAAACCAGGTCATCAACCTTAAATCCTCCTGCGTCGGCCTAGATGTCATAGGTCTTCTTCATTTTATCGCTGGCACTCTGGATGTTCAACCGGACTCGTTCGTGGATGTCGTCCATTCTCTGCCGAAGTTTGCTGACGTAGTCCTCTCCCGCAGTGTCTTGTCCTGGCGGTATCCCAAACTTCAGGTCACAAGGCAGTCGCAGTTCTCGGCCCATTATAATACTAGCAGGAGTTTGACCGGTTGACTCGTGTACTGCGGATCGATAGGCCATCAGGAACAAATGAAGATACTGGTCCCAGTCTCTTTGATGGTCAGAGACAACCTTGGACAAGTGGCGGTTGATCGTCCTGTTCATCCGTTCCACCATTCCATCGGACTGCGGATGTAGGGCCGTGGTTCTTGTCTTGCGGATGTTCAGCAGTAGACATATTTCTTGGAAAAGGTTGGATTCGAAATTTCTGCCTTGATCCGAGTGCAGCTCCATTGGAATACCGAATCGACATATCCATTCTTTCACCAAGACGTCGGCGACGGTGATGGCTTCCTGGTTGGGCAGGGCATAGGCTTCCGCCCACTTACTGAAGTAGTCCATTGCCACAAGGATGTATTTATTCCGTGGTCGGATACGGGAAACGGGCCGGCGATGTCAATGGCGATTCTCTCGAACGGGCTGCCTACGTTGTACTGACGCATCGGGGCCTTGGGTCGTATTCGAGGTCCATTGCTAGCAGCGCATACAGCGCACTTTCTGCACCAGTCCTGGACGTCAGCTTGACAATTGGCCCAGTAAAACCGTTGCCTCACTTTCTGCAGGGTCTTCGTCACTCCCAGATGTCCTCCGGCGACTCCATCATGGATTTTCCGCAGCACTTCCTCTCTTCTGTTCCTGGGAACAATTATTTGGCGTCAGTCTTCCCCACCAATGTCGGCCTCCAACACCCGTTTCAGGATCCCATTGTCCAGAATAAGAGAGTTCCATTGTGCCCAATAGGACTTAACAGCCGGCGAGTAACCTGCGACTTCCTGCCATGATGGTCTTCGATTGCCCTTCTTCCAGCTGACGACTAAGCCAAGGTCGGGGTCTCTCTCTTGGTCTTTCTGGATCTTGCTGTCATTCCAGTTGTCATCCATTGCCGCGGTTCTAAAAAGTGTTGCTTCTTTCTCTTCTGCTCGTCGGCAATGTGAGCAATCATCTGGACATGGTCTTCGCGACAAGGCATCTGCATTCTTATGGCTAGATCCGGCTCGATGTTCGATCTCGAAATCGAATTCTTGGAGTCTCTCGATCCAACGTGCTACTTGACCCTCAGGATTTTTGAACTGTAAGAGCCATTTGAGAGCTGCATGGTCAGTTCTCAACAGGAATCTTCTTCCATACACGTACTTGTAGAAGTGTTCCACTCCCTTTACAACAGCTAACAGCTCTCGCCTGGTGACACAGTAATTGCGCTCTGGTTTGCTAAGCGTCTTGCTGAAATAACCAATGACCTCCAAGTCCCACGTTGCTGGCGTCCGTATACAAAATGAATTTCCCTTTGGGTAGGGGATAGCTCAGTATAGGTGCGTTGATCAAAGCTCCTTTCAGCTTCCTGAATGAGTCTTGACATTCTTCGGACCACTGGAACTTTGTTTGGCCTTCCGTGAGCTTGGTCAGTGGTTTAGCGATGTTGGCGAATCCCAGCACATATCGGCGATAGTATGTGCATAAACCAAGGAAACTTCGAAGTTGGTGAATGTCTTTTGGGATGGGCCAATCCTTAACAGCTTTGATCTTCTGGTCATCCACTGCTACTCCTTCCCCAGAGACAACGTGGCCGAGGTATCGTACTTCTTTTTGGAACAGATGGCATTTCTTAGGGCTCAGCTTCAATCCGGAGTTCCTCAGTCGCAGGAATACTTCCTCCAAGTTTTTCACGTGGTCCTCAAACGATCTGCCGACCACAATTATGTCGTCGAGATACACTAGACACGTGTTCCATGAGAGTCCCTTCAGTACTGTTTCCATCAATCTTTCGAATGTGGCGGGAGCATTACAGAGCCGAATGGCATAACGGTGAACTGCCACAATCCTGAGCCGATGGTAAAAGCAGTCTTTTCTCGATCTTCCTGAGCCAGTTCTACTTGCCAATATCCACTCTTCAGATCAAGGGTCGAGAAAATCGTGGAACCAGCCAACGTGTCTAGGGTGTCATCTATTCTTGGGAGAGGGTAACTGTCCTTCTTCGTGACATTATTAAGTTGGCGATAGTCTACACAAAAGCGTGTCGATCCATCCTTTTTCTTCACCAGTACGACTGGAGAGGACCAGGGACTGTCAGATGGTTCGATAACTCCTTCTTTTCCCATATCGCTGACTATTTTGTCAGCCTCTTCCTTCTTGGCAAGAGGAAGTCTTCTTGCTGATTGCCGGATCGGTCGGGCACCCCCAGTATCAATCTTGTGCTGGACCACATTAGTTCGACCTCCTTTTCCTTGTCCGGTATCGAAGATGTCCTGGTACTTCTTAACTAAATCTCTTAGTTTGGGCTGTTGAGCTGGTTTTATATCTTTGGAAGAGATGGCAACTAATTTTTCTAGTTCTGTGGGCAGTTGTTGGGTTGGCTAATCGTACCTCGTACACTCCGGATCACTGAGGAAACTGACGAGCAGTGCCCAATATTGTTCCTTTCTTCAAGGTCACTGGAAAATAATTGACATTCATGACCCTTACGGGCACAAATTTGTCAGCACGCAACAAGGTCTTCCCTAGTGCAATCCCTCGTCCAATTTTCTCATCATGAAGTTTGGGCTCGAACATCACCACGTTTCCACTGCTCGTACTCCCGTCCAGGCGAGCCTCCAGAATGGTTTCAGCCCTCTCAGGTACGCTTACATCTTCAGCCAACAACACACGGATCAACCCCTCACTTCTCTCATGAAGCACCAGCTCTTCTCCGTTGACACGTAGGATGCCGTCTTTGAAATCCAATTCAAACCCTCTGGAATTCATGATGTCCATTCCGATGATTGCATTGTCTTCGATGTCCGCTACAAGTGCCTGATGTTTCACTTTAGTGCTGCCCAAAATTATTTCAATCGGTAGCTCGCCATATACAGTAGCTGGCTCCCCTGTTGCTGTGCGTAGCTTCCAAGTTGTCGGTTCAATCCGTTCCGGTGTTCTGGCAAAGGAAGGCCCGAGAATTGTCCTAGTCGCACCTGTATCTAGCAGCATGGTGCAAGGCTCGTTATTGATGAGACCGTCTACGAAGACACCTTTGTTCTGTCGTTGAAGGATAGCGACATATGCGTTGTTAACCGGGGCTTGCCGGACACATGCCGACGATTGCCCTTCTCGTCGACCTTCTTTAGTTTTCCTGCATCGGAGTCGATGAATGTTGGACATTTGTAGCATGTCCAATTTTGCCAATTCCGGCTTTTCTGTCTTTTCTCGGGCAACACTTCTTCATCCTTTTCTTATGGCAGCTTCCAAGTTAGCAGGCTCCGGTGAGTCTTCCTCAATCGTTTGAACTTTACTTTGGGTTTTGCAGCATTGTTTTGCTGCTTCGAATTCCAAAGCTCGTGCCAGTGCGTCTACGAGATGTGTTGGACGAGCTAATATCAACGCTTGTCTGGTTTCTTGGTCACGGAGTCCATCCAAGAATGCCTGAACCGCTAATCGCTCCATTACATTTTCCGGTATGGCTGGATATGCGAGACGAACCAAGCGTGCAATGTCAGTTTCAAATTCTTGTAAGGATTCGCCCGATTTCTGACAGCGATTTTTCAGCTGGGAGTGGTATACGTGTTCCAAATGGGCGTGGCCATATCGTAATTCTAGATGTTTAATCAGCTGATCATAGTCCTCCTGTTCTTGGGCGGTGAGAGTTTGTAGAATATTTGTCGCTTCTCCACGTAATGCAAGTGTCAGTGCTACAGCTCTTTCCCCTGCATTCCATCCGTTTGCTTTGGCCGCTGCTTCAAACTGCCGGCGGTAATTTGCCCATGGAGTTTTTCCGTCGAACTGAGGCGGTTTCATGGAAAGCTTCCTATTTCTGAAATGACCTTGACATCTTTTATACCCTCTTGAACTTTATCCACGTTCAAACTCAAGTCCAGCATTGCATTTTCGTTAACCATCTCTGTGGAGGACGCACTATTAATTTGTTTTTCCAGCTTACTGATCGTTTCCTTTATTTTGTCCATTTCTGCCTCGACCCCATCTTTGATTTTATCTACCTCCGTGTTCATTTGCTCCCTAATTTTATCTATCTCTGTCTCAACGGTTCCCATTCTTTCTTCTAGAAAATTAGCCACACACACAATTTTTTTTTAGGCCTTCTGTGTTTTCCAGGAACTTCTCTTCCAGGCTTCTTGAATTTTCTAGAAGCTTCTCTTCCAGATTTCTAGAATTTTCTTGAAGCTTCTCTTCCAGATTTCTAGAAAGCTTCTCTTCCAGATTTCTAGAATTTTGTTGCAGTTCTTCTTTCACGGATTTAGTAGTTTCTTCGAGTTTATTCATTACCAAACTTAAATCACCTCCGGGAACTTCGAATAAAAATGTTTCGGGGTCCTCACCTTCTTGCAAGTCTTACCTGGAGTACTTGCTTTTTACCTGTTGTTTCCAGTTCCCTTTCCTCCAATTCCTGTTTCAATTCCGCTACCTTCAAATCCGCAAGGCGCACTTTTCTTGAACACATTTTGTCTTTGACGAGGTATCAGTCTGTTTTACACGAAAAGTTATCAGTTTGTTAAAAATTCACTTCGCGAATTTTTTCCACGGGCCACCAGTCTATTTTCTGTTTCACGCGAACAGCGTATCAGTTTATATTCCCATGCACAATTGTCCACTTCGCGAAAACCAGGCCACTGTCTATTTTGGGCGTACAGAAAGGTCTATCAATTTATTTTTCTGACTATCCACTCCACGATCACTTGTTTATTTTCAAAATCTCACTTCCGACACCAATTGTAACGTAAATAAACCTAACTTGGTTTAACTAATTTATTTAACACTTAATCTACAACTTAATTTATATTACTACGCCACTGAATAGCTCGATCGTATGGGCTCGTTCAGACTGTGTCGACTCCACTTGAGGGTCGCCTATTTATCTCCGATACAGCATTCTCGATGTTTCGAATTCTGGCATGTTCCAATTGTTTCCAATATTGACCGTTGTTTTCCGTGGCAGAGCGACTGGATGGTTCTCGAATATCTCCGGGGATGATCTCATCGCTGTCGACGGCAACGCGCGAGGCGACAGGTCCGGCCTAGGTTCGTTACAGTATATTTATTTTCATCAATTGCTTCCATTATTTTTTCCAAAATGTTTATCAATGCCTTGGTTGTTGATTTATTATTTCGGTAACCGAACTGTTCTTTGGCAAATAGTTGTTTCTCCTCGAAATAAGAGATAATTCTGGAACTCAGCAAACATTCAAATATTTTTGAAAAAACTGGAAGTATTGAAATTGGTCTGAAGGAATTTGATTCCTCTTTCTCGCGAGTTTTGGGAATTGGTACTACTTTGGCGGTTTTCAGTTTTTCTGGAAATATGTTCTGTTCTAAGAACTTGTTGAATATGTAGCATAGTACTGGAGCCAGTTCGTCACACAGATGTTTAACAATACTCACGTTCATATCATGAACGTCCCTGTTGCGATAATTTTTTAAGTTCCTTATTATACTTTTTATTTCTTCTTCATTTTGTGGGAGTAATAAAAAAAAGAACAAGGAGAACTGTGTGTGTTTTTTAGTGTTCCTATGAAGTCAAGGGATTGAGTTAATGATATCTTTACCCACATTCACAAAGAAATTATTGAAGTTTTCTGCTGAATGTTGGTTTATTTTTTAACGCATTTTTTTCTGTCTGTGAATTTATCAATTGCCAAATAGCTTTTGATTTGTTACTGGAGTTCTCAATGAAATTTTTATATGCTTTTCGTTTTGCGTCATCAATTGCTTTCTTATAATTTAGTTTAATTTTTTTGTAACAGCCAATTACCTCCAGTGATTGTGTAGATTGTTTCACAATATTAACAGCTTCAAGTTGATTTCTGATTTCTTTCAGATCTTTCTTGAACCAGTTTATGTGTAGTGTATTGGTACCTTTGTAGATTTTTCTGGAAAATGACTATGGAAATGGTTAATGAAAATTAGAAAAAAAATTATACTTTTATCTATCACCATTACGATAGGACCCTGACTTGTGTTCAAAATTCATAACATCAACCCAGACAAAACCAATAAACAAAGAAAAAAATTGTGTTCACAGTGTTCCATGTGATTGTGGTAAAGAAAATTTTCGAGAATAAGAAAATCTGAACATAAAAATTATATAAAAGTAGAGGAATTGGCATATCGAAATTAGCCGTACGCGACAGTAGCATCAATTTATGTGACTAGGTTTTATTTTTACCGAACATTTTAACTACTGCATTATGTATAATTATAAATTTTGTTTGGTATCTGTGATATAGTTTTAATACCTTACCACATTTATGAAATGTCAATTCTTGAATGTATTTTTAGTATTTTACTAATTTTTTTATAATGCTTTATCAAAAATATTTTTTCCTTATTGACTGAATTAATTTGGGTTTAGGTAGATTTGGAAACTATAACTTCGTGGAGTTTTACATAAAAATAGAAATGTTGTTTGTGTTTTCTAAAGAAAAACATTCCCCATGGTATGTCAACTTGATTCTGATTGATTCTGAAACTTTAAATAAATTATGGAATCTATCTTTCCCACTGGCTGCACCATCGGGTTTTGTCGCAAACGAAAAATAAAATATAGGATTTCTAGTGATGGTGGATTTCACGTTTCGGTATCAGATAATCATTATCAAGTAAGAGGAGCCAAATTTCAGTTATCTCTTTGTGTTAATATAATTTGATTATATTGTAGGAATTTATGATGTACTTGATTGTTATGTACTTTGGAAGGAATAATGTGAAGTTCAATATTTTCGACTAATTATGGTTATCAATACTAACAAACTAATTGTAATGTTCAGATTATTGTTTACATTCGATTTTCTCTGATAATCTCAGCTGAGTGGAAACTATTCGGACAACTTTACACTATATGGCTGATATTTTATAAAGAATTAAAATTGTACAAATAATTAATTCAAACACACTAAACATTGCAACGTTTTTTGGAAGGTTTTTGCCAATATCTATGTTCTCAATTCCTACAGAATATGGAATGAATATGTTTATAATACAAAACAATTAAATTATCATACTTATAATAAATGTATATCGTATACCTTACTGTTTATTTTCACTTACATGAAATCGAAAATTTTTCTTTATGATTTATTATTGTGTAACACTTACTATCCCTTTTTCTTTTATACTTCTCAATGCTATAACCAGGCGCGTGCTGGGGCCATTTAAGGGCCCGGGAAATAATTCCCTTACAGGGCCCCCGCATGTCTTGAAATTTTTGTCATTTATTTAAATTAATTATTCGTTCAATTGTAAGAGTTTTTTCGAAGCTTTTTAGATACTGATACACAATAATAAATATTGGTTATTATTAAAAAATAAAGAAAATTGAGTTTTCTTATATCTAAACAAACGTGATAACGTAATAAATGAATATTCAACAAAAATACAAACAAAAACAAAATAATATTTTAACAAATAAACAAATATCTAGATACTGTAACGAACCTAGGCCGGACCTGTCGCCTCGCGCGTTGCCGTCGACAGCGATGAGATCATCCCCGGAGATATTCGAGAACCATCCAGTCGCTCTGCCACCGAAAACAACGGTCAATATTGGAAACAATTGGAACATGCCAGAATTCGAAACATCGAGAATGCTGTATCGGAGATAAATAGGCGACCCTCAAGTGGAGTCAGGACAATCTGAACGAGCCCATACGATCGAGCTATACAGTGAAGTAGTAATATAAATTAAGTTGTAGATTAAGTGTGAAATAAATTAGTAGAACCAAGTTAAGCTTATTTACGTTACAATTGGTGTCGGAAGTGAGATTTTGAAAATAAACAAGTGATCGTGGAGTGGATAGTCAGAAAAATAAATTGATAGACCTTTCTGTACGCCCAAAATAGACAGTGGCCCGGTTTTCGCGAAGTGGACAATTGTGCGTGGGAATATAAACTGATACGCTGTTCGCGTGAAACAGAAAATAGACAGTGGCCCGGTTTTCGCGAAGTGGACAATTGTGCGTGGGAATATAAACTGATACACTCTTCGCGTGAAACAGAAAATAGACTGGTGGCCCGTTTTCGCGAAGTGGACAATTGTGCGTGGGAATATAAACTGATACCTGTTCGCGTGAAACAGAAAATAGATCACTGGGGGACATGTGAAGGGGAATATTAAGGATAGACTAATCGCGTGAAACAGGAATTGGAGGAAAGGGAACTGGAAACAACAGGTAAAAAGCAAGTACTCCAGGAAAGACTTGCAGAAGGACTTATACAAGAAGGTGAGGACCCCGAAACATTTTTATTCGAAGTTCCCGGAGGTGATTTAAGTTTGGTAATGAATAAACTCGAAGAAACTACTAAATCCGTGAAAGAAGAACTGCAACAAAATTCTAGAAATCTGGAAGAGAAACTTCAGGAAAATTCTATAAATCTGGAAGAGAAGCTTCAAGAAAATTCAAGAAGCCTGGAAGAAAATGCTAGAAATCTGGAAGAGAAGCTTCTAGAAAATTCAAGAAGCCTGGAAGAAAATGCTAGAAATCTGGAAGAGAAGCTTGAAGAAAATTCTAGAAATCTGGAAGAGAAGCTTCAAGAAAATTCTAGAAATCTGGAAGAGAAGCTTCTAGAAAATTCAAGAAGCCTGGAAGAGAAGTTCCTGGAAAACACAGAAGGCCTAAAAAAAGAATTGTGTGGTGTGGCTAATTTCCTAGAAGAAAGAATGGGAACCGTTGAGACAGAGATAGATAAAATTAGGGAGCAAATGAACACGGAGGTAGATAAAATCAAAGATGGGGTCGAGGCAGAGATGGACAAGATGAAGGAAATAATCAGCGATGGAATCAAAGACGGAATCGAGGCAGAAATGGACAAAATAAAGGAAACGATCAGTAAGCTGGAACAACGAATTGATAGTGCGCCCTCCACAGAGATGGTTAACGAAAAAGAAATGCTGGACTTGAGTTTGAACTTGGATAAAGTTCAAGAGGGTATAAAAGATGTCAAGATCATTTCAGAAATAGGGAAGCTTTCCATGAAGCCGCCTCAGTTCGACGGAAAAACTCCATGGGCAAATTACCGCCGGCAGTTTGAAGCAGCGGCCAAAGCAAACGGATGGAATGCAGGGGAAAGAGCTGTAGCACTGACACTTGCATTACGTGGAGAAGCGACAAATATTCTACAAACTCTCACCGCCCAAGAACAGGAGGACTATGATCAGCTGATTAAACATCTAGAATTACGATATGGCCACGCCCATTTGGAACACGTATACCACTCCCAGCTGAAAAATCGCTGCCAAAAATCGGGCGAATCCTTACAAGAATTCGAAACTGACATTGCACGCTTGGTTCGTCTCGCATATCCAGCCACACCAGAAAATGTAATGGAGCGACTAGCGGTTCAAGCATTCCTGGATGGACTCCGTGACCAAGAAACCAGACAAGCGTTGATATTAGCTCGTCCAACACATCTCGTAGACGCACTGGCACGCGCTTTGGAATTCGAAGCAGCAAAACAATGCTGCAAAAGCCAAAGTAAAGTTCAAACGATTGAGGAAGACTCACAGGAGCATGCTAACTTGGAAGCTGCCATAAGAAAAGTGATGAAGGAAGTGTTGCCTGAGAAAAGACAGATAAGATGCCGGAATTGTGGCAAAATTGGACATGTGCGTAGCAAATGTCCAACATTCATCGACTCCGATGCAGGAAAACTAAAAAGGTCGACGAGAAGGGGCAATCGTCGGCATGTGTCCGCAAGCCCCGGTTAACAACGCATATGTCGCTATCCTTCAACGACAGAACAAAGGTGTCTTCGTAGACGGGTCTCATCAATAACGAGCCTTGCACCATGCTGCTAGCTACATGTGCGACTAGGACAATTCTCGGGCCTTCCTTTGCCAGAACACCGGAACGGATTGAACCGACAACTTGGGAAGCTACGCACAGCAACAGGGGAGCCAGCTACTGTATATGGCGAGCTACCGATTGAAATAATTTTGGGCAGCACTAAAGTGAAACATCAGGCACTTGTAGCGGACATCGAAGACGATGCAATCATCGGAATGGACATCATGAATTCCAGAGGGTTTGAATTGGATTTCAAAGACGGCGTCCTACGTGTCAACGGAGAAGAGCTGGTGCTTCATGGGAGAAGTGAGGGGTTGATCCGTGTGTTGTTGGCTGAAGATGTAAGCGTACCTGAGAGGGCTGAAACCATTCTGGAGGCTCGCCTGGACGGGAGTACGAGCAGTGGAAACGTGGTGATGTTCGAGCCCAAACTTCATGATGAGAAAATTGGACGAGGATTGCACTAGGGAAGACCTTGTTGCGTGCTGAAAATAAAGGAACAATATTGGGGCACTGCTCGTCAGTTTCCTCAGTGATCCGGAGTGTACGAGGTACGATTAGCCAACCCAACAACTTGCCCACAGAACTAGAAAAATTAGTTGCCATCTCTTCCAAAGATATAAAACAGCTCAACAGCCCAAACTAAGAGATTTAGTTAAGAAGTACCAAGACATCTTCGATACCGGACAAGGAAAGGAGGTCGAACTATGTGGTCCAGCACAAGATTGATACTGGGGTGCCCGACCGATCCGGCAATCAGCAAGAAGACTTCCCTTGCCAAGAAGGAAGAGGCTGACAAAATAGTCAGCGATATGGGAAAAGAAGGAGTTATCGAACCATCTGACAGCCCTGGTCCTCTCCAGTCGTACTGGTGAAGAAAAGGATGGATCGACACGCTTTTGTGTAGACTATCGCCAACTAATAATGTCACGAAGAAGGACAGTTACCCTCTCCCGAGAATAGATGACACCCTAGACACGTTGGCTGGTTCCACGATTTTCTCGACCCTTGATCTGAAGAGTGGATACTGGCAAGTAGAACTGGCTCAGGAAGATCGAGAAAAGACTGCTTTACCATCGGCTCAGGATTGTGGCAGTTCACCGTTATGCCATTCGGGCTCTGTAATGCTCCCGCCACATTCGAAAGATTGATGGAAACAGTACTGAAGGGACTCTCATGGAACACGTGTCTAGTGTATCTCGACGACATAATTGTGGTCGGCAGATCGTTTGAGGACCACGTGAAAAACTTGGAGGAAGTATTCCTGCGACTGAGGAACTCCGGATTGAAGCTGAGCCCTAAGAAATGCCATCTGTTCCAATAAGAAGTACGAGTACCTCGGCCACGTTGTCTCTGGGAAGGAGTAGCAGTGGATGGCCAGAAGATCAAAGCTGTTAAGGATTGGCCCATCCCAAAAGACATTCACCAACTTCGAAGTTTCCTTGGTTTATGCACATACTATCGCCGATATGTGCTGGGATTCGCCAACATCGCTAAACCACTGACCAAGCTCACGGAAGGCCAAACAAAGTTCCAGTGGTCCGAAGAATGTCAAGACTCATTCAGGAAGCTGAAAGGAGCTTTGATCAACGCACCTATACTGAGCTATCCCCTACCCAAAGGGAAATTCATTTTGGATACGGACGCCAGCAACGTGGGACTTGGAGCTGTCCTATCTCAGATCCAGGAGGGACAGGAGAAGGTCATTGGTTATTTCAGCAAGACGCTTAGCAAACCAGAGCGCAATTACTGTGTCACCAGGCGAGAGCTGTTAGCTGTTGTAAAGGAGTGGAACACTTCTACAAGTACGTGTATGGAAGAAGATTCCTGTTGAGAACTGACCATGCAGCTCTCAAATGGCTCTTACAGTTCAAAAATCCTGAGGGTCAAGTAGCACGTTGGATCGAGAGACTCCAAGAATTCGATTTCGAGATCGAACATCGAGCCGGAACTAGCCATAAGAATGCAGATGCCTTGTCGCGAAGACCATGTCCAGATGATTGCTCTCATTGCCGACGAGCAGAAGAGAAAGAAGCAACACTTTGTAGAACCGCGGCAATGGATGACAACTGGAATGACAGCAAGATCCAGAAAGACCAAGAGAGAGACCCCGACCTTGGCTTAGTCGTCAGCTGGAAGAAGGGCAATCGAAGACCATCATGGCAGGAAGTCGCAGGTTACTCGCCGGCTGTTAAGTCCTATTGGGCACAATGGAACTCTTTATTCTGGACAATGGGATCCTGAAACGTGTGTTGGAGGCCGATATTGGTGGGGAAGACAGACGCCAAATCATTGTTCCCAGGAACAGAAGAGAGGAAGTGCTGCGGGAAATCCATGATGGAGTCGCCGGAGGACATCTGGGAGTGACGAAGACCCTGCAGAAAGTGAGGCAGCGGTTTTACTGGGCCAATTGTCAAGCTGACGTCCAGGACTGGTGCAGAAAGTGCGCTGTATGTGCTGCTAGCAATGGACCTCGAATACGACCCAAGGCCCCGATGCGTCAGTACAACGTAGGCAGCCCGTTCGAGAGAATCGCCATTGACATCGCCGGCCCGTTTCCCGTATCCGACCACGGGAATAAATACATCCTTGTGGCAATGGACTACTTCAGTAAGTGGGCGGAAGCCTATGCCCTGCCCAACCAGGAAGCCATCACCGTCGCCGACGTCTTGGTGAAAGAATGGATATGTCGATTCGGTATTCCAATGGAGCTGCACTCGGATCAAGGCAGAAATTTCGAATCCAACCTTTTCCAAGAAATATGTCTACTGCTGAACATCCGCAAGACAAGAACCACGGCCCTACATCCGCAGTCCGATGGAATGGTGGAACGGATGAACAGGACGATCAACCGCCACTTGTCCAAGGTTGTCTCTGACCATCAAAGAGACTGGGACCAGTATCTTCATTTGTTCCTGATGGCCTATCGATCCGCAGTACACGAGTCAACCGGTCAAACTCCTGCTAGTATTATAATGGGCCGAGAACTGCTACTGCCTTGTGACCTGAAGTTTGGGATACCGCCAGGACAAGACACTGCGGGAGAGGACTACGTCAGCAAACTTCGGCAGAGAATGGACGACATCCACGAACGAGTCCGGTTGAACATTCAGAGTGCCAGCGATAAAATGAAGAAGACCTATGACATCAAGGCCGACGCTGGAGGATTTAAGGTTGATGACCTGGTTTGGCTGTACAACCCCAAACGTCGTCGTGGACTATCACCAAAGTTGCGGAACTCGTGGGAAGGCCCGTATAAAATCGTGAAAAGGATAAACGACCTTGTGTACCGAATTCATAAGCCACCCCGAGGGAAACCAAGGGTCGTCCATTTCAACAGGTTGGCCCCTTACGCTGGAAACCATGACCAAGTTCGCACCCTCAAGCCACCGGAGGATGATATGACGTTCGAGAAGTTTATGTCCTTGTATTCAAACGGGCAGAAAGTTCTACATGGGGTTACTAGAGAGGAGTCACGAGACCTTTTCGAGGTGCCTGCTGACTACGCACTAGCGCACTGTGTGGCAGAAGATCTTCGAATGTCCAGGAGCATCGCCGTAGTGTTCTCCAAGAAATTTGGTCAACTCCAAACACTGCGGGAGCAGAATCCAGAAGTTGGTGGGGTACTACAGTTGAAGAAAGGCCAGAGAAACATCTACTACCTAGTTACCAAGAGGCATTCCCAAGATAAACCGTCCTATGAAGATGTCTGGAAGAGTCTCACCAAACTAAGAGATACTATGGTGGACCAGAATCTGGTGGATCTAGCAATTCCAAAATTGTCCTGTGGTATTGATGGGTTGGACTGGAGTGTCCTAAGAAGTATGCTGGAGGCGATATTCAGATCCAGCGGCGTCAAGATTTTGGTTTGCTGTAACCCTCTTCCACGACCGATCATGAAGACCGTGGAGTGTTACTTCCATCGAACTTCACGGTGCAGATATGGGGAGTCATGCAGATATCGTCACACTCCAAGGATGAAATTTCGGGACGAAATGTCTTTAAGAAGGGGGCAATGTAACGAACCTAGGCCGGACCTGTCGCCTCGCGCGTTGCCGTCGACAGCGATGAGATCATCCCCGGAGATATTCGAGAACCATCCAGTCGCTCTGCCACCGAAAACAACGGTCAATATTGGAAACAATTGGAACATGCCAGAATTCGAAACATCGAGAATGCTGTATCGGAGATAAATAGGCGACCCTCAAGTGGAGTCAGGACAATCTGAACGAGCCCATACGATCGAGCTATACAGTGAAGTAGTAATATAAATTAAGTTGTAGATTAAGTGTGAAATAAATTAGTAGAACCAAGTTAAGTTTATTTACGTTACAATACAAACACAAATCACAAATTCTATAAATTGAAAATATGGAAACTATTACAACTACTGTAATAGACTTTTAAACGCTTTACGGTTCTGGCACAATTTGTCAATAATAACCTCAGAACGTAAGTAATATCAATCATTATATCAGATTCGCACGCCATAAGAAAAGAGGCTTCCAAAGTTTTAACACACCATAGAGGTTTTTCCCAGTAGTAGAAGTTACGTGTTTTAAAGCAATGGCCCTTTCAACAACTTTGTTGGACTTGACATATCTCAAAAATTTTCACATTGGTTATGAGAAGAAAAATCCATTGTGGTATCCATTGTTATGGAATATATTTTTGCTTGGCGAACTTCTTCTGATACAATTTTAAATATTTCGGGGGTAATTTGATAGTTTTATTGCTTGAAAAAGTTATTAAACTCCCCCAACCTTCACTTTCATCTGCACTTTTTTTAAGTTTGCTTTTTCTGACAGCTTCCTTGACATGTTTATCCAAGATGGCATCGTATTTGGCTACAAAGAGAACAATTTCCAAGAAGTTCCCATGATTTTCAGTGATATTTTCTAAACTATGAGCCGATTCGTTTCTATGACCACGAAAAGGTAACATTTGCTTTCCCATCATTTTAATTATTTCAATTATTCTGACCAGTGCCGCTCTTCGGTCCATAACTTCCTGTCGATAAGGGAAACATTCTCAATTGAAAATACAATTGAGAATGTTTCCCTTTTCAACATGAATACCCCGCAAGAGGTTATCTTGAACGATGGAAGATAGTGACTAAAGTTTATCTTTCAGTCGCAGATGATTCCACATCTGATTTTATGAACATCCTGTTCATAGTTTAAAACAAACCAGGTGTTCGATATTCGAACCTTTTTTAGGCTTACCCTGTAGACACACACAAAAAAATTGTGATTTTACTCCACAGAATAGCATATCCAAAAATAATCGAAAAAAAATCATACATGTACAGTTATCACAGGTGTTAGACATTCAACGCTTTTTGCAGCCTACCCTGTAGAGCCAGCAAAAATACATGTAAGCAAAAGATGCTTCTCTTGATCTCTAGAATGATATATCAAATAATTTCAAACTGAGACTATCCACCGGTTTGCATGTATCAAGTGCCATGCCCTTCGAAATTCGTACATCTAGTCCTTTCATAAATTTCGAATCTGTTTTGTGTTCTCGAGAAACATCCTGTAGGTCGTTCAGTGGGATCGGCATTCTTAGACTTCAGTGGAGTCGCCCTAGCACTTATCTGCAAATCTCTGCTGAAAATTGTGGCCGAAACAAAGGCCTCGCCGTCCAGTAGAACAATACGCGAATTCAGCCAGCTCTTTCTTTTCTCAGTCCATCAGATACACGGTCGTTCGCTGTAAATTTTATGAAGTAACCCGAGAATTCTAGCTAGTATCGGACTACAATCGGGCCCGACCAAAATAAACGAAAATATATTAATGCGGGTTCCACCAAGGGCGGGCAAACGGGTTTGTAATATGGGGGCTAAAAATAGTCGGGAAAGGTTGGCCAGTCTAACGATCTTGAGTGAATCGATTCTGGGGATTTCTCGGTTTTTTCTAGAACGTAACAATTCAAGAGTAATCGATCACCAGATGAGGTGGATTATTTTGGCGAACAGATACATATTGGCACATGTAAACTTAATTTTGTCTGTGATGCAATTTGCGCAGCAAACACAAATGTAAAATATTTGTAAACAAAATAGGTTAACTATTTTTCGAAATTTTCGTTCAATTTTCGTTTCACATCAGAGATTGTGATTTTTTTTCAATCTTTCAACAGCCGCTATTTTGAAACTACTCGACCGATTTTGAAACACAGCTGAGGTATTGGTGAAAAGTATTTTTGTGTCGAATTTAGTTTCATTCAGTTGAAAAATGTGGCCCCCTTCTTGAATGAAAATGATGTTAGTGAAAAATGATTAAAAAAATAGTTGAGAGGTGTCAAGGGACACCCGGATGGAACGAAGTTCCTTTCGATTAATTAGTGAAGGAATTGTAATAACATTTTATTTTTTAAGTTATAATAATTTTTTTTTATTATTAACAAATATAATGTAATATATACTTAATCAGTAGGCTCAATTATAGTACATACGCATTGATATTGTAATATTAAAATATAATTTGCTTTTAAATTTATTAAAGTTATGACGCGTACACTTGCTAAACACACAATAATGGAGAGATTATAACGCGTATGACTTGGTTAGCACAATAGTAAAGAGAGGTTATAATGCGTACTTGCTAAAAATACGTAAGCATTTATTATTGTCTGTATAAAATCTCTACTTACCTAACTCCATCAGCAATATCCGTAACTTGTGCAGAAACACTGTCAGGATTCATTATTGTTATTATTTTTTATTATTTATTATGTACAAAAAACCTGTATACACTCAACAAAAATAATCGTCGCGACACCACACTGTTCAATGCGAAATAGAAAGATGAAACGAAAATAACTGGCTTGCTTTCTATGAGAGAGAGAGAGAGAGAGAGACACACAGACAGAGAAACACGCGCATGCCGCACGGCTTACAACTACAGCAAAAAGTGTCGTTACAACTTTTGGTCTTGATTTATTCCGTCTAGCCCCCTTTCGCAACGCGCGATAAGGAACTTCGTTCCAAAAAAATTTAAGATAAGCTTTTATACAAATGCACTAAAAACGAAAAAATATTTCTTTGTTTGACGAAGGTTATTCTGTTAGTCAGCGGCAAGCTTTCGAATCTGCTACTCACAGTAGAACCGAAGTCAAACAATTAAAGAAATATTTTTTCCTTTTTAGTGCATTTGTTTAAAAGCTTGTCTAAATTTTGTTTTCAATCGTTTTTATTTAATTCCTTTCATTCATTCATGTAAGAAGGCGTAGAAGGGCCAACAACAAAATAAATTTCAAAATCATTTGGAATTGTCACTTTGAACCGACAATTGTCACTTTGAAGTGACTAGTGCGAAATGAAATATTCATCTCCACGCTCTGCGATTGGTGCGATTACCTAATGTAGTTAACTATACTCTGATTTTTACTCATATGTAGCTGTGACAATGACATATCTACAAACGAATTCATAACATTATAGTGTCAATGTGATTTACCAAGTAGATAGGTACCGAATCGTATAATTTGTTCAGTTTTCTTTGCTGCAGTGTCATCCGACGATGAAATGGTAGATTCTACTCCCCCAGAAGTATGCAATTTAGCAAACGAAGCAACGAAGCAATTGCTGCCAGAAAAATCAAAACAGAAGTATGATTTGGCGTACGATAATTTTATGGCATGGAAAGAAAGAAGTAACGCAAAAAGCTTCTCCGAGGTTGTTTTATTGGCTTACATAGGAGAATTGGGAAATAAGTACAAGCCTAGAACTGTCTGGTCAATATATTCTATGTTACGAACATCCTTGATAGCTAAACATAACATAAACATTGGAAATTACCTGAAACTGAAAGCGGTACTAAAAAGACGCTCAGACGGATATAAACCAAAAAAATTAAATATTTTAAATTCCCAGCAAATCAAACAATTTATGGAGACTGCTCCGGATGAGAAATATTTGTTAATCAAGGTATGTTTTGATTTGCATTTACAGTTGATTTATTCAGAATGAGTTTTTTTTGAAGAATATTGAAATTCTACTAATTTACTACTCATATTTTGTATCAATAAATCGTTGTTTATGATAAATAATATTAATGTCACTCAGTAGCTCAATGCGTCAATGTATCGAGAAACACACAATATAGAATGTATGGCGTTGCTTCGAATCCTGACGGAGTACCTTTTTTTTTCTTATTTGAATGTTTCATAATTAAGGAGTGATAATCATTCACTTTTATAGTAGATATATTATACAAATTGTCTAAATTATCATTTTTTTTTTGTTAAGATAAATGTGTATTTTAATCATTCTAGGTTGCCTTAGCATTCGCTATAAACGGAGCTCTGAGACAAGCTGAATTGGCCAATGTGAAAATAAACGATCTGAATGATGTAACAACTGCATTAATTGTAAAGGTTCCGGACACCAAAAATAAAGTACCACCAACTTTTATATTAACAGGAACATTTTATGAAATATATAGAAAGTACGCTGATCTACGACCCAAAACCATGGTGGATAAAAATAACAGATTTTTCATTAATTACCAGAAGGGTAAATGTACCTCCAAGTTTGTGGGAATTAACAAGTTTGGTGCAATGGCCAAAGAAATCGCTTCATTCTTGAAATTACCAAACCCAGAAAACTACACTGGTCATTCATTTAGGCGTTCTTCAGCCACAATATTAGTGGATAGTGGCAGTGACTTATTGACTCTGAAAAGGCATAGCGGCTGGAAAAGCAGCACAGTCGCAGAGGGTTATATTGATGAATCAATCAATAAAAAAATGGAAATATCCAATCAAATAACCCAATCCATTGAACATGCAACAACCTTCACACCAGAACTATTCGGAACTAGCTCGGAATCACAATCAGTCCCTACTGCGAGACCATCAACCTCCACTACAGTTTTGGAAACTAATAATAATATTATGACGGGAATTAATAATCAAGCCATTCAAGGTTTGATAAAAGAAAATAATAGTATTCCGTTAGTACTGAAAAATTGTTCAAATATTACCATCAATAAATATTTTTCCAATATTTCATAAATACAGACCAAAATGTACCCAAATATTTTTGTTAAATGTTCAATAAAATTTGTTCTCTTTGTGTGATACATCTTTCTTATATGCTTCTTCAGGCAATTGAATTGATTTCCTGTAAAAATGATTTGTAAGTAGGTAATACAGTCATGCGAAATTAAAATCCGACATACCTATGTTTTTCATGTAGGTCGTCGGAAAAGTATAGTGTACAACTCGTGCGGAAATTGGATATTTCCGCACTAGTTGCACAATATACTATTTTCAGTAAATTTACTACTGCTGTGATGAGATTGAAAATTATAGGATTTTATCTCATTACGAAAGTAATGTTTCCTTTTTCAAATAGAAAACTCTTAATTTTCCATCTATAAAACAATACTCTACTTTTTTCATTATTTATCTATAACAACGAACTTTACTGTATATACAATACGTTTCGCATATAGGTAATAATTATCATTACTCTCAACACCTTCTCCTAGTAATGAATTGAATTTTCATTGATAAAATGTTAGCGGAAATCAATATGTTTGCTCTTTTGATCATACTGCCCATTTCGAATTAATTTCATGGTGCTCTCATTGTTGACATTCAGCTTGATGGTCACATTTCGGGTTGTAAGCTCGTCAATGAGTGATTTTGAATTAATTAACTCCCTAGTGAAATCTACAGCGGCAATATACTCTGCCTCGGTACTAGTTGAGGCCACAATCGGTTATTTCCTGGAACACCAGTATACAGGTCCTTTGCAAATCACCACAACAAATCAGTCGTGCTTTTTCTTTCTTCGGTGTCTCCTGCAAAATCTAAGCCACAGTATGCTATTAATTCCTTATCTTTTGATTTTCTTGAGTATTAAACTCCATAATCTTGGGAGAGTTTCAAATATCTCAGTATAGACAGATTTGTCACTTCGAAGTAAGAATTGTCAGTTCAAAGTGACAATTGTCACTTTGAAGTGACAAATGTCAGTTCAAAGTGACAATTGTCACTTCAAAGTGGCAATTCCAATTGTTTTTGAAATGTATTTTGTTGTTAGCCCTTCTACGCCTTCGTATTCATGAAATCCGCCATCTTATTGAATTTTGATAACAATTCATAATTTCCGATTCCAGAAAAACCCACATACCAATTTTGAATGGAATCGGGCCATGATAACAAAATCGATGAAAGAAAATTGTATTTCGTGCATAAAATAATTTATTCAATCGTAGCTTTCGACCGTTAGGTCATCATCAGTGCGTACCTGAAAGTAAGTACTATTGATAGAAAAAGTTACTGAAAAGTTTTATTTTTGAGAAAGAAAATTGACATATTTTAAAAAGTGAGGTTACTTACTCGTCAGGTGTACAAGAAGCCAAAAAGACCATAAAACATCTCATGATCAATGAAAATTGTATAGGTTTACATAACATACATGTTAAAATAAGTATTCTAGGCCAGGATGACACTAGAGATTAAATTTTTTTTTCTCTTTTTTCTCATTTCTTGTAAGAAACCATTATTTTGGTGTTATAGCTGGACCCAAGTGACAAGACAAGTGAACGATAAAGTAGAAAGACATGGAACACCAAAAACATGGAGATATCAGAATCAAGAAAGGAATATCCCTGTCATGCGAAAACACACCAGAAGATGATCAATCTAATGAGGACTGTCATCTGTCAAATATGTTCCAGCATTCCAAGAAAGACCAGACAAGACTCTTAATTCTCACATTTAAGTCATCGTAATTGAATATAAGTTCCATGGATACTTAATTTAATATTTTCTTTATAAAAATAAAATTCCCTGTCCACCATGGCTCAGTTGAACCGCAACTGGGGGATAGGAAGTGTGATACAAGTCTATCCCCCAGTTGCGGTTCAACTGAGCCATGGTGGACAAGGAATTTTATTTTTATAAAGAAAAATTTAAATTCATTGTCCATGGAACTTATATTCAATTACGATACAAATGTAGAATTAAGTCTTTCTGTCTTTCTTGGAATGTAAATATTGACAGATGACAGTCCTCATCGATGATCATCTTCTAGTGTCTTTCGCATGACAGAGATATTCCTTCTGATTCTGATATCTCCATGTTTTTGTTCCATGTCTTCTACTATCTTCACTATCAAGTGTCAATCTTGTCACTTGGGTCAGCTATACACCAAAATAATGGTTTCTAAGAAATGAAAAAGAAAAAAAAAATTTAATCTCTAGTGTCATCCACTAAATACTATTTAACATGTATGTTAGTAAACTATACAATTTCATGATCATGAGATGTTTTATGTCTTTGCTCTTTCACACCTGACAAGTAACTCCTTAAAATATTCAATTTCTTTCTCAAAATAAACTTTCAGTAACTCTATCAATAACACTTCAGGTAACGACTGATGACTAACGTCAAGCTTCTACGATTGAATAAATTATTTTATGCACGAAAAACAATTTTCTTTCATCGATTAATCGATACGTGCACACAGTCACACTTTTCATATAATAACAAAAAACGTCGCCATCTTGGAGCCGCCATCTTGAATTCATGAATTTTGACAAAAACATCATGATGTCCGACCCCAAAAACCCCCTCACACCAATTTTGAATGGAATCGGGCTATAATCACAAAAGTCGTCGCCATCTTGAAACCGCCATATTGAATTATTGGATTTTGACAAAACAAGCATGATCTCCGATTCCAAACACCCCTTATACCAATTTTTATTGGAATTGGGCTATAACCACAAAACCCGTCGCCATATTGGAGCTGCCATCTTGAATTCATGAATTTTGACAAGAAATTCGTGATATCTGTCCCCGAAAACCCACACATACCAATTTTGAATAGACTCGAACCATAATCACAAAACTCGTCCACCATATTGGAGCCGCCATTTTGTTTATTTTCTAGCAAGAATTCCATAATGCATTGTCACTGGAATTATGAACATCTGCCAAATTTCACGTTAATCGCACAACCAGAGGTGGGTCAAATGTAACTTGTTAGAAAGGTGAAACTAAATAAAAGCTTATAAAATTTAGTTCATCCTCTTACATCGTTCAAGATAACTTCTTGGGAAAATCTTGTTTCAGTGTCTAACAGAAAACAACCACTTTCAAGGCAACATGTTTTCTTTTTAAATAATTTTAGTAAATTGAGCAATTAACGTGTAGTAGTTGAAAATTACCATGGTATCTTTGTGTACATATATAGTACGATGCAAATGTATGGAATGATTTCATTATTCCAAAAATAGTAAACTTTTTAAAAAAAATCAATCAGATTTAATTTTTGAACTCCCATCTCATGATGTAAAAGTAAGAGTCGTTACGTCACCGGTGTTGGCGTAAAGACGTGATCGACGATTTTTTTAAATACAAACAGTGGACATGTGACACCTTATTTAAAAGGTCTACTAATCGTCTGTCCAACAATATGATTATTCGAATATTTATTTATACAGGGTAAACCAAAACTGTTTAATTATTAAAATACAATAAAATTATAAAAAAATTTCAAATTGATGACCCTCAGCAATTATTCAATGTGAAAGGCGGGCAGTAAATTCTTCTATAACGTTTTCGAGAACTTTATTTGTGCAGTCTCCGTTCTGATGCGTTCCTTCAACTCTTCCATATCATTGGGTCGATTTTGATAAACTTTGCTCTTTAAGTATCTCCATATAAAAAGTCTAACGGAGTCAAATCCGGAGACCTTGGTGGCCATTCGATCGGTTCTCTTCTCCCTATCCACTTACCTCGGAGTAGGATCGTACATCGAAGGCGTATTGTGGGGCCGCCCCATCCTGCTGGTACCACAAATCATTTCTATTTGGAAATAGCTGATTCAGTTGTGGCACCAGATAACCCTGAAGAAATTGTAGTTACCGAGCACCACTTACGCTTGCCTCAAAAAGGTATGGCCATATAACCTGGTTGTTTAAAATTCCGTCCCAAACATATACCTTTTGTGGATATTGTGTGCTATACTCCTCCATCCAATGTGGATTTTCTCTTGCTCAATATCGACACGTTTGACGGTTTAAATAAATAAATAAATAAATAATTTTTATTTTCCAATAAGACATATAAAATGTATAGGAATAGTCAGTATACAATGTATATAAATAGTGAATATATAATATACAGTTAAAAGTAGAGTATTCTCAGCGGTAATTAACACACACACACACACATAAACACCTATGCTCAATGTACACATTTTGATAAGATCTAGCTAACTATTGAAATATTCTTCCAGCGAATAGAAGCATTTTTCAGTCAAGAATTTTCTCAAGGAGCTACTGAATTCTTTAATATATTTAACTTCTCTTAAACTTTCAGGTAAATGGTTGAAAACATACAAACCCATTATTGTGGGTGAATTACTTGAGACCTTGTATTTTGTAAAGGGAATATGGTATTTTTTCTTTTGGCGTGTGTTCACGGAGTGGAAGTCGCCCGTTAGAACAAACTTTTGTCTATTTTTAAAAATAAATACGGACAGTTCATAAATATAGACTGACATGAGGGTCAAGGTATTCAAATGTTTGAAGAGGTCCCTGCAAGAATGAGTACTTGGAACTCCCGCTATTATTCTAATAATTCTTTTTTGTGTCGAAAAGACATTTTTTGCCAAGGTGGAGTTGCCCCACAAACATATTCCATACCTAATTCGTGACACAACGTGACCGTTGAGCATAAAAGTAGCTTCATCTGAGAAAAGTACCGTTTGTATGAAACTCCTATCTCTGTTACAGCGTGCCATCATGATTTCGTAGAATTCGACTCTTCTATCAAAGTCGTCTTATCTTCTAACAGCCCTTGGACCAGATGAACTTCATACGGGTGCCACTTTTATTTTTTCAACAGTCGATTGCTGTAAATTATTATCCATTGCGACTTGCCTCGAGCTGGTAATGGGATTTTCTTGGAACGCAAGTACCAGTGGAATTTTCTATCCTTCTGGGGAGATCTTCAACATCCCGTTTCTCGTAACTTTATCTCAATTTTACTAATTGTTGATTGAGAAACGGGTTCTTCGGTTGGGGTATTTAGTATTAAATAAATCACGAACTTCTGTTTTATTTTACTTCTGTCTTACTTTATCTCCGCAGCCAATCATAATTAAAAATTCGATTCGTTCGGTTTCTGTCTCATTGCTAGATTATAAGCGATTTGAATATTTCTATGAAAATAATATCAAACAATTTAATGATACTACATCGACTAATTTCAAATGAGAGTGTAGAACTTTTTTCAATGAATGTGTCTTTTTTCTGAATCAACAAAGACAATAGAAAACACTACGATGTTTTATTCTCAGTGGCGGTCCTTAGCATGATTTAGTTCAACGAATGGGCATTTATTGTAATTTCAATCTTCTAAATACATAATTATGGTTGACCCTGTAAACACACGTTTGAATAATTCTACTGTTGGATAGACGATCAGTAGACCTTTTAAAGGAGGTGTCACATGACCCCTGTTTGTATTTAAAAAAATCGTCCATTACGTCATTACGCCAACACCGGTGACGTAACGTCTCTTACATTTATATCATGAGATGGGGCTTCGAAAATTAAAACTAATGTGTTTTTGGATTTTTTTAAAAGTCGCCTATTTTTGAAATAACGAATTCATTCCATACATTTGCATCGTACTGTATAATAAAATGTCCCTTCAGCAGTTGTTCATTAACATTGTTTTCCGTGGTTTCATAAGAAATTTATACGAGTCCGAACACCGGAATAGCAGCCACGCTGATGCACAATAAAGCTACTAATATTAACTGTTTTAAAATTGGTTTCGTATATAAAATGACGAATAAAAACTTCGAACGCTTACAGGCATAAACACAGGTAGTGGCGAAATGGATTTGTACCAATTATGTTATGAAAGTTACCTGATTAGTTTATTTGTTTTTAACAGTTTCATGGGAAATACATTTTTATTTTGGATATCATCTCAAATTTTCAGAATTCTAAAACCTACAATATATTAAGATTTATAGAACCGTGATCAACAATTCTAGAGAAGTTGCACATTATCTTTAGTGTCGTCCACTATTATTGAGTACTATAGAAAACAATGAATTGTGATTCTTCATTTTTCAGTGCCGTGGAACACAATAAATGCTCTTTAAGGATGAATTAAAAATACTCTCAAGAGTTTATCTCAACACGTCTAACTCATTTACTCTCCTGATAAATTGCCTTGAAAATAAATAACACGATATTTTAATGAAATTTTCCCATGTTTGACACCCAATTCAGGAATTTATTTCACCTCTTAGTTTCGAAAGCGATTCATGGAAGGGTTCTACATCACAAGTGAAACTCATGAGCCAGGAACCCAAGTTTTCCCCTGAACATTCGAAAAAATAATAATTTCTGATGGTGTTGAGCGGAAGATATGGGACAATTGAACACATACTTTTTGAATGCCCTATATACAGTCCAAGGAGACCACACAATTCAGAATCAACATGGTAAGCTTCATTGATGCTCTCAATAATAGAACGTCTTCGATTGCAAAAAGTGTACCTATACAACCATTTGTACATCATGAAATTAAGATCTTTCATGAGAGATAAGTGCCATGTGAAGTGGAATGAATAGAAAAATCGAATTTAAACGGTTTTCTTCACATAAAGGATTCAATATAAAATTGAACCAGAGAAAGGTAGATCTCAGGTGAAAAACAACTACTTTCCTGGCAAATACCACGCAGAACGTTGAATGATATTCACCTGAAAATCCATGCATACTTCCATAAAATATCAATGGATCATTGAATGCAAATGCTTTTCTTTCTGATAAGCTCGATTATGTTTGAATTTAAGTCGTGTTCACCTAACAATCCGTCATACAATCGGAGATAAGTGCCATGTGAAGTGGATGAATGAAATCATTTAAACGGTTTCTTCATAAGGATTCAATATTTAACCAGAAGGTAGATCTCAGGTGAACACTACTTTCTGGCAATACAGAACGTTGAATGATATTCACCTGAAAATCCATGCATCTTCAAAATATCAATGGACATTGAATGCAAATGTTTCTTCTGATAAGCTCGATTATGTTAATTTAAGTCGTGTTCACCTAACAATCGCATACCGGTTTCAGGCTTCTTGGCCCTCATCAGTACGGAGTCAACCAGCCAAAAGTCCAAAGAACTCTGGCTGAAGTGAGACACAACGTAAACAAACCATCATCGATCTTGTAACACCTATAGGTACGCCGGAAAAGATAAACTTCAACTGGCGGTACCTAGTGACAGAAAGAAACACTTTCAGGTGAATATCATTCAACGTTCTGCGTGGTATTTGCCAGGAAAGTAGTTGTTTTTCACCTGAGATCTACCTTTCTCTGGTTCAATTTTATATTGAATCCTTTATGTGAAGAAAACCGTTTAAATTCGATTTTTCTAAGATCTTTCATCTTGAATGAATCATTAGAAATATCATATCTCTTTCTACACTAACACAATGCACCCATTATTTTTCGTTTTCCCTCTCATAATATTTGTAATAATAAAAACTTCTTAACAAAAAATTTAACCGACTAAAAAATCAACTAAAAAGCAAAAAATCAAATAAACCTTAGTCTTAATGATAATTGAGCTCCTAAACTAATGTGGGTAACTAATTTTGCTTCGGCGCCAAACAAACAATTATCGAAGATCATTACCTATATTACTTTGAAGAAGTAATTGAAACGCCGCTATGCATCTCGCTTCCATCATTTTACGCTTTACCTAATTCAATTGCTAGTTTGTTTGGCGCCGACTCAAAATTAGTTACTCACATTAGTTAGGAGCTCAATTATCATTAAGACTAAGAAGGTTTATTTTTTGCTTTTCAGTTAATTTTTTCGCCGGTTTAATTTTTTGTTGAACAGTTTTTATTTTTCAATTTTTTGTGGGTGAATTCTACTAATTACTACCTATTTAATTTTTTATTACTTCCAAAATACTTATTTACCTAGCTTACTTCAACTATTAACTGTTAAATAATATGATTATCTACTTTATCTATTTATTGTTATATACTATAAATTACTTTTGAAAGTTCTAGTGAGTTGATTTCATCACTTTGTATATAATTCCATCTTTTCATATAATGTAAACATTGTGACGGTTGCAGGAGGATCTGTCAATGTCGACTCCATATGTGTGCCAATACAAGTGAAAAATCAATCATCCCCTATTTCACTACGCATAGGGGTGGATTATTCCATTCCAAATTGGAATATTATCAACTATGAGGTATACCCTATCTAATAAAAAAAAAAGAATCATCCAAATCGGAAAACCCACTACAAAGTTATGCCTGATACAATCGGTTAACGGACCAAAATTCAGAGGGTGAACGATCAATATCATCCATTTTGCTACCCTTAGGGATGGATTTTTCTGTTCAAACTCAAATGGGATCAACTTCGAAGTACACCCTATCCACTGAAAAAAGAATTATCGGAATCGAACTGCTCTGTGAAAAGTTATGCGTGATCATACATAAAAAAAAATATACGCGTCGACTAGAAAACCTCCTCCTTTTTTGTTTCGTCGGTTAAAAATTGAGTCTTTTCACCTACAATTTTGTCTACATGATCACTAAAGTTGATAAAGCTATCATATAAAACACCTGGATCTCTGAATCAATTTTCCTCTTTCAGTTCAACATTGTTTAACAGGTACACATATTCTACTCGATTTTGTCTATTTTTTGCTGTTAATTTATTCGTAAAACACTTTTTAATTGCTCAACTAGTTGAGATACATCATTCACAAAAATAACAAATAACAGTGGGCCCAGATTTGACTCCTAAAGTATTCCTGATGTAGACATGAAAGTCCTTGACTTATAATTATTATACACAACAATCTGCTGTTGATTATGAAGAAAAGACCTCATCAGTCTAATCATGACATATGGCAAATTCATTTGTATCAACTCATCAATTAGTATTTTCCTATCGACCCTATCAAATGCCTTCCCGGCGTACAAATATGACACATGAACATCATTGAACATCTCAAGGGAATCCGACATATCTTGGGTGAAGGTTATCAGATTTGTGTATGTTCTTGGATTTGGGTCTCACAACAGATACTTTGAATTTTTCCGGGAATTGTCCCATATCGTAAGTATGAACATGGACATTTATACAAGGTAATTCCTCACAATATTCTAATATGAATTGTCTAAATCAATATATGTCCGGGAACGCTTCGTTTCCAAGATACAGTGTGTTAAAGTTTTATTTTTATATTGTTTTTTTTCAAATAACTTTCGAAATACTGACCTTGATTAAACGAACATTGGTATTGAGAGGTTTTTTGAGGTTTTCAAACCTGATGTTATCATTGTTCTTACTCGTGAGGAACGCCACCTACACGTCTTTTTCTTTTTTGAAGATTCATAACTTTTTTGAGCATACTTCTAGCACATTTTTCAGTAGAAAAATCAATTCGTCCATCATATCTACGAAAGAAAGCTACCCTTGTTACAAATCGCTATAAGCAACCGTTTTCTAGATATTTGGACATGAAATTTCAAGTCGATTATTTGATAATCGATGCGTGTTGAAGTTATTACCATTATTTTGCATTTTCCACAAGAATGCTTAGGAAATGAATTTGACGTTTAAGTAAGTAGTTTTGGTTTTTTGTAGGGGGTGCCACCTATTCTATTTATTCTTATTCGTTTGAAATAGTTATTTTTGTATCAAGAGTGCAGAATCTGTATTTGTTTTAATAAAATTTGCAAGAAATATCAACATTTTATTTTAAGAAATTTTGAATATGTAGAATAAAATGAAATAAAGGAAACTAAACTGTATTCAAATAAATTGTTCAAAGTGTCCACCTTCAGCAAAGATACAGGCATTCAGTCTTCTAGTCATTGAATCTCGTACCCGCTCAAAAATTATTGGTGTGTTTCTTATTGTTTCACAGGCATCTACTATTCGGTTTCTTAGATCTTCCTAATTCGCTACTGGAGTTTTATAAATTAGTGACTTCAAATGTCCCCAAAAACAAAAAATCTATCGGGTTCAGATCTGGGGACCCTGGTGCCCACGCCTGGTTAGGTACTTCTACACCCCTACCGATCCATCTATTTGGATAGAGTCAAGGAATTCCCTGGCTACAACGCTAACATGGGACGGAGCCCCATCATGCATAAACCACATGCGGATACGAATTTCTAATGGTACATTCTGAAGTAGTCCCGGCAATTTATTTTCTAAAAAGTCTCTGTAAGTTGCGCCAATCAGTCGGAACGGAATAAAGAAAGGACCTATCAAGTAATTATCAATTATTGCCGCCCATACATTTACATAAAATGGATACTGATAATGTCTTTCACTAACTGCGTGCGGATTTTCCAGAGCCCAAACATGGTTGTTATGAAAGTTTGTAATAGCATTTCGGGAGAAGTTTGCCTCGTCCGAGGAGAGTACATATCTTAAAAATTGAGGATTTCCAGCCAATTTTCTCAAAAACTACTGACACATAGTTATGCGTTGGGGAAAGTCTGGTGGCAAAAGAGCTTGTACCCTTTGAATATGGTATGGATGAAATTGTTGATCGTGAATAATTCTCCAAACTGTGGACTGAGTAGAATTGAGAGCTTCAGCAATTATTCTTGTACTTGTTTCTGGATTCTCCTCGAGAGCGTTCAAAACAGCTTCTTCCAATTCCGGGGTTCGGACTGCTCGTGGTCTTCCAATAATATCAGCTGCCTCTTAAAGCCACTTGTTTCTGCCAAACGACGGTGGAGACTGTTAAATGTTGGAGCTGAAGGCAGTACTCGATTAGGAAATCGCTCCTGGTAAATACGTCTTGCTTCGCGCGCATTGCCATCCGCAAGGCCATAAACGAAATGCATATCGGCTAAATGAGCATTATTGTTTAAATAATCCTGTTTCCAAAATTAGTGTTTTAAAACTTACAGAAACTTCAACAAAACAATAAAACATTTAACTGTCACATAATATGTAATTACCAAAACTACTTACTTAACGTCAAATTCATTTTCTAAGCATTCTTGTGAAAAATGCAAAATATCTAGAAAACGGTTGCTTATAGCGACTTGTAACAAGGGTAGCTTTTTTACGTAAATATGATAGAGGAATTGATTTTTCCACTGAAAAATGTGCTAGAAGTACGCTCAAAATAGTTATGAATCTTCAAAAAAGAAAAAGACGTGTAGGTGGCGCCCCCTACGAGTAAGAGCAACAATAACGTCAGGTTCGAATTCAGCACCTCAACAAGCCTCTCAATACCAATTCTCGTTCAATTAGGGTCAGTATTTCGAAAACTATTTGAAAAAAAAGGAAAATAAAAATAAAACTTCAACACTCTGTATCTTGTAAACGAAGCGCTTCCAGACATATATTTATTTGGACAATTCATATTAGAATATTGCGAGGAATCACCTCCTGAAGTTTGTCAAAGTACTTTTGAATCACCCTGTATAATATGCAATTTCTTTGATGGTATCTTCTTTGATGTCACCATTGTCTGGTGATCTTCCATTTTTTTGTTGGTTTATGACCTCAACTAATTTTCTCAAGTTGACTTTGCCCACTCCTTTCCCATATGAATGTAAGTCTGGTTGAAAATATTCGTTCCATTTTACATTTTGCAAAAATGGAGATGCAGTGGTGGTACCTGCATGAAAATCTGCCCGTTCCGACGGTGTCTTGATTTGCGTGAGCGTGGGAGGGCGCCGTACTTTTGACATGAGAACTGAAAACGGCGAAATAAAGGTTTCGTCGAATGCGGGAGTGTTTGTTCAGCTTCAATGGGATTACTAACATTCTACGAGCGGGGTCTCTTTCACTAATTATTATATATTATTATTGTGGGGCACTTATGGTGGTTCGACGACAAAGAATCGGTGGTGGGATTTAAATTAGGTGTTGGTGATTAAATCTTCATTGTTGACAGCGGGTAATGAGAAGGGGGCCAGTAGACAATTAAGAAATTTAATAGTCGCACGATAACAATTGAAATTTTGAACTGAAATATCCAGAGTATTTTTTTGATACCGTGTGTCAATATATAAAGTCTTTCAGCAATATGTATGAAATATTTTAGTCCTACAGCTATACAGGGTGTGCCGAAATTCAGTATCAACTCTTATTTTAAATAGAAACCTACTTTTTTTACATCGTTCGATTGGGCTTCTGATTCTGAGTTCCGATAACTCAAGTTATATCAACATATCTATTACAGTTTTTGACATAGTTATGTCAATTTTTCCGCAGTTGTAGTACGATCAATCAGCGTTGACTTCCAAAAGCACGCCATTTGATTTTTCCCATATAACTACGTTTCTAAGAACAATAAGAAACATTAAAAGTATCCAACATTACAACATGATACATTAAATGATATTCACATAAAACAGTTGGCCATTCTGCCAAGGAATATATCCTGTATCCTAGCAATTATATGTTAAAAATAATAAAGAATTGAAAATGTCCTCGGACAGGGACGGAACGTCTTTTAAAATGAACTAATGGCTTAAGTATTCTGCGAATTCTTTTTTGTCATTAACTTCTCTGTCATTTATTGAGAAACATGTTTTAAATGTGTTATTTTGTCTTCCGTCCTTGACAAAATTCCAAGAAAGCGTGGGGTCTCGTTTAACGTTGTCCTGTTTATTTTCAATATATAACTTTCTGATTTTCGTTTTAAGTTCGGCCCTGGTTGGTTGGTTGAAAGCTGACAAGCCAGAGACAGGGTTGGCATTTAGCTTTCCTTGACACTGCGACCAGCCGGGGTCTTTTGTATCACTCTGTCGTCAGTGGTTCCTCATTCAAACAGGTTTGTGCCTTTAATTAGGTTCAGTAGCCTGTTAATGAGGTTCTTCGGATTCATGCCTGTTTCCGGGCTGATCTCTCCAAAGGTTATGTGTCGCCTTCTACTTGGGGCGTCACAGTCGAAGATAATATGAGAGGCTGTTTCCTCCTCTCCATCACATAGCCTACACTCCACGGTTTCCCTGCGTACTCCCATGGTGTTTAGGTGTTTTCTTAGGCCGCAGTGTCCAGTCAACGGACCTACTATTATACGTGCCTTCGTTTTGTTCATGTTCAGAAAGTCAGCCGTCAGGGTCCGGTTTGGGTGCTCTACAATTACTTTGCTGTGTATTTGCCCGACAGTTTGATCCCAATATTGTTGGTGTCTTCTTTTTATCCACTCGTCGATCAGGGTCCTGCATCGGTTTTTGCTAATCCCATGCACAGGTTCTGGCCCTGTGAATAGCGTTTCAGATGCTTGTCTAGCTAGCTGGTTCGTTTTTGCGTTGCCTTCAATGCCTCTATGACCTGACACCCACATCAAGGTGACCTTGTTGTGTTTTGCCAGCTCGATGAGGTTCTGGAGGCAGTCCCAGACCAGTTTAGACTTTATCTGTATAGAGTTGAGTGCTTTGATAGCCCTTTGGCTGTCAGATAGAATGTAGATGTGTTTTTTCCTTAACTACTTTCTAGATTCTTCTGAATGCATACCATAATAGCATGTGTTTTAGCTTGGAATATCGTGGAGCATTTGCCAAGTGGTATTATGTAGTCCCTTCTTGGCCTTACCCCATGTATTCCTGCTCCCGTTCCTTCAACTATCTTTGAACCGTCTGTATACTAGACTATGTCCACATTTGATTGTGATTCTATACTCGGGGCCCATCCAGATCCGTCAATTCGTGTTTCGAATGGTTTTAAGTATGAGTATAGGGGTTGCATGTAGTCTGAAATCATTTCGAGTTCTTCGATATTGATTACATGAGTGATTCTGGTATGTCCAGTTGTTCGGATTCTCCAGTTTTTTGTTTGTTTCAGTCTGTATGCACTCATCCTGGCCTCTCCAATGACATGTAACTCAAAGTCTAGGATGATTTCCATTGCAGCTGTTGGAGTGCTATTCATTGCACCCTTGATACAGATACAGGCTAGCCTCTGGATTTTCCCAAGGTTGGTTTTTGCCTGTCTTTGATTTGTTTTTAGCCACCATAAGAGTGGTCTTATTACCGCTGTGTAAAGCCAGTGCATGGCTTTCGGTTTGATCCCCCAGGTTTTTCCAAAAGCTCTCCTGCCCATCATGAAGGTTATCTTGCTTTTTAACCGACGAAACCAAAAAGGAGGAGGTTCTCTATTCGTCCCGTATATTTTATGTTTCTCCATAAATTTTTTTTATTGGTTACATGTTGAAGATACGGGTTTTAGGTTAGTTTCTTGTCAAGAATCAGCCCCAGATATTTCACCTGCTCTACTACTTGTAATGTTTCACCGAATAGTCTGGGAGGTATGAGATCTCCCATGTTTCTTCTCCGGGTGAAGGGAATTGGTTTTGTTTTGTTCGGATTTGCCCTTAGGCTCCCACTGTTACACCATTCCTCTACTGTCCTCAGCGCATTTTGCATTAGCTCTGAGGTTGTTCGAGTATTCTTTCCTTTGATTAGGATGACCAAGTCATCTGCATACCCTTGAGAGTAATACCCTTAGTTATTCAGAGAAATTGGCAGTTCATCTACAACCATGTCCCACAGAAGGGGAGAGAGTATGCCCCCTTGTGGGGTACCTCTGGAAATTTCAACCTGCTCTGTTTCCTCGAACATGTTCGGCCCTGACTCGTTTATAGTTATTCATGTGAAATTTTGTTGTTTACTTTATTAACCGACGAAAAAAAGGAGGAGGTTCTCTAGTCGACGAGTATATTTTTTTTTATTATGTATGATCGCGCATAACTTTTCACAGAGTAGTTCGATTTCGATTATTCTTCTTCCATTGGATAGGGTATACATCGAAGTTGGTCCCATTTGAATTAGAAAAAAAGTAACTCTTAAGGGTAGAAAAAATGGGGGATATTTAACGTTCATCCACTGAATTTCCACCCTTTAACCGATTCTACTATTCCCAACTTTGTGAAGTAGAACCAGAAATCTAAGAAGGTCGTAAATCACCAACCACTTGAGTTTTCAGCAGGCGGTGGATTCTACGCAGAGTTGTACCTGTCCTAGCCATTAAATTTTGTTTTATAGGTAGGTATAATGATATTGGATTAAGATAATTATTTAGAAAGATCGCTCGAATATAATTGAGAATCGTTTATCTATATATAATATATGATAATAATATATTTATAATTATATCATATTAATTCAAAATGTCAACCTTAATACTTCATAAAAAGTTCAGTTTCTCGATAAAATGTATTTATAAACAAAATTACTCATGAAGATCAGTTTTACTTTCACTGTCGTCATCCAAATTGATAATAAACTCTTCTTTGGGATTTTTTTCTATATACATATATGACTTTTCCACCTTTTTAATATGGGAAACATACTTGGCCCAGCTGCTATCAGGAATGTTTGCAGTTTCTGTTTGAATAAGAGCTACCACAGTTGAACTTAAGGTTGGAGAAGTATTCTTTCTTCGAATTGCTGACTTAAGCTGATGCCATATCTGTTCAATCAGATTAAACATACAGTCTGAGCACCGTATGTTCCAAGCTTTCAGCCAATGAATCACAAAAATATTTATTTTTTATCGAACAACTGCGTAAAACTTCTAGTAACTGTTTTTTGTGTACTTTTCCTCATAGTACATATCATTATTAAACATATATTCTTGTATAGTTGGTGTCATTTGAACATGGTGCTTCATCTAGTCTCCGACTGTCCATGACGATAATACTGTTGGGTGGAATATTTGGTATGAGTTTCTTTTGGAACCAGTCTTCAAATAATTCGGCTGTAGTATCATCATGATAATGGACTAAAGAGTCCTTAATATTATCTGCCGGTGAAGACAACGCATTTGGTATAAAACCATTTTCGGTTCCTGCGTGAATTATCGTAATGCGTTTTCCTTTATTAGACGGCGCATTAGTTTGGCACAAGTCAGCTGAGTCTATCCAACTTTTTTTTTTGGAATATCGTGTGTATCGAACCAAGTTTCATCGAAATACACTACTGTTCTACCATATTCTCTAAATTCGTTTATTGCCAATAAATATTAAAAACTCAATTTCTTAAGGCGCACAGATTCCATTAAGATTTATCTGCTACTAGTTAGTTTTTTAAATTTGTAAAAGAGACTTCCCCAAAGTCTCTTTGCAACACTGGATACGTTTCATTCTTTTTAAGCCGTTGCATTACAATATATAATATATATAATATAATATATATAATATAATATATAATATATATATATAATATATATAATATAATATATATAATATAATATATATAATATAATATATATAATATAATATATATAATATAATATAATATGCACAATTTGCTCTTTATACAAGGCATATATTGTTCTTCGTATTATATCTACATCACAGCCATCTTGTTTCCTTGAACCGCTAGAGTCTTTTCGTTTCATTCTGTTCAAAATAGGGTTGCTTACTATTTTAAACACTGTGGAATACGGTGTTTTTGTTAAAGAAGCACTTTCTTGCACCATTCCTTGGCCATTCTACGTTCCAGAAGGGAAGTATAAACATTTAATACAATTTGTTTCCCATGAGGGTGTAACATTTGTCGACCAGTGGTACTACGACCACCAGTTGAAGTACTAGCTTCAGGATGAGCCCATAGACGCCCCATTTTTCACTACACAAAAATCGAATAGACACAACTGACACAACGGAATATTAGGTAGGTAATGACTAAATGTTGTTTAACTTTCCCCCTTTTATTTCCGAAATTGGAAAGCGGTCAGTTCTCAAAACAGTCTTGTTTTCCAAATCTGGTAGATAATTTATTATGTAACCGTAAATAGACCATTATCGCTATAATCTCGTTGATAGCCCATTAGTACGGAAAGTCTGGTGGCCAGGTGAGTACATTTTATTATTCACACACACTTAAACATATCCTTACCAAGGGTTCTAAATCAACCTTACGAGATTTTTTATTATCAAATAAATTTTAATACAAAACTGTCAACAAAAGCCAAAAATAATGGAGAGCCCACTATTATTAAAATGCCAAACTATTTCATGAGATATTTTAATCCGGACATGGGAATCTCTCAAGGGACACACACTTTTATTGCTTATCTATATTTCGAACAATAGGTAATAATGAGGGTCGTCGGCTAATATTGATTTACGACCTCGTTAGATTTCTAGGTCTAGTTTACAGGGTTATCCGATTTAGATGATTTTGTTTTATTGGATAGGGCATACTTGGAAAGGAATAATTCACCCCTTAGGATAGAAAAATGCGGGATTAACAATTTTTCATCTGTTGAAACTTGGCAAACATAATGGATACCAATTTTAATTGGGTATAAAAATATATAATAATTAATAATATTAAATATAAAAAAATAATAGTTAAACATAAAAATAAAGTTATTCAATTTGATGGTATTATTTAACGGAGTCAATTGAGTAGGTAGGCATTGGCGGATTTTAGCCACAAAAAAGTGAAAAATAAAAACTTTTTAACAAGTAAACTGAAAAGAAAAAAAGAAAAAAAAATTCTCAATCTTAATAATAACTGAGCTCCTAATCTAATGTAAGTAACTAATTTTGAGACGGCGCCAATTGAACAATCAACGAAGATCATTATATAACTTTGAAGAAATAATCAAAACGCCGCGCCGCCGTGAATCCCGCTGCTATCATTTTACGCTTCACCTAATTCAATTGCTAGTTTGTTTGGTGCCGACTCAAAATTAGTTACTTACATTAGTTCAGAAACTTATTATTAAGAATAAAAAGGTTCATTTTATTTTTTGCTTTTCTGTTTATTTTTTCATCGGTTTAATTTTTTGTTGAAAAGTTTTAATTTTTCAGTATTTCAGAGTAGGTTAAAGTTTTCTTTCTGACTGCTATCTTGTCAGTTTGAAATTTTGGACTTGAACACTCAATCTCAAATCGCTTCATTGGCCTCATTATCGTGAGAAAGATAGACTAGGTATAAACGTGTGAGTTCCAGCAACCAATAAATAAATCTAGCCGACAGCAATATTGGCCCACCCTCTATTTTGTGACCGACATCCCTCAGTGGATCTCACCAGCTCAGACTGCTCAGACGCCATAGGATATATTAGACCAGTTAATAGGCCGTTAATTCTCTTTTTTTTTCGGAGAATGTAACTCGATATCTCTGATGATTTGATACAAGATGGATTCCTGTACACACATTTTTGGGCCATTACAATGCTTTCTCTTCCATATGGTCGCTTGTGAATGAAAATTATATATTTAGGAAAAGAAATGTTCGTGAAATCAGTATGTATTTGTCAAAAAAATTTATTTTCACTGTATAGATATTTTTTAATGATACACTTTTGATCAAATGATTGTAATGTTGGGATTTGATTATCAGATTTCCGAAAATCTTTATACAATAAACTGGTGTCAAATATCTTCTTGCTGAATTGAAAATAAAAACACATCGATTCTTCTGAACACTTAGGCCCGGTTCTTCAATCAATGATGACCAAGTCATTGAGGTTGAACCAGGATTCGAAGACATGAATTTTTAAATAAATTATTCTGCACGAAACACAAATGTAACCATTAAAAATGTGAAATAAAATATTATTTGATTTGAATTGAAAATTATGGAAGGAAAAGTGAGGTAACTTACTCGTCAAGTTTACAGGAAAACCATAAGTATCTGCTGCATAAAACATCAATAAGTTCAGAGTAAAAACATATTAAAATTCGAACTGGTCCAGGATAATTGTGGATTGCAAATTATCGGAAATCGATATTTCTGGCCAATATTCATTGATGAAGTGAAGTTAAAGCTTGACAATATGTCACAAGAATTAAAGATCTTGCAAGTTAATTTTGACCCACTTGTTCTCCGATTAACGTGAAATTTGGCAGGTCTATAGCAAGATTTTGAATCTGCTACTCACAGAATAAACTAGGTCAAACAATTAAATTAATTATGTTTTCCTTTTTAGTGCATTTGTATAAGAACTTGCCTTAATTTTTTTTTTCAAATTCATTTACTATTCGACATCTTTGAATATATTGTTCGACAGCTTGTGGTAAGTGAAACTTCATATATTGGCATGGCTCTTCTTACCTGGCCTAACATTAATACCTGATGATTATATACTGATCAAAGATTTAAAACTCGTCTTTTCAAAGTTTTTACATAAGCCCATTTGCCGCTAGCCTTCGGCTTTTGATTGATGTTTCAATCTATGAATAAAATAAATTACTGATGTGCCCGGTTTGCATTTCAAATTCGAACAAAAACTCAGATATATGGAGTGAGTTTGTTACGAAACCATTGAAGAGAATCGACTGTTAATTTACTGATATTGTTATGCCAAGTCTTTCAGTTCTGCTGTTTTTATACAGACAATAAATCATCCAGTGTTGGGTGTAAAGTTTCATCATGGGTTTTTCGAATTTTTTCGATTGTTTCACAATTTACCGGCAAAAAAAAAGTCGTTTATTAGACGTATAACATATACCGTGTGTAACAGTATCTCCGTTCATTGTGAAGATATATGCATTAAATTTGAAAAATCTGATATGCTCAATAAACGTCACTTTTTGACATATAAATATTCTTTTCCACTTCCTATTTCACCGGAAATGGTACTAACTTGTAATTTCTAAATGAAATGGCCTGTATGTGATTCCATTTCTGAACTCTGCATGATGACATTTTAAACATCAATATTTGGTTTTAATTTTGAAAATTTATTCGAAAGATTTTACTGAAAATTGAAAAATGTTGTTATTTCGTAATTCTAACAGAAAACAACTACTTCCCCGGCTAAAGCCACGCTGGACATTGAACTACATCTGATAGATATTGTGAAAGGATATTTGCAATTAAAAATGGGTCTTTTTTCATGCAATACCTATACCTAACACGTGAACGGATAGGATTTCGTTCACATTTTTTATTATAGTTGATGTGGAAGAGGTTTTCCTTGGATTTTAATAATTATGGAAAAGATTCAAAATAAATGTATTTTTTTCACAAATTTAATTTATTTCACTAATTCACATTTAAATATATTGTTATGATGGGGTGATTGAGGTTTGTTTTTATTTATTATTTTCACAATCAGACATCACAACAAAATTTTTTTTTTACTATTTTTAAATCCTTTAGCTAGTTGCCCTTTGAATTTAGTTTAATGTTCATAAATAAATACCCATATAAATATTTCACAGGTATGTATTTTACCTTTTTCGCATTTGACTCTTTTACCTTACTTTCTTTACCTCAGCTAACGCAATCGGTACGCCTATGGAATCTCAGGAGTAAGTTCTACTGTGGAGCCCTCTGGTAGTTCTTGATGTCAGTTTCAGAAAAATGGCAAACTGTTTTGAACAATCATTGAAACTAAGTCAGAAATTCATAAAAATAATAATTTCCTTTATTCAGGAAGACTTACTGTCACCTATTCTGCGATAATTAACTTAAATTCGTGTTTCATAGCAAAATATACATGAAAAGTGCAATTATGTGATAATAAAAAAAGTGAAATGTAACCTTTTTTTGTAGGTTATGTTGATTTGAGAGAAATGATTAGTCTACATTCCAATTTATGAAAGTTTTTCTTCGATGGAATTCTTAAAAGGTTTATTTTTATAATGCACTGAGTTTTGTAACTTTTATGGTTCTAAAGTACCTGTGGCTTCTTGCAATGCAAATGTTCAGTGTCTTGAATCACTCTCCTGTTGTTGGAAACTGCCGTTCCAGTCTGCAGGCCTTTTGTTTGAACTGTGAATTCGTCCTCGGACTGGTATATGTATGGAATGAGAAGGTAAGATTCGTTATGTATCTGGTTTTTCATCAGCTAATGTTCTTTCTGGTATTTTCTTCTGGTGTAGTGGCAAATAACTGTGTTGGTAGCGAAAATATCCTTGATTTTCCAATTTTAATTTTGTTGAGTTGGTTCTTCCGAAAATTATTTTTTCAATCTCTCCAGCTTGATGATTTTTCCCCCTCGATACCACCTATCTTTTGTTTTCTCCACTAACTCCCGGTTTTCACTCACTTTCTGCTGCACTTTTCGTTATTTTCGTTTATTTGACAGATTTTATTAATTAATGGTTTCCAAATTCCTTACATACTAAATACATAATATATTAAAAATCATTTTTGGCGTTTTCTGGTTTTCATATTTTTAATATTCATAATTTTGCATCAAGATCTTTCCTGGCATCTCATTGGCTATTGTGTTCAGATCTAATTTCATATACAGAATGTTCTAACTTTAACATTTTGTTGTCTGCTTGTGCTCAAAAATATATAAGTAAGATTTGATTTCTATAATTTTTATAAATTATGCCAATTGCTTGTAATGTTGAAAACATGTTTGTTTGAAACATAGGTCGACTAATATTAGATAAGGTTTCAGAAAAACGGCAGAATCCTCAGAAAAACTGTAAAATGACATAGCATAAATTACTAAATATGAACATTTGTTATTTATGTTTTATTTTTATTTTATAATATATATATATATATATATATATATATATATATATATATATATATCGACCACTCCATACTTTTAGATACCCTAGAAGATATGGGTGTGAGAGGTGTGGCACACAAACTATTAAAAAGTTACTTAACAAACAGAAAACAAAGAGTAAGAATTGAAAATCAGGTTAGTACAGAAATGACAATAACATGTGGTGTACCTCAAGGAACAGTACTGGGGCCGGTGTTATTCGTGATATATTTGAATGACTTATTCTTACAAGAAACAATCGGAAAAATCATCAGTTTCGCGGACGACACGGTAATATACTATAAAAATGACGACTGGTACAACCTCAAACTGAATATTGAAAAAGATCTAGGAAAACTCAAAGACTGGTTTGACAGTAGATTACTTACTATTAATTTCGACAAAACTGTATACTTACCATTCAGCAGTCTCTCGACATCAGAATACACTTTGAATATTCAACAAGACCTTGTAATCAAAATATCTAGGCATATATCTAGATAATCATCTCAGATGGGACCATCATATAGAGTACTTAACAAAAAAACTACGATGTATTTTATATCGATTCAAGCAGGTTGGAAGATTTTTGGATTACAAATACAAAAAAATTCTATACCGTAGTTTGGTCGAATCACACTTGAATTATGGCATTATTGGCTGGGGAGGAGTATCAAGAACACACCTGCATGCACTTGAAGTCTCTCAAAGACGATTTCTTCGAATACTGCTCAACAAACCTGCAAGATATTCAAGTGATTTACTATACACAGAAACACAAATATTAGATATCAGACAATTATACAGCGTCTAAATAGGATGTCTAATATACAAAAACAAAACTGAACATGACACCCCAAACCATCCATACGCGACGAGAACAAGGCACCAACATCACATACCAGTGACCTCTAAATCCATAGGACAGAGAAACTACTGGTATCTAGCACCGAAATTATTCAATTACCTACCAAAAGAAATCAAAGACGAAACTTCACTAAGACGCTTTAAAAAACAACTAGTAGCATTTGTAGAGAAACATAAAAGAACTGATATTCATAAATTGATTGAAGGATGAACCTAAAACTGACCATAAAAAAGGGAGATTTAACTAACCTAACCCCAAAAAAATATAGTATTATATGCTCACATTCATCTACTTGATCTCATAGAACATCTAACCCTTATTACATAATTGTTTTTATCTACACTATATTATTTACCACTATATACAACACTTCTGCAAATATTGTAATGTTCATTCATGTTCATATTGTAAAAATGTATTCTTATATGCACATATTACTATTTTATCCCACAGGATTTTTAATTCCACTGTAGTAAAAATTGTTCTTACTATATTTATTGATTATTATGGCAATAATGTAATGTTTATCTATGTCATATTTATATTATCTTAAAATTGTTTATACTAGATTCCCACATACAAGTATGTATAATACTTCTGTGGGTATTGTCATGTTATTCAGATTATATTGTGAAAAATTATCACTACCGATAAATTGTATCGATTTAATCACGAATAAACGCATTATTATTATTATGTATTATATATATATATATATATATATTATATATATATATTACATTCAATGCATAAATAATTGTTGAAAAAATATTGAAAACAATAACAATGATTTTTTTAATCAAAAAGGTGCAATTATTGCAAAACAAAATTAAAGCCCGTTTTTCAGGTGTTTAACTACTTTCTCGATAATTTTTTTGGCTTGTGTTACCTTTTGTTTTTTTGAGATCGTTTTCTCGGATAATAATTTTTTTATTAAGATTTCGCCATTTTTCGAGTACACCCCTTTTAAAATTTCATAGTGAATTCCGGCTCCTGATATTTTTTCAATCATACTGTCAGATATCACGCCTTTCAAATTTTTCAAGCTTGGTAATAGTAGTTTTATCTTTACTGATTGTTTATAAGGCTTACAAACTTAAAAAAAAACAAGTCGCGGGCTAGAGTTTGTGAATTGAAACTTTTTTTCTGTGCTTTTCTTTCCGGCAACACGTTTTTCATTACAGCCAAGCTATCCGAAAAACCCGCGATATTTTTAAAATTCTCGCACTAAATGAGAGGAGTCGAATGATGCATTATGAGCAACAAGGATGCATGGCTTGGTTGAGAATTGAAGAAAGTCTTGAAAATAAAATAGAGCTTCACGAGCAATCGTCGGTACTTCTTTGCCATGGAAATACAGTTTTCCCCCAACATATTTCAATCCCGTAACCCTGGAAGCATCAGTACCAATTGGCTTAGAAGGATGGAGATAAACGCTGAATGTGGAATTTTCAAATTTCGCAGCTATTTGTAATATATCTGAGTCTTTCGAAAACCCAGAAGTTTCCAAATCGAAAATAGATATTGCACTATCTACCGATAACGAAATGCTTGACAATATACTTGAAAGAAGTCATAAATCAACAACTTCTGTGTGTTTTACACCAGAGCTGATGCCACACTTGATTTCCTACTGAATCCCTTCAGATTGCTCCATCGATTTCCTGGAGGCTTCTTGCTTTCGCGCAAGTAAATTTCTACAAGCATTAGTTGGTGGCAATTTTGACTTGATCGCTTGATTCTTTCTTCTGGTATCTAATAGCTTAGCGATATATTCAATTTCGAGTTTGCATCCAAAATATATTTTTCTCCTTCGTTTTTAGCGCATACAGTACTAGCTAACCTGTAGTCTGCATATTCACTGTGACTTAAGCAGCAATTCTTGGGTGCTTTGTGAGCCATGATGTTGTTTATGCTTTCCTCGATCTAGCCAAGGCTTTTGATACAGTTGACCATTCGCAGCTACTGGAGGAATTGGCTAGAGCGGGGATCCGAGGTGTTACGCTTGAACTATTCTCCAGCTATCTAAAAGATCGGAAGCAAGTCGTAAAAATTAAGGACAAAATAAGTCACGAAAACACAATCAGCCACGGGATACCCCAGGGTACCGTATTGGGTCCTATACTATTCAACCTCTACATGAACAACTTACTTACCATGCAAACAACCGGTGAAATCATAAGCTTCGCCGATGATACAGCTGTCCTATATTCATCAGACTCTTTGCAGATCTTGAAGAATGTCGTAGAAAAAGACTTCAAGAACATAGCGGACTGGTTTAAATCCAAACTATTAACCATAAATTTTGATAAAACATATTTCTTACCCTTCTCTAGTTACAAAAATGGACTCCCCGAATTCGATAAATTACTGATATCTAACCAAATTGAAATTAATATGACAGATACAATGAAGTACTTTGGTGGTATAATCGATTCACACCTAAGATGGGATCATCAAGTCTCCAACATATGCAAAATTATTAGATGTTTATTGCCAAAATTCAAATTTTCACGTACCATTATGAATCTCACTCACCTGCGAACAATTTATTACTCATTAGAACAATCACGACTACAATATGGTATCCTGAGTTGGGGTGGAGTAACTTATAGTCATCTGAAACAACTGGACGTTCTACAAAAAAAAATATTGAAAATAATGACCTTAAAAAATTTACTTACCCGTCAGATGAAATATTTGTAGAGACATGAATTATGGATATAAGACAGATATATATGTATAATATAATACTATATCTATACAATAATAGGAAAACACTTGAGCGAGTTGACCACAATTATCCGACGCGTAACAAACTGAAAGAAAATCTCAATACCGTTAGCCCACAAAACGATAGGCCAGAAATATCATCTATATTTGTCATCAAGAATATATAATGCATTGCCTGATATATACAAAATGTATCTGAAAACCATTAACTCAGTTAACCTATTGAAAAAAATATTTAAAACACCATATATTGATAATCCATATCGATTCACCTAGTAAATTCAATGTTGCTATTGTAATTGTATATCATGAACATAATAATCTCTATTTCATTATTATTTTCCTCCACATTAAAAACTCATTATATTTTTTTTATTTCCTTCTAACCAATATTCACCACTATGTATAATTACCGCATCTATTATTAGTATAACTAACACCACAATTATATTATTTTTATCAGTATCTTCCTATATTACTATTTAAACAGAAAATGTATAACAATGTATTCCACACCTACATATAGGTAATTGTAGATAATGATGTGGAGAGAACCCACGCACGACCATAGGTTCTAATGGGTTTACTCTACATGTTTGTTTGCAAGTTTCACTAACCATGCTACCTTTACCATAATCTGTTACCATGTCTTTGTAAAAAAAATGTTATTTTTATATCGTGATATTATATACTCATATGTTGTATTTTAAAATGTTGTGTTGTTCATAATTTTATTAGATTGTAAAACCATATTAGAATTGAGTTTTCCTATCATGCAAAAGCTGTGATTAACACAACTTCAGTGATTATCATTGTTTATTCATGTAGTGATTGGCTCATATTGTATATTTTGTAAATCATTCTGGGTGAATAAACATATTTATTATTTATTTGCTTGACTCGAGGCAACAAGAGAAAATTTTGAAGCATTATCAGCATATTTTCCAAATATCTCCGAAAGCTCATTGTATAGTTGCTGATTTTTTAGTTCGATTTTATGTGTACCTTTACCCCAAATTCCACAATTTTCATTCAGATAGTTATACATACTGAGCCATCCAGTGTCACTCAATTTATGCGAAATACGATGTGGTCGCCTTATACCGTATATCAGTCTCAAATATGAGTTTTGTGTTTTCTGGATTCTTCTAGTGTCAATACTATCAATACAAGGACCGTAGACAACATCACAGTGATTGAAGTGAGAAAGTACTAAACTGTCACACAATTGAATTTTCAATGTAGAGTTAAGAAAGTGTCTGTGCCCATAAATGAGCTTCAGGAAAGTATACGCATTTTTAAGTTTTTGGCTGATATGATATTTGAACCGTACTTTGAAATCCATGAAGAGCCCAAGATTCTCACAATAATTTACAAATTCGATTGTGTCATTACCAATTTGCGAAAGCAAGGTATTCAACGCATCATATCTCTGATTGTCTGAACCAAATAGAAGAGCGACCGATTTTTTCGAATTGATTTTAAGTGAGTGCTTGTTAGTAAAATCAAGAAGTTCATTTAATCACCAAATCTGAATGTCGTCCGCATAGAAATGATATTTGCAGTGTGTCAAACTCAAACAAAAATTATTAGTGTAAATGGTATACAATAAGGTACTGAGAATACTTCCCTGAGGAATTACTTGTCGTTAATCCAACGGATCAGAGGTGATATTATTCAATTTGACCTGATGAAATCTATCGGCAAAGTAGAATACCATGAAAGAACAAGCTGATTCACTGAACCCCTTATGGCAGTCAAGATCTCATGATTTATGATGTCAAACGCCTTCGAATAGTCGAGTAGAATAAGAGCGCACAATTCGTTATTGTCGGGTGAATGGAAAATATTATCTGAAATTGCGGAGAGTGCTGTCGCGCAACTAAATCCAGATCTAAATCCTGACTGATGTGGGGGAAGAATATTATACATGTCAAGGTGACATCTTATTGCATATCGAAAAGCTTTTATAAAACTCCAGAGAGTATTGGTAGAATGCTCATGCACCGCAAATCGGCGAATTCCGCTGGAAGTTTAATTTTAGGAAGTGGTAATACATAAGCATGCTCCCAAGCTCTAGGAAAGTAACACTTTTTCACACATTCATTCATGACATGAGCAATAAAAGGGATAATAAACTGACAGCAGAGGAGTCGGAGGTTAATATTTAAATTATCCGAGCCAAATGATTTGGATTCTATGGTTTTAATTATAGAGGAGACGACATCATCAGTAACTTGAGAAAAGATGAAGATGCTAGCAATAACCTCTTGAAGCTAACAGATTTAACGCCTTCCCAACAATTATTTTTCACTTGGTACTGATTTCACTAAGCTTATACCGGAGCTATATTGTACGTTCGTCTTCTATTAATTTCCATTTAATGATGGATGACATGTCTATAATTGATATAGCAAACAGATGATACCAGTTAGTCGGTTGCACTGCTCATTACACTCTACCAGTCCGACGATGGCTGCACCACAATTTTCCGGAAAGATGGATTGGTCGTGGTCAAGACAGCCCCATTCCTTGACCTGTGCGTTTTCCTAACTAAACACCTATTGATTTTTCTGTTGGGGTACAATGAGAACCAAAGTGTATGCAGAGTCCATCAACAACGAAGGTAATCTCCAGGAAAAGATTATTCAAGCAGCACGAGAGATCACACCAACAGAGTACCGTGCAGCTGCAGAATCTGTCGTCCGTAGATGCAATTTTTGCATTCAAAAAGATGGTGGTAATTTTAAGTAGTTTTTGTGAGTTTCTGAAAGATACCCGTTTTCTAATAAAATAAATAAAGAACACCGCACGAAAACATATGGGAAATTGGCTCTCGGTCAAATTGGCTGAAATTTTATTATGTTATAAGTAGGATGGGTCGTTAGGAAAAATTGTGAGTTTAAATGATTTTGTATGTTTCGTTTCTGAGATGTAAGCAGCCAAAGTTCGTAAAAACGTCGTATTAGGGTATAGGATTGACAAAGAAAAAAACTGTTTTTTTAGTCGAAATAAGACAGGGTAAGGATGAAAATGTATTGATCGGAATTCATATACATGAACCTCCAGTTAAACTAGGAATAAATTAACCAAGGTTAGAATATGCTTTTGAATATCGTTTAATGATAAGAAAAGCACATTCTAACCATTGGTTAATTTATCCCTGGTATAACCGGAGGTTAAAATACCGGGCCTAAGGTGTATACGGATTTTTTGTCCAGCACTATTTCAAAACCAACAAGTTATATTTTGTTAAGATATCATAGTTTCAGTCTATTGTGGGCAAAAAACGTGTTTGTTTCTCAATGACTTTCTCTGTTTGAAATATATTTTTAACCTACGAAACCAAAAAGGAGGAGGTTCTCTAGTCGACGCGTATATATATATATATATATATATATATATATTTTTATGTATGATCACGCATAACTTTTTACTGAGACGTCCGATTCCGATAATTCTTTCTTTAGTGGATAGGGTGTACTTTGAAGTTGGTTCCATCTGAATTCAAAAGATAAAATCCACCCCTAAGGGTAGCAAAATGTAGGATATTGATCACTCACCCTCTGAATTCTGGTCCGTTAACCGATTCTATCAGGCATAACTTTGTACTGGGTTCTTCGATTTGGATGATTCTTTTTTATTGGATAGGGTATGCCTCATAGTTGATCATATTTGGAATTCGATTGAAATTATCCAATCATACGGGTAGAAAAATGGGGAATAATTGATTTTTCACTTGTGAACATTGGCACACATATGTAGTTGACAATGACGGATCGCTTATGTCATTATTTTTGTTCTCCTACATTCGTCACAATCATTATATTCTATGTGAGGATGGAATCATATACAAAGTAATGAAATAAACTAATCAGAACAACCAAAATAATTTATATTACAACAAATAGTAAAAGTAGATAATCATATTATTTAACTGGTAATAGTTAAAGTAAGGTGGGTAAGTAAGTATTTTGGAAGTAATCAAAAATCAAGTAGGTAGTAATTAGTAGATTTCAGCCACAAAAAATTTAAAAATAAAAATGTTTTAACAAAAAATTAAACCAACGAAATACGGAACTGAAAAGTAAAAAATAAAATAAACCGTCTTAGTCTCAATAACTAAGCTCCTAAACTAATGTAAGTAACTAATTTTGAGTCGGCGCCAAACGAACAGTCAACGGAGATCATTAAATTACTTCACAAACGGTATTACGATATATGGGGTAACATATCGATTTGACAAAATTTTATGGAACCTTTCGCCACACTCAATCCATTATTTGATACTATAAACAACACAAACCACATTCAACAACAATTTGGAACTCAACAGTATAGAGTATAGAAAATCGAATTATAAATAACGACTTCTAACATTAAAAGTCAATTCATATTATGGAAATTATAATACACTATAAGATTATCACTTCTTAAGGGTTCATTAAAGCACGACGCGTGTTTCGCTATACGATAGCTTCATCAGGTTCATTTCGATATGTTATATTATAATTTCCATAATATTAATTGACTTTTCATGTTAGAAGTCGTTATTCATAATTCGATTTTTTTTAGTTTGAGTTTCAAATTGTTGTTGAGTGTGGTTTGTGTTGTTTATAGTATCAAATAATTGATTTCGAAAAGTTTTATAATAGAATTGAATGTGTCGAAAAATCCCATAAAATTTTGTTAAATCGATAGGTTACCCCATATATCGTAATACCGTAAACTTCAAAAATGCATATCTTAGAAACACAACTTACAAAGTTGATAAAACTATCGTATATTATAGTCAACATTTTCAAAATATTGTGAGTGAAATATGGTTCAAATTAACGGAACAGCTTTCTAGATATTCAATAAAAACATTGTAAATGACAAAAAAATGTAACGCACCCTTTATCTAAATGAAAGGTAATGTTGAACAATTGAGTTCATCAGAATGTTACCCTATCTTCCATTCAATGGGCGGTAGCAATTAATTCATTTTTTTGTAATCAAAAACGATGTGTCAATTGTTTTCGATACAGGGGTATACTCGAAAATAAAATATAAATTTCAAACAGAGAGAGTCATTAAGAAACAAAACACATTTTTCGCTTACAATAGACTGAAACTATGATATCTTAACTAAATATAACTTGTTGTTTTTGAAATAGTGCTGGGAAAAAAATCCGGAAAAACGAATTTTTTTACTATGCCTTCTATACACCCTAATGTACTATCATCAATAAGATTATAGTTGAACATGTTTATGAGTGCCAATTAATACATTTTCATCCTTACTCTGTCTTATTACGACTAAAAAACAGTTTTTTTATTTGTCAATCCTACCCCAATATGACGTTTTTACAACTTTGGCCGCTTATATCTCAGAAACTAAACATACAAAATCATTAAAACTCAATTTTTCCAAATGACCCATCCTACTATAACATAATTTCAGCCAATTCGACCGAAAGCCAATTTCCCATATGTTTTCGTGCGGGGTTCTTTGGCCTAATATCAATATGATAGTTTTTTCTTCTTACATGCAGAAAAACGGTTGAAAAAAAAAATTCAAGAATTTTTTTTTCAATTTTTAATTGCTTAATCTAAAAATGATACGAAAAACAGTGACGTACAATGATTTGTCCAAATATCAATCAGAATCGATACGCCACTGGTATTAATATATTTATTCTAATTACTTTAAAAGAAGCTTTCCATTACCGCAAATAAACTAATTATTAAAAAATTTATTTTTTTCTAAAAACGTTGAGAACTTGTATTTTGAAAACGAAGCAAGCTAGGACACATGCTTATAGAAAAAAATTTCATTTCTACCCAAAAAAACCGATCCTAAACGTTTGGCGGTTTAACCCTGGGTTACCATGTATAGACTTGGAGCATGGAGGTGAGTTTAACGTTCAGCACCGCAGTGGCGGAATCGGACAAACTGGTCCAGACAGTATCACTTATCCCCATAAACCGCTGTGATAAAAGGGGTTTCTACAAAAATTTTCGATCTCAAACGTCAAAACGGCATTTGTGTTGTGATTCGGCAGGTAAAAGCATCGTTTCAAAGAGAGGTCCAGTCTCGAAAAGAGAGGTCCAGTCTCGAAAGTGCGCGTATAATAAATGAATGACAATGAACGAGTCGGCCGCAAATAACCTCGAATCAAATGTAAATGACGTAAAGGAAGTAAAATAAAATAATAAAAAACCTTTTCAAATACAAATGCACTAAAAAGTAAAAAATAATTGCTTTGGATGTGTGACGTAGGTTATTCCGTGAGTTATAGATTCAAAAGCTTGACGCGCAAAGTTTTCAGTTCGAATACAAAAGCGACAAGCTTTTGATTCTATAACTCACGGAATAACCTACGTCACACATCCAAAGCAATTATTTTTAATTTTTCAGTGCATTTGAATGAAAGCCTGGCTTTAAAAAGGTTTTTTATTAATTGATTTATTTTGTGCTTTTTAGTACTTACGTACGCCTCAATCTATGCATTTTTGTTAAAGCATCGTTATTATGAGGCCTTTTCCCTGTAAGTTCTGAGTTATCTAGTTCTTCAATGAAGAGACCATCTAAAGATTAACTCATCCGCCATTTTGGAGTTGCCATATTCAGTTTATGAATTTCAACTCAAAATCAATAATTATCGACTAAATTCATAATCTCCGACCCCAAAAACCTCGATATATCAATTTTGAATCGAATCGGGCCATAATTACAAAACTAATCCGATATCTCAAATTCGTGAATTTTGATTAAAAATTCATAATCTTCGACCCTGAAAACCCCTCACATACCAATTTCGAATCGAATAGGACCATAAACCTAAATCTCGTCCGCCATCTTAAAGCGCCATTTTGTTTTTTTTTCTATAACAAAAATTATATGTGCCGCCATTTCAATTTCATAAATGTTGATGAAAAATTCATAATCTCCGACTCCGAAAACCCCCCCTTACAAATTTTGAATAGAATCGGACCATAATCACAAAACTCCTCCGCCATCTTGGAACCGCCATCTCGATTTTACAAATTTTGGCAAAAAATTATAATTTCCGATCCCTAAAACCCCAGAAACCAATTTTGGATCGAATCGGACCATAATTACAAATCTCGTCCGCCATATTGGAGCCGCCATCTTGAATTTTTGAATTTTGGGGAGAAATTCACAATTTCCTTTTCCGAAAATCCATACATACCAATTTTGAATCAAATCGTACCATAATCACAAAACTCGTCCGCCATCTAGGAGCCGCCATTTTGTTTTTTCCTCTAACAAAAATTTCATAATGCATTGTCACCAGAATTATGAACACCAGCCAAATTTTAGCTCAATCGGATGTTGAAAATTCTTGACAGTAAATGCAGAATTGATATTTACTTTGTGCGGTATATACTTGGAAATTTTCTTTGTGCATATTTGGGTTGAAAATCTCGGTGACATCAATGTATCAGAATATATTTTCACATTAATATAAACAATTAAATTTTTTCATACTAATGATTACACTAATCAAAAAAACTTGGATGAAACATATTTTTATTTATGTAATATACATTAAATTTTTTTTGACAAATTCTGACAGTAAACGAACAATAAGGAAAAAATACGTGAAAATGTATGTATGTAAAGAATGAAACAATATTTTCAATATATTAATTTATATTTCTTTCATAGCTATTCATATTTCTTGAATAGTTTCTTTATTCGTGTAACTTACTGCAACGTTAGACATGTAAGTTTTCATTAAATTTTATCAATTGTTTGTGAAAATATTTATTCACCTCTAATTCTACAGAGTACTGATTTGTTATCGCTGCTGCTTGGCTATATACTCACCTTCGCATGTATGCTGGAATAATCAATGTTTTTACTTCCTGCACCTGACACACGTGACCCGATCGCACCAATGCTGCTGCTTCTTTTACAGACTGATTCTCGAAAATAATGTTGCAAGCACTTGCTCCATCCCGAATAACACTTTTCAACTTGACAATGAATTACATGTAAACACTTCGATGACAGACGAATCACGTATCACGTGCTCAGTATTTTGATGTAGCCTTGCGCTCTTCGCGCAATTTCCGAGACAGTGGCTCAGCTTGTAACAAAAACATTTGAACTGTTGAACTATAAAAACACTCTATTTATCAAAGGGGTCAGATAAATTGCACTATGTGGACTAATTCGCCAGATTCTGCCACTGAGGCGCCACTTACAAAGGCGCTCCAACTCCATAGATGAAATAATCTATAAATAATCAAGTTTGACTTTTCTTTCCTTTATTCGCCATGTGCTTTATAATTATGTATTGTATGATTCTGATTTTTATTTCGTGGTAAATTATTATTGTTATTATTATAAACTTTCAAACTGACGGTATTTTTTGAGGCCTGTAGTATAATTTCCTATGTGGTTGTGGAACAAATATTTTATCAAATTAACTATATTCAATTTCCTTTATGTGATAAATCCAATTTCTGCCCTGGACCTAGTCAAGCATGTACTAAAGTCACAGGTACTAATTCATGATGATTTGTAGCGGCGCCAAAATACTCGAAAAAATAATTTTCTGCCGCATTAAAAATCGAGCCTTTCGGCTCGAAGATTTCAATAAAACATAATATCGATCCCATCGATAATTGAGGATGTCTAGTATGGGAAAGATCTGAAGGAATGCAGTTTCATTCTGCCTTTGAGGGGTAGGCCTTTTAAACTTGTTAAAATTACTAAGTCAGCGCTTGATATATGCTCACAGGGTGTGGTGAATCGAAGTGCCGGCTCTGATCTGACCCATAATTACTCGGTATGTTTCGACTGTAAGAACAGGATTGCCCCGATTTGAAAAAAAACTTACCGCACTTTTTGTCATCCTTGTTGGTGGGTTGGAACCCGAGCTTGGTCAGTTGATCGATTTTTTGAAGAAAAAGAACATATTGAGTTATTAATTTAACCTAATTTTTAGGCTATTTATAGTAATTTCTGTAACAAGTCCGGTAAACACTGTTTATTTGGACGAGTAGACAAGTTTCCTAAGCGAGCCGTAGGCTATGTTTACATTATTCTAAAATGGTATTTTTTAGCATAGAGCATGCTCCACAGGGTAGAGTATTTAACAATTTCTGATTTTCATGCCAAATAAGCCAAAATTACGTCCTCTGTAACAGTTTTGCATTCCTTTATATCCATCCATTTCGTGAACAAATTATAAACGTTTTCGTACCCAAACTTTGATTTTTAACGAACGAAAAAAAAGGAGGAGGTTCTCTAGAGTACGCGTATATTTTATTTTTATATATGATCACGCATAACTTTTCACAGAGAAGTTCGAAAATTCACCCTTAAGGGTAGAAAAATAGGGGATACTTATCGTCCATCTACCATTCATAACTTTGTTCTGGGTTATCCGATTAAGATGATTTTTTTTATTGGATAGGGTATACTTCATATTAGAAGAATAGAGGATTAATAATTTTTCATCTGTGAATCAATTCTGTTGAATTGAGTAGGTAAACATTAATGGATTTTAGCCACAGAAAAGTAAAAAATACAAAATTTTTAACAAAAAATCAAACTGATGAAAAAATGAACTAAAAAGCAAAGAATAAAATAAACCTTCTTAGTCTTAATAATAACTGATAGACTAGTTCACAAGTGCCATTTTGTTCCAAACCTGGAGGTCACTACCGAAAATTATGATTTAGGGCGCATTCGATTCAAAATGGCATCTAAAAAAATAGTTAGCTGGAAAATTGGGGCCGGCAAAAATTGCAAAAGTTATAAACAATTGAGTAAAAAACAAATATATGGTTCGGTTTTTCAAAAATATCTCAAAAACTATTTGAGATATCTAAAAAGATCCTTAAAGATCAGGAAATTTCCTAAAAGAAAGTTTCGACTCCCGGAGCTGTGCCGGCAATATTTATAATTTTAATTTAGCGGCGAAAAAAAGGATGAAAAGGATATTTTAACCAAGTAAATATAAATATTAGGGAATAAAAAAACTCAGGTACTATCTAGACATATCAATAAACAATAATCCGTCGGCAAAAAATTTTTACTCCTATTTTTCAATTAATTATGCCTTTGTTAATTAAAAAATTTTACTTGAAAGTTGAAAGTTATTATAAAACCCCTGATAATTGTTGAACTAAAAACCTAGAATTTTTTATACTTCTTGGAGCTGTTCCTCAAAAGATTTGAAGAAGACCTGCGTTGAAAAAATTTTTTTTTTTTTTATTTTTTACTTTTTTATTAACTATCGAAGGTATAAAAAATTAAAGACGTATATAAAACAATTAAGGAAATTTTTTTTTTTCTATTATCTCTACTAATTTGTTTTCTTATTGCTAAAAGCAATATAAAAATAAATTTTTGAAATTTTTAACTCCAATTATTTAAAAAAAATTAAAAAAATTTAACAAGAAAAACATTTCTTGAATACATTTTTTTATTGCTGAAAAACGCACTTGCTAATTAATACTTTTTTTTTGTTGAAAATGAATATTAAGAAACAATTTTTACTTAAATCATTATTTATCACGTTCTCTCACATTATGGAAAAAAAATTAATTACTTTTTATTTGTTTATAAAACAACCATGTATCGTTTTTTAAGGAAAACATTTTTTTTCTATTTTTTATATAATATCAAAAATTTTGTGAACTTTGACTTGTCGCTTCCTTTCTGTTTTTCTTCATTGCTAATAAAATAACTTATAAACTATTGAAGATACGACAAGAACACCCCAAGTCTTTTTCATTCTACATGTATCAATGAACAAACTGAGCTTTTTACCAAAGCTCTAACTCAATTGTTTAATAACTTTTTTAATATTATTTATATAATTCCCTTGAAATATATTTTTTTACTTATCAGTTCAAATATCTTATAAACTATTGAAAATACGAAAAGAACACTTCAAGTATTTTTTATTCTCCGAAAGTTAATAAACAAATGGAGATTTTAAACGAAGCTCTAACTCAATTATTTAAAACTTTTCGGCTACATTATTTATGAATATACATCCAAAAAAATTTGTTTCGGTATTGAAAAATACATTAAATTCATTGCATTGCATTCTTTATAACAGGAAAAATAAGAGAAAAGTTGAAATAGAAAAATGATATTATTGAAAACAATATACATTTCAAGCAGAAACAATTTTTTTTGGATGTATATTCATGAATAATATAGCCGAAAAGTTTTAAATAATTGAGTTAGAGCTTCGTTTAAAAGCTCACTTTGTTTATTAACTATCGAAGAATAGAAAAGACTTGAAGTGTTCTTTTCGTATTTTCAATAGTTTATGAGATATTTGACCTGATGAGTCAACAAAAAAAATTTCAAGGGAATTATATAAATAATATTGAAAAAGTGAATAAACAATTGAGTTAGAGCTTTGGTGAAGAGCTCAGTTTGTTCATTGATCAATGTAGAATAAAAAAGACTTGAAGTATATCTTCAATAGTTCATAAGTTAAAAAAAAAAAGGAAGCAAAGTAAAATGCACAATTTTTTTCGAAATTATATAAAAAATAGAAAAAAAATTTTATAAAAAACGATACATGGATGTTTTCAGTATTTTTTTTAGTAAATAAAAAAAAAATATAGCGCAAAAATTCATTTGTTTATAAAAAAAAATTTGTTTAATGAACAAATGAAAAGTAAATAATAAATTTTTTTTCATATAATGAGAGAACGTAATGAATAATTATTTTAAAAAAATGGTTTTCTAAATATTCATATTTAACAACAAAAAAAATTGTTAATTAGCAAGTGCGTTTTTTAGCAATAAAAAATTTATGTTTATTAAAAAAAAACTTTACAAATACCGAATTAGCAGACATGCATTACTTGTATGGGCTTGCTGACGGGAACGCATATAAAGCCAGGCGACTGTATCAAGAGCGCTTCCCAAATAGAATGGTTCCTGATGCTCGAACGATTTCAAGCACCCACAGAAAGTTATGTGAAACAGGAAGTTTTGAGCCAAATCATCACTAGAAAGGAGCACATCGGACTGCAAGAACTCCAGCAATAGAGGTAGCTGTTTTGAATTCAGTTGACGAAAATCCTGAAATAAGTACGAGGCAAGTTGCCAATAATTTGAATATCGCCCATATTCTAGTAAGGAGGATTCTTCATGATTATTTATTATATCCCTATCACATTCAACGGGTTCAGGCTCTACTTCCTCGAGACTTTCCATTACGAGTGAATTTCTGCCAATGGTTTCTCCAAAAAGTTACCGAAAATCCTCTATTTGACAGGGAAATTTTATTCACGGACAAAGCTAGTTTTACTAAAAACAAGATCAGAAATTTTCATAATAATCATTTTTGGGCCGAGGAAAATCCGCATGCAATCGTGGAATGTCATCACCAGGAGCAGTTCTCATTAAATGTCTGGGCTGGAATTATTGGAGATCATCTAATTGAACCTTTTTTTTACCACGCAGATTAAATGGACATAATTATCGCCGATTTCTTCAAGATAATTTGCTAATTCTGTTGGAAGATGTTCCTATTTTAATGTGAAATCGCATGTGTCTTATGCACGATGGTGCACCTGCTCATTTTAGTGCTCTGGCATGCCAATATTTAAACCAAAACTTTCATAATCGCTGGATAGGTCGTAGGGGAACAGATTAATGGCCAGCTAGATCCCCAGACTTGAACAGTCTTGATTATTTCCTTTGGGGAAATCTTAAGATTTTGGTGTACAGTCAACCAATTCTAACTGAGAAAGAATGCGAAACCGCGTAATAGTTTCCTGTGAAGCAATAAGGAATACTCCAGGAATTTTCCAAAGAGTACGCGAGTCAATGACAAGGAGGGCTGAAGCGTGCATACTTGCAGGAGGCGGACATTTTGAACATTTTATTTGATTTTGGTATTTTTTGTTCATAATAGTATGTTTTTAAAAATAAAAAATGTATTTTTATGCGTACTCATTATAAAAACTGAATAATGGTTACCATAAAATTATAAAAATCTTGCCTAGATCCTTTGGTTACCACAATTGTTAAATTAAGACTAAGAGCAAAAATCGAATAGGGACAAGCAAATTAATGTATTTTATGTTCTAAATCGAAAACCGTCCGCCGGACGGAAAAAAGGCAAGAGACCATTTTTATGAGAAGATAGACGACAATTACAAAATAATATTTCAAAAATATGACAGGGCATGTTAACAGGGACGCCACTGATGAAAATTAAGAAATCCTTTATCATGGAAAAAATTTATTTTTATGCTTACTTTGCATATACCAAAATTGAAAAAAAAAGGCAAAGCGGTTCCAGAGATATTGGGGAAGAACTGATTTTCTTGTTGAATTTCAATGTCCTGTATCTCAGAAATAAAGCGGTTGCGGACTTATGTTTCTATGAAGATTTTTTTTTGAATCATCCAAGGATTATCTTCCTTTAGGATCAGCATTCAATTATGAAACACCCTGTATAATTGTGGTATAGGCAAGTAAACATACACGAATTCGAATATTATTCAAATTTCAAATCATATTACCTTCGCGCTGTCAAATTTATGTATTTTAAAATCTAAATATTGTAAATTTCCTCCTAGTTGAAGGAAATGGATATCGAAAATTTCACGTTGACCCCAGGGGCGCTATTTTCAAACTCGAACGAATTTTTTCGTATGCGAGTTATCGTATGCGGAATATTTCCGGTCACCTTCGTACTGCTACGATTTTCAAACTGTAGGTAATCGAATAAATTTTCCGCTTAACATGATGTTCGCACATGAAGAAGTGGCAACATTGAATTATTCAGGTGTTCTATGGTTTCCACTTTTTGATTTGAAAAAAGTGAGGTGTAGGTTTAAAGCATAAAACAGTTGTGATGAATGTTGAATATGAATAAGCGGTCCGGAAATTTGTCCAGTGCTCAAAAAACAGAATTGTTAGAGTTTCTGGAAAGAAATCCTGTCTTGCAGAAAGGAAAATTCTCGAATGATTTTACATTTAAAAAGGCAAGCATGGTTCAAATGCTTGCCTATATCATGCTGATAGCTTCCACTTGTTAAGAAGCGTAATGTTGTTAATACTTATAAAAAATGTATTCACTAATACCCAAAGATAATGAATTCATATCCATTTCAACCCACTTCATTAATTTATTGAATAGAAGAAACTCATATATACTTTTTCTCTCAATATTCGGCTCAACCAAGTTTACTATTTCATAAAATAATGGCTTAGTTAAAGTGGGTTTGTACAGCACGTAAAATAAAATAAGAAATGAAATAAAGTAAAATAAGAAATAATAATTTTCAGGGTGTTTATAGAGCTGAGAAAATTAATGTAAAAAGTAAGAAGCTGTCAATCGAAATTCGGGATTTTATGTTGAGGTTACCTCAATTTCAATGATGTTTACCCCTGTTATTGTGTATTGAATAAAAAATAAGCTATTGTTGACAACACTAACAATATTATAAAATTTTCGTCATCTAACGACATTATTGTCCAAAAACGAAATTTGAAAAAATGACTGAACACCATTTTCCAGTTATGAAAACAAAAACATATACTAGGACTGAATAGCTATTATATCATGTCCATCTATCATCAACTTTCGTCAATTTGTCTAAATTATTCAGTATGTGCATGTGCCTAACAACTGCCAAAGTAAAATAAAAGATAAAAGTTGACCATCTTTTATTTTACTTCTTATTTTATTTCTGTATAAACTTGTTATCGAAAGCTTTAGTTTTAACTTTTTAAATGACTTTATTTTATTTCTTATTTTATTTTAATTGCTGTATAAACTCACTATTACACGGTATATCTTATTAACGAACTCATTTCCAGTTAAGTCATCCAGCGGGGCAACCAGTAGTTCATGTCGTCTTCTGCCTCTTCCAAGGCCCCTATAGCAGCTACATTTATCATTTGGTTGAAATGATCCATTTCAATAACTCCACCAAATATATTCTAACCTAAATATTATAGCCTTTCTCTTCCCCTCCCAACGTTTTCCTGTCATTTCGTAAGCGAATATTTCGTACCGCATGGATGCGACCATGCGATGCATTTCAGGATTTACGAAAGTTCAACCCTAAAGGGGTAAAATGGGGATTGAAAGTCTGTATACTTAGTTCTGAAGTTGGGACCATGAAAATTGGTATTTGGGGGTCTTTGTTACAAAAAAGAAAAATGTGTTTCGGTGTTTTTGAAAATTCACCCCCCAAGGGGGTGAAATGATGTTCCGTTAGTTTTCAAGTTGGGGTCATAAAATTTGGCATATAAAGTCTTTGTTACAAATTGAAGGAATATGTATTTCAGTGTATTTTGAAATTCAACCCCCAAAGGGATGAAATGGAGATGAAAGTTTGTGATGGGGGATGATCCGTTAGTTTTCAAGTTAGATGTATTTCAGTGTATTTTGAAATTCAACCCCCAAAGGGATGAAATGGAGATGAAAGTTTGTGATGGGGGATGATCCGTTAGTTTTCAAGTTAGGGTCACAAAAATGTGTATTTCAGGTCCTTATAGGGGATGAAGAAATACATATTTCAGTGTTTTTATAAATGCAACCCCTAGGGGTGAGAATGAAAGTCTGAAAGTTTGTGTGAGGAATCCGTTAGTTTGGGAGTTAGGGTAATCAATATTGCCATTTCAATAACTCCACCAAATATATTCTAACCTAAATATTATAGCCTTTCTCTTCCCCTCCTAACGTTTTCCTCTCATTTCGTAAGCGAATATTTCGTACCGCATGGATGCGACCATGCGATGCATTTCAATCGAACATAACCGCATACGAACAGTGTTCACTGATTTCAAAATACAACAATTGAAATTTCACTCGGAAATATGACATATCCGCATGCGGAATTCACTCTCATGGGTTTGAAAATAGCACCCCAGGAACGAGGTCGACGGAATTTTTTTGTAATCAACTCGTATATTAAAATGGCGATTAATGATCTCGAACATTAACGCGCTCGCTTCGCTCTCGATCATTAATCGCCACCATTAATACACTAGTTGATTAAATAACCATTACTGTCAGATTAATCATCTGGAAAAGTGCAATCTCTCCGAAATTATGGGATTTGGGTATAGGGAAGTGAATTACAACTAGGGCTCATTTTCATAATAGAATTGAATCATGAGAAGCAGAAATGGGATTTCCATTTGAAAAAATTGAGATTTTCAATGTTTCTCATGAAAAATTGCAGTATTTACTTGAGAAAACTGGAAGACACTAGGATAGTTTTGACCACTTCTGAGAAAAACATTCAAAAAATTAAAAGTAATGTTTTGCGCATTCTGCCACGTTACTTTGCGCATTCTGAAATGTTGGTGTTTACGAACTTTTCTTAATTTATAAACAGGGAGCACATAAAGCATCCCCAGAATGAGAATATATTAAAATTATGAGTGATTTTTTTCAAAGAAATAATCTTTAGATTTTTCGCTGTTCAGAACAATGAGAGCTTGCAACTTGAGGAAACACGAAAAAAAAACCCGTTCCCGAGTTTAGAGTAAGATCCCGAGATTGATTTCATTTTAGCATTGATTTAATGCTGTTCAGACTCCAATTGCGCGTCACCATCAGTTATTTCAGATCGTTTGATCGGTTTAACAGTCTAAATACCGTTCTTTTAATCTTTAAAGGGAACATGTGTACTTTTACAATCAACAGCATAGTGTTGATATAAGGCATTATTTTTCTCATAGCACACGTTGTTTGTGTGATTAATAATCGATGGCAAGTGAACTTTGTGACGATATTACGAAAATCGATCAGAACGTCTGTCTATCTTGACTTCAAGTTCATTGACTCTGCCACTAGGGTTCAGCGGAACTGAGTCGTGCTTTTTAAATTTTAAAGCCCAAAAATTACAATATATTAATGCAACGAGGAAGTGTATACATTACATGAAAGAATGGATTAATAAGCTTTCATGTTTAATATATGCATTCATTATGAACCTTCCTAGCCAGTTTCCTGGAAATAAGCACGTAATTGGCCCAATTTGATCCGCTTATCGCCTCTTCAAATACTTCTTAGAGATTTAATTTTTAAATGCCACACACTAAAGAAGTGTGTTCATCGTTATCAGCGTCTGGCAGTTTCCATCGTCATAAATTATAATTACACATTGTAGATTGTTAGTTAATGAAAACACACAAAGCAGAAATAATAAGAATGCACTTCATTATTCCCCAGGGAGCTGCATTCACGTCTATTCCGTTTGAAGAGGCACATTAATTATAATTCATAGAGCTCAACTACAAACCAACTTGATGGCTTTTTAGGTCTTGTTTCTTTAGAATTGATTGTATCATCATGATCGTCAGTACCGCGCCGACTATGAGGCGAATGTGTGCAAATAACACTGATGGACAAATCAAAAGGCGGCAAAACTGGACGGAAAATAATAAACTTCTGCTACACGTGCTCTAAGTAAAAGGTAGATTATCGGGTTGATATAAAGTTACACCACACATGCACTCCGAATATGGGGAAAATACTTTTCTTACGTGTTTTTGCCTCCTGAACACGAATCCGGAAGAAAAATGCGGCAGGTCTCATACCGTTTCCGAGTTACAGTTCTTTAAAAAAAAATTAACCTCATTTTCAAGCACCGTTTTCTCGCACAAAAATCACTCAAAATGCCTCCTTCTTTTTACCAGCATAAATAATACACCCTAAATCACTTATTTTCGGCACAACTTTGCACAAAATAGAGTCATTTTTATCGAAAAAAATCCTCCTTCTTACACAGTTCCAAATAAATACATTTCAGATTTTGACACATGGAATTTAGTAACTTCGCCTTATTTTTCATGTTGGTGATAAATGAATTACCGCCAACTTTTCGAATTCAAATGTGAGCAATAGTTCATTTATGTGTGTAATTGTTTTGTGTAATTGGTGATTCATTTATTACCAACATGAAAAATAAGGCAAAGTTACTAAATTCCATGTGTCAAAGTGTGAAATTTATTTATTTGGAACTGTGTAAGAAGGAGGATTTTTTCGATAAAAACGACGATAATTTGTGCAGAGTTGTGCCGAAAACAAGTGTATTGTTTATGCTGGTAAAAAAAAAGAGGCATTTTGAGTGAGTTTTGTGCGAGAAAACGGTGCTTGAAAATGAGGTTATTTTTTTTAAAGTTCTCTTACTCGGGAACGGTATGAAACCGCCACATTTTTCTTCCGGATTCGTGTTCAGGAGGCAATAACACGTAAGAAAAGTATTTTTCCCATATTCAGAGTGCATGTGTGGTGTAACTTTATATTTACCGATCATCGGTAAGAGGTGAGCATTAAGAATGAAAAACAAAATGAGTAAGTAGAAAAATAGTTGTTTTTTGTCAGAAACCGGACATAAATGAAATATGATATAAATTTGACTTGTTTTTAAAGAAATGGGCATTTCACCTATTCAAATTTGTTCTTCAAACAAGATTAGTTAATCGTTCTGTTAATAGATCTTAATTTTTGAGGTTAGTAGAAACAGTGATCAGTGATCTAAAAGTGAAACCGAATACATAGTAAAAAATGATAAGTAGGTACTTATGCAACACTGACATTATTCACGTGTTTGATTTTTTGCATATTTTCGAAAACAGAATAATGTTATGCAGGTATATAATTATAATCAACTTGCTGTTCTGCTATTCAAATATTTAAAAGAAACGTAGCCAGAATATTTATATATTTTGTATCTTATATCTTGTGACTATTCGTATATTCGTAAAACAAAATTGCAACAAATATGTTTTTTTTTATTATTTTGAGGACAGAAAGATAAGCGATTATCAGGTTACCAGTACCGACAACAATAACAGCAGAAGATAAAAGCTAAGGAAAAATCAGCCGATTCTTTAAAGAAGATATTTAAAACTATCGTTTTTTTTTTGTGAATACCTATGAGAAAAACAGGAGAGCTCAGTGGCATATTTTGAAATAAAAAGTGCTAGATTTTGTGCTGAATACTTAGTGCTAAGTACAACTGATAAGGATATTAAGGACCCAGAGGTGTGCCCGATTAGTAGTTATTCTGAAAAATAATATGGGATATCGTCCCAAGAAATCCCAAACTTTTACAAAGGAAGAGTTGACCAAATTTTTGAAGCATTCTCGCGATGAGACTTATTTGATGATGAACGTTCATGTACTGATTTTTAGTGAAGACAGATGTTTACAGTGTATTTATATTTGCATGTGTAATGTTAATGGGCATAGCCTGCACCTAAAGAAAAGACGAATCAGTTAAAATGATCATTTATCAAATACCAAAACATATCGGATGTCAACAAATTCACTAGCTTCCCTTTTTTAATTCTCCTTTCCAGAGCAATCGATACAAGATTTGGTGGTTCAATGTACAGCATACCAAGCTGCCAGAATAATTTTTAAGAAATTATGCCTATCACATGGGATTTAATAAGAAAGAATATAGATATCTACAAATATTAGATATTTTAAATATGAACACGTTGATATATAGAAGAATGGAAATTGATCTAGAATTCCTTCATAAAACCATCAAGGGCTTCATAGATTCTCCTGATATTATTAGGCTGATTACAATTCTAGGCGAAACAGAAAAAATTAATTACTTACACCATTGAATTCTACGTAAAAAAGTGTATCTAAAATATCTTCAAAGAAACAAAGAATTCTTGAAAGGAACAAAGTTACAGCAACTTTTCGAAAATGCACATTTTCGAAAAACATGCTGTAACTCCGAAACGATGATAGATATCGATATGCGGTTTTCACCATTGATTTTGTCATAAAAATTGGCCCACAGACACAGCCATCAGTTTTCATCTATCTAATTTTAAAACAGGACTTTCCCTTTGGATGTGTCCAATTTGGCCCACTCTGTACATATTCTGTATAGTTATTACATTTTTTGTAAGTTGTATAATTGGCTTCTCCGTTAATAGATAAATAAACAAAAATATATAGACAGCTACTGATTATATACGAAACCATAAATAACCATGCCGGCTCAATATCTGAATTTTTTGTTCTTTCTTTTCTTATCGTCTGTGCCCGATAATCGATAACAACCTTTGAAAAAAATCGAATTTAAAATCCACTCTCACGTGTTGGTTAGCTCGAATTTATGAGACTTTTGTCACAAACCAATAACAAACCCAAAACATCACACAATGCGTATTGATTACAAACAGTTTTTTCCGAAAAAGCTGTTATGATTTACTATAATTCCCTTGTCAGATATCATTAAGTATTTTATTAATGGATATTCTCCTTTCCGACGCAGACCTAAAAAGTACCGTAAAACTGAACAGAACATGGTAAGAGAAATATTTATGTCAGTAAAATAAAAAGGCTCTACCCTGATTCTTGGAAGTCACCCTTAGTTGGGTGGGAACTCGATGAGCCGCCAGCTAGGCTTTTACAGAAGATAAGATGCCGAAAGCACCGAACGAAGATACTAGGAAAAGAGAATAAATAAATAAACACGATCCGAAATTCTTCAGAATACACTGAGAGAAAGAAATCGACGAAATCCCAGCAAGATATCTATGAGCTAACAAAATCATATTCTGAATCAAACTGCTCACTATTTATAATCTATTCAATAGGTATATTGTGGGATGAATATCCATCAGAAAATAACAATTTTTCTGGCTGATAATCCAATATTCGTTGATACATCAGTTTTCTGATGTATATTATGTATTACTACTACATAAGATTTTATAATCCTCAATATTGACACTACACTACAATATACCCCATACCTTATACTTCTAATATCTTAATCTTCATGTTAAACCTCACCGACGATATTTCATAACCACATACATCCCTTGTCTTAATTATTTGTTTATATGTATATGTGTTATATATGTGTGTGTGTGTATATATGTGTATGTATATATACGTATACATTAGTATTCTAAGTAGTTTAGTTTTTTTTATATTATAAATATTTGTTTTGTCAATGCTGAAACAAGTGTTCTCAAACTTATCGGCTTTTGCTGCTTTGTCCACACCATCAATCAATTAAACTTGTGATTCCAGTGATCTGCGATTGTGTTTTGATTGTGAATAAAGATTATTATTATATTCAGAAGGATTAATGACAAGTCTCTATTGAACAAGGATATGTTTTATCTTCTCAAAAAACCGAAGCATTTGATGATTACCCCAGTCAGTCACCCACACTCTAAAAAACATTGTAATTTTTCAGTTTATGGAAAGTGATGGGTAGATATTATGGAATTTGTTCAGTCAGCCCTGGATAGAGTTCTTCAAGAAATATAGTGCTATTGATTGATTGATCATTGATTCTCCACGTATTTTCTACGTTCATTTCATCTGTCTCAACAGAAACAACAAACTCTGTCGATAATATAGTCGATTTTGCAGATACTTGTGCATTTTCAATTCCTTACAATCGATTTTAGAACATTTACCATGCTATTTAATAGTTACGAAAAGAACAATATTATTCCAGAGCAAAAATCTGGATTCAGGAGAGCAATGTTACAGCATTGACGAATATCATTGATGACATGTTAGATTCAGCGAATAATTTGACACTTCAATTTGTGGCTTGCGAAGCTAGGGTTTGGGAAGGTAGACGACAACAAGTGATATAGTATATTCTTTCTCAGTTGAATAAATCATCTTCGATTCAAATTATAGGGTTCGTTCAAAATCGTACATATTATAATGTTGAATAAGGAAGAAAACTGGAAACATAAACAAATATCATTCCCCGTATGAAGAATATGGTAGACCAAATTGAGTGAAAACTATTCCCGCGTAAAAACCAGTCGATAACTTCACAGACCGTGTATAGCATAAATTACCGTAAACCACTACATACTATACTTTATCGGGTGTGGGGTATAGATAGCAGAGGCAGCCATGTATGGTGAACAACTGCAAGAAAATGTTTGTGCAGTCGAAAGTACCATTAACATGAAATTTCTGGCTCAAGCAAATCTGCTTTAAATTTGTACAACAACCAATGAAAGTGTTTAATACTAATCATTTATTATTTAATGGGCCACATAGGTTCAAGATAGCAGGTATATTTTGTTGATAAGTAAGAAATATATTTAAAAAAGAAAGCTTGTAAACTCGATGTTCTAGAAAGTTTGTAGATCAATATTAAACAAAATGTCAGAATACTTGCTTAGATTGATTTAAATAATTATTATTTGTTGAATTTTTTTCACCGAAGATTAAACAGTAGAAGTGAATGTTTTTTGCTTGCTATTTTGATGTGATTTTCGTATGATATCCCGTACATTTCCAAAGATGTAACAAAAGTTCGGAAAACTCTTTCTTAATGTTCAAAAATGACAATTGTGACAAAGAAGAAATGAAATTATAGTTTAAAAAACTATAAAACACGCTTATGAAGCAATAAAGACTGAAATGCTGGAAATAATAAGAAAAAAGTCATTGACCAAAACATTTTCTCTTATGTGAAAAAAGCATGAGGTGCTTGATATTAATTATCTTAATATAATTATCAAAAGTAAATAAAGAGCACCCCACGCTTTTTTTACTCAAGAGAACAATTCTTAGTCAATGACTTTATTCTTATTATTTTCAACTTTTCAGTCCTTATTGCTCTATAAGCTTGTTTTTTTAGTTTTAAAACTATAATTTTATATTTTACTTTTATAGTCCATATTGCTACAAAAGATTGAAAAAGACTACGGGAGAAAAATTCTTCGATTGATTTCTCCACATGAGAAGAGAACTATAACAAAATTTTGAAATGTAAATTATGCTGTGTATTCGACATATCTTTGGTATATTTTTATTTTTTTTGAAGATCTATGTGGGAATACCAGGTCATAGCTATGCAATTATTGTATTATCATCGGTTCTTAATATGTGTGCAAAATTTCAAATACTTCGAACATCTGGAAGTGGGTGAAAATTAGTTTCAAAGATTCCATCACCTATATCCATGAAGCTGAATAAAGCGCGTATAATATAAAAATGGTACATTGACGAAGAGGAAAAACCCAGTTTTCTTTACGCGAAAAAGTGACTGCGGAGTATTTATCGACGCCATTTTTCGATAAGTCCAAACTTATTTCAAATCAGTGATTCATATGAATATGAGTAACAATTAGGGCAAAAAGAAAAATATAATATTCTCATATTTGAAACTAAGAAAAAGGAGTCCAATGAATTCTCATTGAATTGAGGAAAACTATTTCTTTAATTCGATTTTCTGTGGCAAATGAAATTTTAATTTAGAAAAAGGGAAGTTTACACAATTCATAGAAAAGGATTTTCCACTCAACGGAAAGATCTTTTAAATATGGTAGTCATACGTTTCACTTCTAAGAAACCATTTCAGCGGGGTTCAGTAGCAATCAGCAATTGTTTCATGAATCATTCTTGTATTGTTTTGGATTTGAAAGAAATTTACGTTGGTATTGTGGAAATTCCCAATGTAACATTTGCTTCGGTAGAAAACTTCAATAAGAAAATAAATTAATTCCATATCTGGAAGAATTTCCTCAAATTCCAAATTTTATTTTTAATACAAAATGGGGAAGCGGAAATCCAAAATTTTCCTTCAAATCCAACACAGTCTCCATAAAAAACAATAATACAAATGTTCGAACAGATTTAGGCAGATGAAATCAAATTGTTCAACAACACAAAAGGAATCTTGAGAAAACAAGGATATGTCATAGATCATTTTCTGGAAAGGAAACGAAAAGATCGAAAATTAAAAAAAAATATTTAATTATCAAGAAATTATCTTTCCATGCCCAGGATGACATAAGAAATGGTCACAATATGTTTGCTAAGATACAAAAAAATATAATTATTATTAACTTTCGGACCGTTTCTTATTATCACCCAAAGGACCTACCTAGTGAAAATCCCTTCTGAATCCTGTAGGTAAAAAAAAATATTCTCCGCCTAGGGTTGGCATTTTCGATCAAAGCGCAAATCCTATCATGTTTTATCAGGGGTGGATGATAAACCCAATCCTCACCAACTGAGAATTGATATACTTTACTAGGCAGCGATGTATCGAACATTCAAAATGTACCATCTGGAATTCCACAGGGTTCAGTCCTGGGACCACTCCTCTTTTTGATCTACACTTTCGATTTAGCGAATAAATACCTCCATACCATACCTCAATCATTACCTTGCCAGGCTGATGTCATCCAATTGTCTAACTTTTCATCTGAAGATTTCGCAGAAGCAAAGCATCCGATCAATTGTTTTTTTTTTGTTTGAAATTGTTTCTAACCGCCAAGTTAGTTTCAAAACAACCCTCGGAAGTCAGAGACTTGTGTGAGTTAAGAAGACGTGGACCATAGCTTTTTAAGTGTCATCCGAAGCACTACTCGGCTGGTAACAGTCAGAAGGATTGATATCTAGGTAGGTACCAAGAATGTTCGGTTGGTCACCTATCTCCTCCCACTCAACGAAACTACAGAAATAAATTTTTAAGTAGCTGTTCCGAAAATCGAACTCGGACCATCTGGACATCAGCCCCAGTGCCTCTACTCTCACGGCCACCAACCCAATAATGATGATGATTTGCGACGTTACAGAACATTCACTGAATCATAATGTGACTAGTCTTATTTTACTCAAGGAAAATGCGCGAGTTTTTTAAGTCTCATATGAATATTGAAATATATGATATATGATAATGAAGTTTTATCATTCAATGGTGTGAAAAAAAAAACTGAAAAAAATCTTGTTGTTGGCTGATATGTGGTCTAAGATACGATCACTTTTTGTTGGTAAAATTTACTTGGATCGATTTGAGTTCATTGAGGTTGATTTTCCATTGTCTGGTCCAATCCACTAATGCCCTTGATCGTGATTTCTGACAGATTGTGGGTATACATCAAATACATAATGGGACTGAATATGAGACCCTGAGACATACCCGCTTTCATCATGTCCGAATATTCCTATTCTTGCTTGATTCTGAATAATCTATCAGAAATGGATGTTGCTAGAACGTAATGTTCTGGGGGCATCTTGTTTAGAAATCAATTATATTTTAAGAAATGAAGTGCATAAAGTTCACAAAGTCGTCTTCACAAAAGGATTCAATATAAATTAAAACACAATTGGTAGACCACAGGCGAAAAATAACTACTTTCCTAGCAAATACCACGCTAACTAGGAAAGTAGTTGTTTTTCGCCTGTGGTCTACCAATTGTGTTTCAATTTATATTGAACCCTTTTGTGAAGACGACTTTGTGTACTTTATGCACTTCATTTCTTATTTTATCCTTCACTTGGCCTTTTCTTTCTTTAATCATATCTTAGTTTAGAAATCAATTATATTGGCAACTTACATGTCATTTGAGAGAGCTTTCTGAGCTACACACCTTTCATTCAGAAGGTTTTCCTCTAAGATGTAAACAGAAAATCGTTGTAAACTACCACTGATGTATTTCAGTACCTTATAGTCTGAGTGTTTGCAAAAACTCATTGGTGTCACATTGTACAAACGATATGTACAATTGAAGATTATCCTCTACCAATGAGAATGCTCCATTTCACATCATTCTTAGTTTTTATCTAGTAATTCAATGCGTCAGTTGCACAGTTTTTCTGAAGGAAAAGTAGGTGACAAGAATTTTATTGGTTTGGGTTGTTCACAATGAAAATTTCGATCCATATGTACTTTTTTTTAACAGATAAGTGGATTGTTATATTTCCAGAAGTGTTGAAGATCCGAATTTTCAACTTTTTGTTTTTGGAGTTTTAGAGTTGGGCCAAAGCAAAAAGAAATCAGTGGTTATACTTTTTTTATTTTAGTTAGATTACAGAAAAGAAATGATCGTCGTGCTTATTGATGAGAAATATACCTAATGATATGTCAACCTGATCGATGATAACGTCAGAATCAATATTTTTTTAACCGACGAAACCAAAAAGAAGGAGGTTCTCTAGTCGACGCGTATATTTTTTTATTTTTTTTATGTATGACCACGCATAACTTTTCACTGAGACGTCCGATTCCGATACTTCTTTTTTCAGTGGATAGGGTGTACTTCGAAGTTGGTCCTATTTGAATTTGAAAGATGAAATCCTACCTAAGGGTAGCAAAATGAAGGATATTAATCACTCACCCTCTGAATTCTGGTCCGTTAACCGATTCTATCAGGCATAACTTTGTACTGGGTTCTTCGATTTGGATGATTCTTTTTTTATTAGATAGGGTATACCTCATAGTTGATCACACTAGGTTTTCGAATGGAATTATCCACCCTTACGGGTAGAAAAGTAGAAGATAATTGATTTTTCACTTGTGAACATTGGCACACACATCTAGTTGACAATGACAGATCGCTATTGTCATTATTTTTGTTCTCCTACATCCGTCACAATCATTATAATTTATGAGAGGATGGAATGATATACAAAGTAATGAAATAAACTAACCAGAACAACAAAAATAGTTTATATTACAACAAATAGTAAAAGTAGATAATCATATTATTCAACTGGTAATAGTTGAAGTAAGGTGGGTTAGTACGTATTTTGGAAGTAATAAAAAAAATAAGTAGGTAGTTATTAGTAGATTTCAGCCACAAAAAATTGAAAAATAAAAACTTTTTAACAAAAAATTAAACCGACGAAATACGGAACTAAAAAGTAAAAAATAAAATAAACATTCTTAGTCTCAATAACTAATGTAAGTAACTAATTTTGAGTTGGCGCCAAACGAACAATCAACGAAAATCATTAAATTACTTCAAAAAAATTATCAGAATGTCACCGTGCAACTCGATGCCATCATTTTACGCCTTACCTAATTCATTTGCTTGTTTGTTTGGCGCCGACTCAAAATTAGTTACTTACATTAGTTTAGGAGCTCAGTTATTGAGACTGAGAGGGTTTATTTTATTTTTTACTTTTTAGCTACGTATTTCGTTGGTTTAATTTTTTGTTAATTGTACAGACATCTTGGAGGTATCTTTCGAAATATCCTCACAATTTCTTTCGTACTGGCAAAAATCATGATCTGTCGATGGAGATAGATTTCAAAAATCATTTTCATATATTAATGTCAACATTTGAATTTGATCTCCTAATATTGACAATTCAGCTAGGCCACTGATGTCTTTATAATCGCGACTTCTTCTGAACCGATATTTTTTCGCATTTGTGAAGTTTTTCAACATGTATTGTTGACAAACGAACATTGATGATCAGCTCCAAGGATTTTTCTATTGAAAGGCAGCTATTTTGTTTTTTGTATAAACATTCATACTCACAACGGCTACCATTGAAAAATGAGCTATTCTTGGTACACTAATCCCGTTCTCTGAGTGTAGATTTCCTTTCGAGAATATATCTGTCGCCTGGACCAATATTGACAGTTTAATTATCTTTGAAGGCAACTTCTTGTGATTTTCTCATCTCCAACCAAATAATATTCGACAAATTTTGGGTGGGCTCTAGCTGTCGGTACTCCTAGACTGCTCTTAGGTTTGTTTATATATTCTAACAATCATATACGACATTTGTATACAAAATATTCATAGCGTGGAGCTACCGTTAAATGAAGCAACGAATGATTTAGGCCAAAGAGTTATCAGTATTTGGCGCCTCCTCATAAACATTTATGAAATTCGTAGAACGTTACCATTCATGAGAAACACGTGAAATGCACTATTCCGCGCCCGTTTTGGACGGATTGGCGGGAAAGCTTGAGAGAATTCATGTCGTATAAATACATGAAAAAACATAAATTGGGTGTTCAAAAGGGAAACATTCTCAATTGAATATTGATAGAAAGATTTTTCTGTGAATTGAAAAATCCACGATCAAAATGAAGTTATTTTTTGCGAATGTCTAACAGAAAACAACTACTTCCCCGGCTAAAGCCACGCTGGACATTGAACTACATCTGATAGATATTCTGAAAAGGCCCTAACTCAAAAGAAAAAATCTGAAATTGAAAATTTGCATTTTCATTCAGATAGTTATTTGATTTTCTATTCCAGTCTTAATTAAGAACTCATAAAGATGAATGAGGCAAAGAAGAATGTTTTCCAAAAGAGAGTACTCACCAGAAATCATTCGTAACATTGACGCAGGAGAGACATCGCATTCACTAGGTCTTCAATACATTTTTGTCGACGAAAATCTATTTCACGCTTCCACGATCATCAGGAAGACCGGAAGAAACTTTCAAGATGGCGACTGGGCGCCATCTGGGAAAAAAATTAAAGGGGGGTCTTGTGACACATCCTTTTGTAGCTCCTGACAAATACTTCACAACCCTAGAATATAAAGTCAATATCTTCACCAACTACAAAATGGCGGAACATTTATTAATTGCCTGAATACATCGACTTTTAACTTCATAATTTGAGGAAAGAAGCTGAGTTCAGTTCAGAAGATGCTCGAAATGGTTGCCTTGAACTGCTTGACATAAGAACACCCTATCCGATATTTCACGACGAACATTTTCGAACACAGTAACGTCGATATTTTTACAAATATTTATTATTCTCTGCCATATATCCAATATTGAAGCAGGTTCAGTTTCGTACACCTTTTGCTTCAAATAGCTCCATAAAAAAAAGTCTACAGGTGTCAAATCTGGCGAGCGGGCTGTTCATTCCGTAGGACCTCGACGGCCGCCAATGACCGGGGAAAGTATTATCCAAATGGTTTCTTACTTGTCCGTAGTAATGTGGTGGTGCTCCATCTTGTTGGAATACAATATCCATATCGAGGATTCGCTTCGACGATTTCGGTGATTAGAAGGTCAACAGTATTTTCCAGCATATTCAAATACAGTTCCAAATTTTTTTCAATGAATAGAGGTTCTACAATATGGTTTCCTAATATTCCTGCCCAGACGTTAGTTTTTTCTGGATATTGAGTATGAGTTTCCCGAAAAATGTGAGGGTTGGTGTTACTCCAATAACGGCAATTTTGTCTGTGAACCTTGTCACTTGTCACTGAAACAAACATTGTAGAGATAGGTAGGATGCCTTGCAATGGTTGCCGTCATAATTTCGTGAATTCTGTTCTTCGATCAGGGTCATCTACAGTTAACTGGTGTACCATTTTGATTTTGTATGGATGATACTTATTCCTCTTCAAAAGTCTCCACACAGTAGAAGGACACACCTCACAAACATTCGCGACGGAGGAAGTAGACTGTTGAGGATTTACTATCATCTCACCAATTATTTGAACTTACTGTTCTTCCGGAATGGACGGATGACCTGGGGGCTTTTTGTTCTGTACACTACCGGTAGTTGTAAATTTGGTTACAAGTTCCCTTAAATATTTTCTACAGATAGGACGATTCGGAAAACGATTATTAAAAATACTTTCGGTTTCGTGAAAGTTACGCGTCGCACCGTAAATAAAAATCGCTTCGATTTTTTCTTCCAATGGACGAGAATTGACCATTTTAGAGATAGTTCACGCGGTACCTATTTACTAGTAAAACCGAAAACTACATGAGAATATTTTAACTGAACAATGATGTTCGTTGTCGTACTGACATTTCTTGCAATTTTTTTGTTTCCCACAACTCATCATTGCTATAATATCTATGTGCGAAGTGCTTGGTGGGGGACAATCAAATCGATCTCACTGCACGCTGTGGCAGAAATGTGAAACATATCGGGACTGTCAAATTTATTTTGATAATTCCACGTTAAATTTGCTGTCTCATCGTTTCCCTGTTCGTGAGCTCAAGAAGGAAGTGGGTCAAAATACTTGTTGTGTTGTGAACTGCACAAATAATGGGAAAATTGTTTGTGTAAATTTTACCCTTTGGTAAATGTATAGTTAGTCCTTTCATGCTCCCTGAAAATAGCTGAAAGACTTTTCTCATGTGTTTTTTGCCTCCTGAAGACGAATCCGAAAGGAACGCGGCTGTCTCATACCGTTTCGGAGTTACAGCACCTTCTTTGTTTTAGGACGTAATTTTCAAGTACTGTTTTTCCGCGTAAAAATCACTCAAAATGCCTACTTCTTTCAAACACCATAAACTACGAACACTAAATCACTAATTTTCGGCAAAACTTGGCACAAACTATAGCCGGTTATATCGAAAAAGTCCTCCTTCTTCAACACATACATCCCAACCTCTCCTCGCATCATCAACAAGCAGCAACCTAACCTCAATCTAAGTCAGATGTTAGAGGTTGGTATGGAAGTATCAAAGCTGCCTTTGTTCAACCTATAAAAATTATAAATTGCATTCAAATATCGACAATGTTACACATTTCTTCAAGTTTTTCACTTGATTTTGATAGAAATTATCAAAACGTGGCTTATCATCTAACTGTGGAATAATTCACGGGCCCCCAAAATGTTGCGGTCGCTAGGCGCCACTGTCATGCACGCAGCGAAAATTTTCAAAAAAATAATGTTCCACTTTTCCAAAATACCAATATAAAATATAATGTCAGTTTCAATAAAGCCAAAGGCGAACTGTTAATCCTCTCGGCTTTATATTTAATTTGGTCATACCAGAAGTCCGATGTAATTAAAATTTTGGGTGAACCTGCAGCAAAGTGAAATGTCATCGATTTTCACGATATTTTTCCGCGGAAACGATTATTTTCGGAATTGTGGCCCTTGAAAGATGCGAAAAGGTCTATTTTCAATCAAAATTTCCACTTACTTGGGACGGCTTATTTTCTTTATTTTTTCAGCAACACACTGTATGGATCCCTCGATTTCCATTCCATACCTTCATCAATGCAATTCATAAAAAATTTTAGGATAATAGTTTGTTTTTAGAAAATTAAAAATCGTTTTACATTTCACGTTATACATTTCATCTGTCAAAGAGAGAACTATAATCTTTGCATCTATTTTCTACAGTGTTGCCAATTATTCAATTCTTGATAAATCTTCATATATCCGGTAAGAGCACTCTTGCTCTCCGAAAATAGCTGAAAGACTTTTCTTACGTGTTTTTGCCGCCTGAACACCAATACGGACGAAAAACGCGGCGTTCTCGTACCCTTCCTGGATTAGAACACTTTTTTTGATCCAGAACACGTGTTTTCCAAGCACCTTTTTCTCGCGCAATAATAACTCACAATGCCTCCTTCTTTTTACAATCTAAAAACATCCTCGATTTTGGTGATTCGCGAAAGTCCCTAAACTTTGCTGAAATATTTGCTCCCATTGAAATCTAATTCAGTGTACTGACTGTCACTATTGAGCCCAAACAACTATTCGTGAAAACCTAGAAAAATCAACACTACCGAAGTGCATGCGAACGAAGCGAAGCGTGTTTTGAAAAAGTTGATTGGCTGGCCATCAACTTGGATAGCAAGGTTAGCCAAGTTAGGTAAGACATTGACTGTATTTGAAGAGCGGACCGAGACACGCTGAATTTATAACGCATTTGTTGAAATATCTGCTCCTATCAGTGTACTTGCATTTCGCGACTGACGGTCACTATTGTGCCCAAATAATAATTCGTAAAAAACGAGTCATCGCTAGGAAATGCCCGCGAGCGAAGCGAAGCGTGTTTTGAAAAAGATGATTGGCTGGCCATCAACTTGGATAGCAAGGTTAACCAAGCTAGGTTAGGTTGTGTTCCCTTTTTTTACGTAAGACTTCGACTGGATAGCAAGAGCGTACCGAGACACGCCTCTACGATTAGATTTATAGAACGGACCGAAGCGTGTTTTGAAAAAATTGTATGGCTGGCCATCAACTCGGGTAGCAAGATTAGCCAAGTTAGGTTAGATTGTGTTCCCTTTTTCTAGTAAGACAATGACAGGAATCGGCTATACTTTATGTGAAAATGGGCCGAAAATGAGTGATTTGGCGATCGTAGTTAATGCTGGTCAAAAAAGGAGGCATTGTCAGTGATATTTGCGCGAAAAAATGGAGCTTGAAAAATACGTTTTTGATAAAAAAAGCTATCTAACTCGGAAAGGAAAGAGAGCGCAGCATTCTTTCGGTTTCGTGTTCAGGTGGCAAAAATACGTTCAGCTATTTACGGAGAGAAGGAGTTCTTTTATTGGATATTTCCGCGCAAACGGTTATTTTCGGAATTATGGCCCCAGAAAGGATAAAAAAGTTAATTTTCAACTTCCACTTATTTGAGACGGCTTAATTTCTTATTTTTCTCAGCTTCACACTGAATAAAATCTTTAATTCACATAATTTTAATTATCACAACAAATTATTTGATTGGATGAATGTTAACTCTTCATGTCTATCGGACATTTTTTACGTTTGGCAACATGGCTTTTTCAATATTACTCATGAATGCCAATTGACATTATTGACAATCATCTCAAATATTTTCTGTTTACTCAAATGAAAATATTTTCAAATAGGATAATTACGTTTTTATCCAAACTTTCTGCGGGACATTTGAAACATATCTTCTGGTATCGCATTCATAAAGTCTAGTTCTTAGTGTTCAGAGTGCTTGTTTCGTGAATAATTGTGAAATAATCCTTTTTAATTACAACAGTTCATTGATACCTACATGCCATAAAGTGGGAAAAAATTTAACAAAAAAAAATATTTTCGACTTTTTCAGCGGAAAAATTTTGGTTGCTCAAGTTTAGCGTATTCTGAGGCACCTGTGAAAATTTTGTGGAAATCGGTGACATTTCACTTTGTTGCAGGTTTTCCAAATTTTGATACCATACAGACCACAAGCAAGCTATATATTTCTTGCTTTCATTAAAAAAAAATTGTGCGATAGTATTTGGTATTTGAATAAAATGAACCTCTATAATCAACTATCACTTAATATATTACTTTGTATCGACCCTACATCTCTTATTAAGAAAATTGTCCCCATAAGTCCTAATCTTCCACTTCTCCTTCACTTTACTCCCCGAAACGAACCATTTCCAACCATTTTTCTCGCAAAACGCAATGGCTTCCTCTTTAGCCGAGAAATTCAACATCATATTCGACATTGCATCACCACTGGAACACCAACCTATCAATGGATTCTCCCATCTTTTTTTAGTATCAAACGTTACTTGCCAATGGTGGATGTTATTAGTACCACTCTGCATAACGTTTTTCGATGGCTTCGATATCTTCACCAAAGAGTTCTTGATATCTTCTGGAAAACCACTGACGAGACTCGTTTGCATAGGTTCTTCTTGGGGTATAGTCAGTGTTCGGAAAATTTCTTCTTTTTCATCTCCATCCAGGCTCTTTGTGACAAGATCTTTCTTTATTTTGATCTGTTCGTTTTTAGCTCCTTCGCCTTTGGATGAATCGCAACTTTTCCAACGAAACATGTTGGAAGATGTTTGCCATGTATTTGTAACGAACGATTTTCTGGAAAAATATGATGACATGTTAGATAAAAATTTGGGATAATAATTTGAACAATGAAAGTGTCAATTTGCTGTCAAAGTGAATATGTAGTGTTAACTATCATTTTCAACTATCAACCTCAACGTTGAATATTCATTTTGTATGGCTGATGTTGCTTGAAATTGCAAAAAAAACGAAATGCGATTTTTTATCCAACCCTTCCATTTCATTGGCATTATTTGAGCACCGCGCCATTGTATATCATAACTATGTAGTCAAAGTGAATTATTTTCGACCTGATTTATTTGAATGTTCTACTGGACTTTGGTGCAAGACTATGCATAATTTTCTTTCGAATTTTCCGTCACTACACTAACTCAAATGGCTTGATTGTCCTGGACCCCCTTTTTGGTATGTAACATTTTGGAGTTGGATATTCACCATGGTGGTAAATTTTTGGAAAACATGACAGATTTCATCTCTTGGTGTCCATGAAGATCTCTTTTTTTTGTGTACTTTGCACTAATACTTCATATTTCAAATAGCGCACTAAAAAAAAATTTGCAGAATCTTTTCCAGTCATTAGGCTCGAAATTTTTTTTTTCTACTGGCATTCTTCTTGTTTCAACCAATAACATTCAATGAAGATGACTACAATCTCGACATATGAGTTACTTTAATTTTTGAACGCTTGAAGCTGGCCGTGGCTATCATTACGTTGTGGGGATCGTTATTATAAAAACGACAACATTTTTTATAAGAACGTGAGGAATATTGTCGTTTCTCCTAGCGAATCCATTTTAAATTCGATAGTAACTTACAGTATCCGGTAGTAATCGGAAACAAATCCACCTCTTTGAATATCGCAATGGAATATGGAATATATGAAATGAAATATATTTTTTAGAAGAATAGTAATAGTGTCAATGCAACACGGGTGCCAAACTAGTGCAGCACCAGTTTAACCATTGATATTCGGGAAATTCTACAACTCTGAAGCATATTTAACGATGCCAAGGAATGGGGAAAGAGATCTTAATCTTAATCTTAATACAACGGTAAATTAGACAAAATTAATGTTAATAATGTATCTTCTAATATTTCAGTTTACAGGTACGCACATCCTGTAACGAATTTTCGTTACTTCCTTATACATAACCAATTTCTCATAACGTTTCCGATTATCTTTACGGTGGAACGGGTCAGTAGTCACTGCTCAGGTCGTGAAGAGTGCGCCTTTGTTGTCGTCTCGTGAAAATGGTATCGTGACAGTTGTATTCATGTCGTCAAGCTGTGTTTTTTCCAAGTGTTTTTCAATAGAGAAAAACCAAGAACAGTTTGTGAAAAAAACCCAGGTAGATTGGTGATTTCGTCGAACCGAAAGGATGATCGTTCTCTTTCTTGATTTGAACGTCGAGATAGGCAGGTGGACTGAGTGAATTGATTTTGGTATGTGTACGATCTATAAGTTAAATAAGTTTCACTGCCGGAGTTTAATTGAGTAATATTATTCTCTTTATCTTTCAATTAATGTTGTAGCTGATTAGCATTTTCTTCTTTTTCCTTATGCTTGTAATATTAGAATTCTTGGATATACCGCATGGTAATTTTTGAAGGTTAAATATAGATATTTCGGCCATTTTGACAGATCATTCATAGTACATAGTGTGGCTAACGTAACATCTGTTCCGAATATTGGGAACTGATTTTTTTCATTGGAAATCAGTTCTACGCTTTTGCATTTTTTAGGTACCAGTTAATTGGTAATTTCGAATGGACTAGAGCTTACTTACCTCACGACCAGTGGATTGTTCCGAGAATTCCGATTGATTGTTCTGGGACAGTTTGGAGTGACTAATAGGACGGCTCTCTGGTAAGCAATTTTCTTTATTTCATAACTATATGTTTATGAGAGTAATTTTCTTTTCTCTTGAGAAAGAATTGCTTATGGAGAGAGTTGTACCTCTGGCCTAACGGTCTCAGAACACTCGATTCGATTCAATATATGCCTCAAGCGTAAAGTTTATTTCCGTTTAATAAATTTCTTATATCTATTACTCCATTCAATTCCCAGTGTGGCTTATTTGATTTTTGATCGTTGCAGAGTCAATTCACTTCAGTTACTACCTTGTCGCCAAGAGCAGGGAGATTCAAAATTTTTTTTGAGAATTACCTGTTTATCGATTTGAAAGGGAATTGCCGCCCTATTTCAAAATTATCTTTATCTAAGAGAGTTGTGCCCACTGAAAGACGTGAGGTCTCCCTCTTCAGTTATCTTTAAAAATTCTTCAATTAAAAGAATCATTTAACATTATCTTTTTCTAAGAGAGTTGTGCCCACTGAAAGACGTGTGGTCTCCCTCTTCGGTTTATCTTTGGAAATTCTTCAATAAAAAGAATTATTTCACTTTATCTTTATCTAAGAGAGTCGTGCTCACTGAAAGACGTGTGTCTCTCTCTTCTTATCTTGGCTGAAGAGTATACTTTTACTCTGCCTATTATCTTGGTTCAGAAACCATATATTTTTTGTAGCTTACTAGAGTATTTTGGTTATAATGCTATATTTTCCTTTGGCACTTGCTTTGAAATAGTAGATTTTTTCTCTGGCAATTTTATAGTGTTTTGCTTTAAAATACTATATTTTTTCTCTGGTAAAATTTCAAGGAAATTTTTATATTTCTTTTGGAATACCTTTCCTCATTAAATTTTTTTACCCTTCTGGTACATAGAATCACCTTATCAAAACTTACTTGTTTCAAAACTTAACTGAATTTGAACATAACGTTTTGGGTGAGGTTTATTTTGTTTGGTTTTGAATTTTGTTCAATTTTAATATTTTTTTTTAATTATTAAAATTAACTTATAAATTTAAATCCAGAATAGCAGATTGGATTGCTATTTATTATCTTTGTTCTTTCACTGTAATTTTCCAGTCTTTTATATAGACTGAGATTTTTATTGTATGCTATCATTTGCATCTATCTTTTGACTCTCGATTAAAATTTGAAACATAAAACTTGAGGTTCAAAGGATATCCTTCGTTCTCCCCTTTTTGTACATATTTTGATTCCTATCATCTTCTTCGCATGATATATACCACGGAGGGAACCCATCTACGGAGACAGAAGAACTAGTAACCTGGGAGGTCTTAAAGCACATCCATATCAGCACTGGTCCGTGAAGATCAACTAAATTCACGCCGATAAGGGGGTCTAAAACCAACTATAGAACCACCCACGACCATCTTCATCGTAACCGCTGAAACCAAGTTCCTCCTAGAACCGCTAAGTCCAGCTTCAAGAAACTAGCCTTCATCTCTCTCACTCAAGAACTCCGAAGGTATATCTGTGGCACCAACAACTGGGGAAATCATAGTTGTAAATGTTCGGGTTTTGATCAGAGTCGAGAATACTGGTTTTTTATGTAATTTCTCAATTTTTGTTCACAGAAATCAATACTCTTATACTATAATTGTCAACCTGTTTTTTTTATTGTCCAATCATTTTAATTCCATCTGGAATAAATTTGTTAAGTTGATTTATTGCATATTTATTTGCCTTCCCATACAAGCTAGGTAACATTTATTTAATTTTATTTATCTTTGACTTTTGTCTTTAGCAAGTCTGGCGCCCAACTCTTGAACTAGTCAAGTTAATTAATGTATAATTTTTTTAGTGGCCAAATTTGATTAACCAGGAAAAGTCATTAATTGAACCTTACTCACGGCCTAACCGTATCCATCTGAGCAGCCTATCGGCAAAGTGATTTCACCTTCTTAAATTTGAATCATATAATTTAAAATCTGGGGTTCAGAAGTAAGGGGTGTTGCAATCCTATTAGAAATATTGCATCATTTTCAACATCGCTCACAAATGCAGAACCCAAAAAAGGCAAAAAAGCACATGAAGGATTCTGAGGGAACTAGAGAATGGTTCGAACCTAGGGATGATAATACTGATATTGACACGAAGCTGGCAAGTTAAAATACTTTTTTAGATTGAGCTATCCCACGCGTTGATGGAATGTCAATAGTAAATATTGTAAATGTACGTACAGCACAGGAAGACAAATAATGAATTGTTGGAATCATCATTAACACGTTTTGCCATAACAAGAATTCGCTTAGTATTCGGAATGCAAGGTTGAAAAAATGTCAAAGAACCCATTTCCATGAGACATTGCTATATTTGTCTGGTTTCAGTGGATTTTGCAAGTTTGAAATTCGAACAATTACAAGTATTTGAAATATTAAACTTGAGAGTCATAAATAATCTGGTCAAAATTGTTTCTACAACCAACTGTTACTTTTTTATATTTTGATATTACAGCTTCACCAGATTCAGTTGATGTGAAACCAAAATAACAAGCATAGAAATATATTCATACAGCACGGACTTCGTCAGAAAATGAACAATAATCTTCTTCTATTGATTTTAATTCAAATGGAAAGCTGATATTCATTCAAACGAGCATATCTCATTTACCACAAAGAAATATCCTGATATGAATTTGGTCAATATTGAAAGGGAATTTGGTACAAGAATACTTTTTGTTAGTATCTCGGTTAAGTTCAAAGATGAGTTAAATCGATCAGATTGTTTTAAAATAGCGGCTGTAGAAAAATTGAAAACAATAATAATAATAGTAATTTTATTGCAATGGGTTTCATGTGAAACATTAGCAACAGATACAGGATAAAATTACTTGCAAAAAATACAAAGTATACTGGGTGATTCTCTAAGGCGGCTCACCCCTATACATTTTTTATTATTGAAGATGAAGAAAAACGAAATTTGGGGGTTGTGTATTATAGTTCAATTTCCATTTTTTGACATATTTAATTGTTTTGCCGTACTTCTGATTTTACCGGAAATGACACAAACTTTCAATTTTTAAATGGGACATCCTATATATTTTTACTCATTTCGATAGACATGGATGGACATTCTAAATCCAACAACACCTCACTTGTCAATATTTGACAAATAAAGTAATTTTTAGTCTAATTTTTATTTTTCGATCTAGAATGCCATGGATCGTGTAAATCGCTTCACTCTTGATCAAGTAACATGGGAAATATAAAAGGTACTGGTCTCAAACAAATTTACATCTGATGCAAAAGGAAATTTTCAAGAGCGATTTGATTTCAATCGATGGATGGGTATTATCGGAGGAAAACTTTTGGGGCCAATAATTTTCGAGAGACAACTTACTGCGGAAGGATATCTACAGTTCCTTAAAAATCAAATTGATGATTTCATTGAAGATTTGCCACTGGCTAACCAAGTTGAAGCGCCACCTCACAATTCTCAAGTATTAAGAGAACATCTGAATGACACCTTCCCAGAAAGTGGATTGGCACTTATGGACAGTGGCCTGCGAGGTATATGCTTAAGTTGTCATATTTTTTCATAATGTATTAATTCTTTTTCATATTCTAGATCACCAGATCTTACTCCGCTAGATTTTTTTCTCTGGGGAATAATTAAAAATCAGGTGTATAACACAGCATCAGCTACTCGTGAAGAACTGGAGAATAAAGTTAAGGTGGCATTCCAGAACATCACTGCGGAACAGCTAATCAATGTGGTGCGCTCAACAATTGAAAAAGTTAAATTTTGCCGTGATCAAGGGGGAGGTCATTTTGAAAATTTAGAACCTCAATGGACTAATTTGCGACTTTTGAATAATTCTTAAACTGTGAAGTCATAAACCTCAAAGTCGTATTTTTCCCATGTTACTTGATCAAGAATGAAGCGATTTACACGATCCATGGCGAAGGGTGCATGGTATCGCCTCGGTGTGTAATGTACTATATAATTATTGATACCATGCACCCCACGCTTTCTTTAAAATAAAATACATTTTTTTCTTATTTTCTTTTTTTTTAGTCTGGTTTTCTATTAAATCTTGTTTTTTAGTTTTTTTAAACTATTATTTATTTCCTACTTTTTAGTGTGGTTTATTTATAAAAACGTGTTTTTTTAGTTTTTTTTTAACTATTATTTTTATTAATTTTTTGCAAATTGAAAAATGGAATAATCTTATCAATTCAGATAATCATAATCTCCGACCCCAAAAACCCCCACATACCAATTTTGAAAAGAATCAGACCATAATCACAAAACTCGGCCGCCATTTTAAAGCCGCCATCTTGAATTTTCCAATTTTCAAAAAAAATACATAATATTCGACCCCAAAAACCCCTACATACCAATTTTGAATAGAATCAGACCATAATCACAAAATTCGGCCACCATTTCAAAGCCGCCATCTTGAATTTTTCAATTTTTACAAAAGAATCATGATATTCGACCCCAAAAACCCCACACATACCAATTTTGAATAGAATCAGACCATAATCACAAAACTTGGCCGCCATTTAAAGAATTTTTCAATTTTTACAAAAGAATCATATTATTCGAACCCAAAAACCCCCACATACCAATTTTGAATAGAACCAGACCATAATCACAAAACTCGGCCGCCATTTTGAAGCCGCCATCTTGAATTTCCCAATTTTCATAAAAGAATCATAATATTCGACTTCAAAAACCCCACATACCAATTTTGAATAGAATCAGACCATAATCACAAAACTTGGCCGCCATTTTGAAGCCACCATTTCGAATTTTTCAATTTTTACAGAAGAATCATAATATTCGACCCCAAAAACCACCTCATACCAATTTTGAATAGAATCAGACCATAATCACAAAACTCGGCCACCATTTTGAAGCCGCCATCTTGAATTTTCCAATTTTTACAAAAGAATCATAATATTCGACTCCAAAAACCCCCACATACCAATTTTGAATAGAATCAGACCATAATCACAAAACTCGGCCGCCATTTTGAAGCCGCCATCTTGAATTTTCCAATTTTTACAAAAGAATCATAATATTCGACCCCAAAAACCCCCACATACCAATTTTGAATAGAATCAGACCATAATCACAAAACTCGGCCTCCATTTTAAAGCCGCCATCTTGAATTTTTCAATTTTCACAAAAGAATCATAATATTCGACCCCGAAAACCCCCATATACCAATTTTGAATAGAATCAGACCATAATCACAAAACTCGGCCGCCATTTCAAAGCCGCCATCTTGAATTTTCCAATTTTCACAAAAAAATTATAATATTCGACCCAAAAACCCCCACATACCAATTTTGAATGGAATCAGACCATAATCACAAAACTCGGCCGCCATCTTGAATTTTCCAATTTTACAATAGAATCATAATTTTGACCCCAAAAACCTCCACATACTAATTTTGAATAGAATCAGACCATAATCACAAAATTCTTCCACCATTTTGGAGCCGCCATCTTGAATTTTTCAATTTTGACGAAAGAATCATAATCTCCGCCCACAAAAACTTTCGGATACCAATTTTGAAGCGAATCGGACCATAATAACAAAACTCGTACGCCATATTGGAGCCGCCATTTTGTTTTTTCTTCACACAAAAATTTCTTAATGCATTGTCACCGGAATTATGTACACCTGCCAAATTTCTAATCATTCGAACGTCTGGAAGTGGGTCAAAATCGTGCCCAAAGGAGTCGGTTACAAACAAACAAACATACAAGTGAAGCTAATATATAAAGCGTGTAAAATATAAAGCGTGTAAAAAGTTATAGGGGCAAGCCACCTCGGAGAATCACCCGGTATATAAAAACACTTACAGGATACATTCATACGTGGCTGAATAATAAAAAAATATACGTATACAGCTCATACATTACGGTTTACAGACATTGGAGATCCCGTCTAATGAAAACAATGGATTTGAGTCAGATATTCTTTCAGAGTTCGTTCAAAAATACTAATAGTACTGATTTCTTTGAAGTGTGGAGGCAATGTATGTATTTTTTCATACATAGTAGGGACCGTTCTCGAATAGATTTGTTTTATGTAGTGAAATGCGTAGATGATTACTTCCTCTCGTTACTATGTTGCAGATGTGTTGATTGTTTGCAGGAAAAGTTTGAACATTTTTCCTAGGAAAAATTGCAATGTTACATATGTAGGCACAACGAACAGTGATAATTCCAAAGTTGAAGAACAATTGTCTGCAAGAGGTGACATTTTTAGGTTAAGCATAGTTCTTATAACTTGTTTTCCGGTAGATGAATATATCCTTAGATGTTGGTGCATTATACCAAGAAATTACGCTGTTATCAATCATTTTTAACCGACGAAACCAAAAAGGAGGAGGTTCTCTAGTCGACGTTTTTTTTTATGTATGATCACGCATAACTTTTTACTGAAACGTCCGATTCCGATATTTCATTCTTCAGTGGATAGGGTGTACTTCGAAATTGGTCCCATTCGAATTTAAAAGATGGAATCCACCCCTAAGGGTAGCAAAATGAAGGATATTGATCACTTACCCACTGAATTCTGGTCCGTTAACCGATTCCATCAGGCATAACTTTGTACTGGGTTCTTCGATTTGGATGATTCTTTTTTTATTAGACAGGGTATACCTCATAGTTGATCATATTTGGATTTCGAATGAAATTATCCACCCTTACGGGTAGAAAAATAGGGAATATTTGATTTTTCACTTGTGAACATTGGCACACATATGTAGTTGACAATGACAGATCGCTAATGTCATTATTTTTGTTCTCCTACATCCGTCACAATCATTATATTCCATGAGAGGATGGAATGATATACAAAGTAATAAAATAATCTAACCAGAACAACAAAAATAATTTATATTACAACAAATGGTAAAAGTAGATAATCATATTATTTAACTGGTAATAGTTGGAGTGAGGTGGGTAAGTAAGTATTTTGGAAGTAATCAAAAAACAAGTAGGTAGTAATTAGTAGATTTCAGCCACAAAAAATTGAAAAATAAAAACTTTTTAACAAAAAATTAAACCGACGAAATACGTAACAGAAAAGTAAAAAATAAAATAAACCTCCTTAGTCTCAATAACTCAGCTCCTAAACTAATGTAAGAACTAATTTTGAGTCGGCGCCAAACGAACAATCAACGAAGATCATTAAATTCCGGTAGATGAATATATCCTTAGATGTTGGTGCATTATACCAGAAAATTACGCTGTAATCAATCATTTTTAACCGACGAAACCAAAAAAGAGGAGGTTCTCTAGTCGACGCTTATATTTTTTTTATGTATGATCACTCATAACTTTTTAATGAGTCGTCCGATTCCGATAATTCTTTTTTCAGTGGATAGAGTGTACTTCGAAGTTGGTCCCATTTGAATTTAAAAGATGGAATCCACCCCTAAGGGTAGCAAAATGAAGGATATTGATCACTTACCCACTGAATTCTGGTCCGTTAACCGATTCCATCAGGCATAACTTTGTACTGGGTTCTTCGATTTGGATGATTCTTTTTTTATTAGACAGGGTATACCTCATAGTTGATCATATTTGGATTTCGAATGGAATTATCCACCCTTACGGGTAGAAAAATAGGGAATATTTGATTTTTCACTTGTGAACATTGGCACACATATGTAGTTGACAATGACAGATCGCTAATGTCATTATTTTTGTTCTCCTACATCCGTCACAATCATTATATTCCATGAGAGGATGGAATGATATACAAAGTAATAAAATAATCTAACCAGAACAACAAAAATAATTTATATTACAACAAATGGTAAAAGTAGATAATCATATTATTTAACTGGTAATAGTTGAAGTAAGGTGGGTAAGTAAGTATTTTGTCAGTAATAAAAAAACAAGTAGATTCCAGCCACAGAAAACTAAAAAATAAAAACTTTTTAATGAAAAAATAAACCGACGAAATACGTAACTGAAAAGTAAACAATAAATTCAACCTTCTTAGTCTCAATAACTAAGCTCCTAAACTAATGTAAGTAACTAATTTTGAGTTGGCGCCAAACGAACAATCAACGAAGATCATCAAATTACTTCAAAATAATTATCAGAATGTCACCGTGCAACTCGATGCCATCATTTTACGCCTTATCTGATTCATTTGCTTGTTTGTTTGGCGCCGACTCGAAATTAGTTACTTACATTAGTATAGCTTAGTTATTGAGACTAAGAAGGTTTATTTTATTTTTTACTTTTCAGTTACGTATTTCGTCGGTTTAATTTTTTGTTAAAACGTTTTTTAATATTGTGAATACTTATATGATTCTTGAGGTATCTTATTATAATACATAATTTACTCATTATCACCTGATCAGTTTATTTCATCTATTATCACCCCCAAAAATGTATAGGAATTTGTTTCATCTATTCGGGAATTTTATATATTAATATGAAGTGGGCCTTCTAGACAGCTTTTGAAAGTTATGTAATTGGTTTCATTGTTCTTGATCAATAAATAGTTTTTCTCGAATCGAGATGTTTTATTCAGAGTACAAATATCCCTCTCCGAAACAACAACTGATGTCGTCAGCGAAAAGAAAAACATAGGTGATGTCTATTTGGGAACAGTATGGAGCTCTGGGGCACCCCTATTCCAATTTTCACTTCATAAGGATAGTAAACCGAAGAAATAAATACTTCCTATCATGTGATTAAGCGAATTATAAATCGCAGATTTGGTGGACTTATTAGGGAGAAAACATACTGATTCATCATAAATATATTATTTTCAAAACCCATTGTAAATGAGGCGTTCAGTTATTTTTGAGATAGTTGACAGAATTGAAATTGGTCTATAGTTCGAAATACATTTTTATCTCTAGATTATATCTCAATGTTACGTTTCTCATTTTTTTCTTTCTTCTTTAGTTTTCTAAGTAACACTTAGCAATCGCATTGCATTTCAATTTTATCCACACCTATATCGTGTTTTGTGATACAGCTCTCGTATGAAATGTATCCTCTTGGGAATCCTGGGAACGTCATCAACTTATTGCATATTTTTCTGATTTTTTCATCAATTTTCCCATTTTTTTTTTCAGTACATATCCCTGATTATCGCTCTTGGATATTTGTAATTATTCATTTTGTCTATTTTTTCACTATTCAATCGTAAGATGTGTTATTTTGTTGTTAAATATCATGCCCTTCTACATCGATTTCAAATTAACTTTTGTTTTTGCCAGTATTTATTCTAGAATTTCTATAGAGAGTGGGCCATTGAAAACGAAACAGCGGCTCTGTAGGTCGGCAGAACCGAATTATATAAAAACGCTCGGACAAGTCAACTACATTTTCGAGGGGGACATCGTTCGCGATGGAATTCACCCGAAATACTCCATCCCTCGGAGCTGTGACCATCACACCTAAATTTTTAAATGGCAACATATGGCAAGTGATACCTCATTTGAAAGGTATTTTCTTTCTCAATATCAAGCAACAAAAATAAATTAATTCTATCGATTTGTTTTCGAGATATAGGAACATGAAGTTAGGAAATAACTTTTTATTCACTCAATCAATAAAAACAATATCTGATGAAAGTAACTGGCGCAATAATTATTATTGTCAATGAACCAAATGTTCAAACTGTCTACCACCCATTTCCATACAATAGTACAAGTTCTGTTCAAAACGAGACCTCACATTTCGTAGCGTTTCCGGCTTTATTCGACGGCATTCTTCAATAATTCTTCTTCGTAAATCTTCCAGAGAATCTGGTTCGGTTGCAAAGATTCTGTTTTTCAAGTCAAAAGTCGAGTGGGGTTAAATATTGAGATCTGGCTGGCCACTCTATAGAGCCTCTTCTTCCAATCCAACTTCCAGGAAATATCCTGTCCAAAAACGCCCACAGGCTGTGCATAATGTGGAGGTGCCCCGTCTTGTTGAAATATCAAATGGTATTCATGGTAACGATCGTCATTTTCAATGATGTCTACTAATTGTGGATAAACAAATTCATTCAATAATTCCAAATAAGTTTCTCCCGTCAGGTTACCGTCGAGAAATACTGGTCCAATCAAACGGTCCCCAAAAATACCGACCCAGACATTGAGTTTTTGGGGAGTTTGAGTATGGACTTCGTGGAAAACATGTGGATTGGCATCTTACCAATAACGACAATTATGACGATTCACAGTCGAATTCAAAAAGAATGTAGACCCATCAGAAAAGCAGATGTTGAAAAGGAAATTCTCGTAGTCATAATTTCACAAAATTCGTGTCGTCTATCAGAATCATCTTCATTCAATTGGTGTACCAAATGTATTTTGTAGGGGTGGAATTTATGATATCTCAGGATTCGGCAGATACTGGTTCTACTGATATTGGTAACACTAGCCAATTTCCTTGTGCTCAATGTTGGGTCTGCATGAACTTGTCCTAAAAGTGCAACTTCAACAGCTTCATTTCTCAACGTTGGCTACTGATCCAGTTTGACGAAATTTTTGCACTAATTCTAGAACTTATTTTCTAGCAACAAGTTTATCTGGATGCGTTTCATAGAACAAATTAGCTGTACGGTTACCGCCCTCATCATTGTTAAAAAAATAGTTATTATTTCAACTCTTTCCGCGATCGTATACACCATTATTGCGGAAAGATATTCAGCAGCTTTAGTCAAGTAATTCACTCTAATGTCGTTCAATCAAAGATCAGTTTGACACTGATAGACGTCCACAATTGCGATTTGGCGAAAAAAATTATTCCTACATGTTTTTGTTTTACTCGCATTTGAGTCGAATTCGAGAAAACGTCTTTTTATCGATTCTTAAGAACCTTAAATTTTTTTGCGATTAAGTAAATGAGGATGAAATAAATTTTTTAAACGGAATTGCATGTTATTTATTGGTAAACAGTAAGATCATTTATTCCTTGACAATGATAATTATCTTCAAACAGTTGCATTGTTAGATGTTATTTTTATTGATTGAGTGAATAAAGTGATTTCCCAACTTCAAGCTCCTATATCTCGAAAACGAATCGATAGAATTAATTTATTTTTGTTGTTTGATATTGAGAAGGAAAATACCTTCCACAGCTCCGAAGGATGGAATGTATTTCGGGTGAATTTCATCGCGAACGATGTCCCCCTCGAAAATGTAGTTGATGTGTCCGAGCGTTTTTATATAATTCGGTTCTGCCGACCTACAGAGCCGCTGTTTCGTTTTCAATGGCCCACTCTGTATATTCAATTTGAAGGTTTTTATTTGGCCTCATCATCTTCAAACTTCGACTCGGTATGTTCAATTTGTTTCCATTTTCACTATCCTACTTTTAGTGTTTTCATCTTTACCTTTAATTTGTAATAGCATTGACTACTACAATTGTGCTCAACCATATATTTATTAACTACTAAATTTGATCAAAAGGATAACCTTGTTTCACGTGAAAAATTATTACATTAGCACACAAAATTATGCATTGGCTATTGATATTAAATCAACTGTTATTGTTAGTTAAAATTGAATCAACAATCAATGAAATTTATTAATTGATAGTCAAAATGTGAAATAAATAAGTTAACGTTAAACATTTATGTCATGTGTCGCAATTTAAAAATTGTACATGCTCACTGACAATAATTTAATGATTTCACTTTGTTCACATTGGGTCCTATGGAGAATATTGGTAGTTAATAAATATATGTGCTCATCATTGGTTTTGTTTTATGTTAATATTATGAGCAGGAAGGTAGAGACAAGGCCACGTTTAGTTGGAAATATAATGTCGATAATAACTTGATATTAACTCGACGTAAGTAAGTTCAACAATATTGATAAATACCGTACTAATCTGTATAATAACTTCTAACACTTCCCCTTACTCGAATATCTTCAAAGATTCAATATTCATCATTTTTCTATAACGCTGTTTTTCTTTGAAAATGGTTTGGTTAATATATCTGCCACCATATCATTTGTTTTCCTGTATTTTGTACAATTGGAACCAAACATATAATAATGCAGAGGCGGGATTGAAAAACATAAGTTTATGGCTAAACAACAGTCTTCTGAGTCTGAACGTAAAGAAAACCAAATTTATTTTCCTCACACTAGATAAAAGAGATCAACCACAAAACAATGCTTTAAAAATACACTCTCCAAGATGTTCGAGAGAAATACCCTGTACTTGCCCAACAATTGAAAAAGTTAAAAAAATAAACTATCTTGGTGTAATACTTGACCAACACATGAGGTGGGATGAACACGTCATATATGTCGCGAAAAGGCTAAGAAAATTAACTTACCAATTTTTCACATTGAGAGAAATTTTGAATAGAAGAAACATGTGCATTTTATACCACTCACTAGCAGAATCGGTCATACAGTACTGCATTACTGTTTGGGGGGGAATGTTAAACAATGTGTTGCGCAGTCTCCAGGCTGTACAAAACACTATTATAAAAATAATATTTAAAAAACATAGATTATTCTCGAGTGAACAACTATATAAAGAAACGAAACTTCTTAATGTAAGAAGTCTATACTCACTACAATGTTTGATGTGGATATTCCATAGAAAGAACAGATATGATGAAAAAAAAAGTAAATACTAGATTTGCAGAAAACTTAGGTTTAAATCTACCGTTATATAAAAAACACCACACCTAAAGATATGTCTTCTTTTTCGGGCCAAAGCTCTTCAATATGATACCTCCTCACCTAAAAATTATTAGTAAGAAAATTAAATATAAGTCAAGCATGAAATATTTTATAAGCCAAAATCAAAATCTCATTTTGAGTATTTTCTAAAAAATAAAAAAAAAAAAAAATTTGTTGCTTTTTCTTTCTGGGTTTTCTAGAATCGCTTACAATTGAATTACCATAACGCTCACTACAGTCTCGGCAGTATTATAACATAGTAAGTACTATTCATTATAGCCTCTATCAGGGAGAGAGACATGTCACAAAACAAGCATTTTATATGCTTAGGTGCTATGTCTCTCCTTCATCTATGACATAAACCATTGACAATTCATTGTAAAAATATTTGTCCGATACTTAAACTGAACTGAATAAACTGAAACTGAAACTGATTTAATAATAAAAACTTTTTTCTGACATTGCTTCGGTATAAGACTGAGGATTATTACTAATTATTAATGTATCAGAGAAAAAAGTTAATTCAAAATCTTCCAATCCTCGGGTATTTCGCATCGGTCTAGCAAATTGATCAATTTCTTCATCGACAATTGAAATGTGATCCCAAGACGGCAAATCTGTAACCGCTTTCTCTTCTGTAGTTGCAGCTGAGTCATCTTGTTTATTTGGAACATAAGACCCATTACCGATACCTTTCATTCCAGACATGACACATACAGTGCTTCTCAAAAGTCCCTTCCCCCCCTCTTATTTTTGGAACGATTCATAAACAAGTGAAATTTGGAAACTGAATATTAAAAGTTGTAAACTTCCCTACTAGTGATGATATATGACGAAATCGTCAAAGATGACGTCACAAGGCCATTGTGACTAATAATTTCAAATGGAACCCTACGGCAAGCGACACCTCTTTTAAAAGGTATCGAAAAAACCTATTCAATGATACTAATTTTGTTTGTGTTTATGGCAGTTTCAATGGCTCATTAGTAAACATTAAAATTTAAATTCCATTCAGTATGATATTAATTACAGATTTAAGAATCAGTATCTACTTAAAGAAATTGCTCGAAGTGACCTCCATTTACTTCCTGACAGTGAAATATCCTATTTTTAAACTCTTCTCGTACTTTTGCAAATGTGTCTGCGGAAACAGCCTCATATTCTGCAACAATACGTTGTTTTAAAACGTCAATATTGTCAGGTTCAGTGGCGTAAACCTTCGATTCAAGGTACCCCCACATAAAAAAATCCAAAGGTGTGAGGTCCGGTGATCGAGCTGGCCGTTCCGTTGAACCTCGTCGTCCAATCCATCTACCACGATACTCCTCATCCAAATACCGTCTTACTGCACCGTAATAGTGTGGAGGAGCACCATCCTGTTGGAGTGTTATTTCCAAATTGCCGAATTCATCTGGATTATCTTCCAAAATTTCAAGGATTAACGGTTCTATTGCGTTTTGCAACAGCTACAGATAAGCCTCACCCGTAGAATTAGTATTTAAAAAAAGAGGACCAACGATGTGGTTTCCCAGGATACCTGCCCAAACATTCACCAACTTACGAAGAAGCTCCCTCAAATAAGTCCTCGAAACGGGGCGATCGGGAAACCTCTCATTAAAAATGCGTTCTGCTGCATGAATATTTTGTCCAGTTTCACCAAGAATTAGGATCGCTGCTACTTTATCACCTAAAGCACGTACCATTTCGCTTCTTGAAGCACTTGAAGCACGTTCGGCTCACTACAGTTTAACAAATTATGAAAATGTACAAAAATATTAAAAGTACCAAAAGCTGCTGAAATCAACAATACACAAATTATTAAATGAACAAAAACTTGAACAATTACAAAAACGTCGAATTAGGGAGACTAACAAAAACGTCAGCTTATTTGACAACTATCCAGAGGCGGAGCTTGAATTTGGAATTTTAGTATTAACTGATTCAGTTCATCACAGCTTCGCGTTTTTTAAAAGCGAGTTGCCAAATTTTAATGTTTACTAATGAGCCATTGAAACTGCCATAAACACAAACAAAATTAGTATCATTGAATAGGTTTTTTCGATACCTTTTAAAAGAGGTGTCGCTTGCCGTAGGGTTACATTCAAAATTATTGGTCACAATGGCCTTGTGACGTCATCTTTGACGATTTCGTCATCTATCATCACTAGTAGGGGTTTACAACCTTTAATATTCAGTTTCCAATTTTCACTTGTTTGTGTATAATCGTTCCAAAAATAAGAGGGGGGGAGGGGACCTTTGAGAAGCACTGTATATCTTCTGTATTAGCACTTGAAGGCACATCCACAGTTTTCATGTTGCACTCATCTTCAGTGGTGTTTTCCTTAGGTGCTTCTTCAACGAAAATAACGTCCGTGCCTTTATAACTTAACCTCGATGTGATGGATGAGCAAGTCTATATCCCTTCGATTGTTCACAGTATCCGAGCATAAGATACTGTTTAGATTTCGGTTCCAATTTACTTCTTTGTGCACTTGGATTTAACGAATAAGCCGTCGATCCAAATACTCGCAAATTGCTGAGGTCGACTTTGGATCCTGTCCAGAGTTGTTCAGGTATGAATCCAGGAATAGCAGCAGATGGAAATCTATTTTTCAAGTAAATTGATGTCATATTAGCTTTACCTTCACTTATCATTAAATGCAATGGACGAAAGTATACAAAATACTGAGCCTTATATAGTGAAAACAAAAAAGTACGTGTGGAAACAATTCCTTACGTTTTGCAGTGGAAGAAACTATGTACTAAATGAATCAATTTCCACTGAAATGATAGCATCCATTTTGAAACATTGGGCTTTCAATAAACGAAAACGTAATGAAAAAAATTATAAAGAAAATGTGGTTAAAATGATGTGGAACGTAACGGCAAAAAAAATACAAGAAAAATATATGAAGGAGTTCAATAGAGTAATTGATCTACTCTCTAGTCCCATATTTTTAGCCGCACGAAACGCAAGAAATTCAAACAGAAGGGAACTTCAAATGTTACCGAACAAGAGAAAGGTTAGTGCATCAGCATTTGAAGATACCGAGTACATAGCAATGATAGAAGCGTGGGATGGAAATCCACCGGAAGGATTACAAATAAAAAAAAATCTTAATTGCTTCTGTAGAACTTGCGTGGAGAGGAAATGAAGGAGCGTCATGCTTGACTCGCTATTTTCAAAAGGAAACTGGAAATGATGATACCCCAACTGGTAGAATACAATATAATCCTATTTTTACCAAAACCACACAGGGAGGAGCAAAACCGTGTGCTAATAATAAATGGCTTGTACCCAACCATAATGAAGTAAGTCGTTGTCCAGTGAGACTTCTAGATAAACTTATGATAAAAAGAAGCGAAAACATCAATATTAAAACAGATAGGTTATTTTTGACACTAAATCCTAACTGGAGAAAACAAAAAACCCTTGGCTGGTACAAAAATATGCCAATTGGAGTGCATGAAATTGGTAAATGGACCAAAAAGTTTGCAGAATTTGCAAATTTAAATATGGCAAACAAAACATTTTCAAATCATTCCCACTGCTGTTTCACAATTGGCAAAAGCAGGTATATTATTAAAATAACATGGTAATAGCAATTCTATCAAACCCTACCAACAGTTAGATGAACAACATCACCAAAACATAATAAATAAGATGAGATCCAATTTTAAAAACGCTACAAGTTCAAGTAATATCACCTTCGGTATTTCCAGCACTTAAATGAGCAGTAGCCACGTTTCCAGCGCAGAAAATAACTCAGTTAAAAAAAACGTAATATATAATAATTGGAATTTTCATTGTACCAATTTGTATTCAAATTAATAAATTGTTTATATTTACTTAATTTACTCAAAAAATAATCGTATCAAATACAATACGTACCTCAAAATAAATAAGGTTATACATCTCAAACTTCCTGCATAATTACAAATAGTGTCAGTTTGAATAATCAAACTGACACGTCAAGTTATTGATGTATAACCTGATTATTTTGAAGTACTTATAGTATTACTACTGATAATAACAGAATATAATAACTTGACATTAACTTGACGTCAGTAAGTTCAACACTATTAGTAAATACTTATAATTATATGATATGAGAGACCTAATCGGTATATTAACTTCTAACATTTTATTCCGATATGTTTTATAAATTCTCCCACATCTTTCTCCTTCTGAACATGTATTTGGTGTTCTTCATAGACAAAATTGGCTTTTTGATTTCTTCAATATTTTCCATATATCTTTACCTTCAACTGGTTTCTTTTATGGCTTCTCCCATTATGGATATCGATTTCTACTTGCTTCTCCCGCTTCAAAATCCACATTGAATATTTTTCATGGTTGACTTTTCTCCTCTTCCTTCATTCCAATATCCTGAATATTTTACCTGGAACTCTTGATGATGCCATTCGTCTATTATACTATAACTTTAACAATTACCTGAAAATGTGTTGTGAATTTATTGTTCCATCTTTGCAAATCTATTTCATAATTCCTAGGTTAATGTTGTCTCTCATTCATTGCTTCAACTATTTTTCTTGTGTCCAAAACTAATCACAACAAAAAAGGGTCGTTGCCAGGGCATGACTTCCTCTGCTTTATAAAAGCTGAGAAGGCAATTATGCTACCGGTGAATTACAATGACAAAATTATGTAAAACGTGTTTATCTTGAACTGTTTTGGGTTACAATGATGAAAAAGACCAATTCTGATGTTTGGGTCATTCTTGTTGCTTAATCTGTTCACATTATATTATTGTTGAGTATCCACTGATGAAATTAAATGAACAAATAAAAATGATTAAAAAGTTTTTTTAAGACAAGCTATTAGACAAATGCACTAAATAGAAAAAAAAACTGTAATTGTTTGACCAAGCTTATTCTGATGATACCTATTTTATATTCGCGGCACGCTTTTGAATCTGCTACTCACAGAATAACCTAGGCCAAATATATTTTTTTTCTTTTTAGTGTATTTGTATAAAAGCTTGTCTTAAGTTTTTTTTAATCATTTTTAGTCATTCATGAAATCCGTCAACTTATTGAATTCTGACAAAAATGTATAATCTACGACCACAAAAAACCCACATAGGTACCAATTTTGAATGGAATCTGGCCATAATAACAAAACACGTCACCATCTTGGAGCCATCATCTTGAATTCATGAATTTTGACAAAAAAATCATGATCTCCGACCCCAAAAACCCCCATATACCAATTTTTATTGTGGTCGAGCTATAACCACAAAACTCCATAATGACCCCAAAAACCCCCCACATACCAATTTCAATAGAAATGAACCATAATCACAAAATTCTTCCGCCATATTGGAGCTGCCATATTGTTTTTTCTCTAGCAAACAACACCTGCCAAATTTCACGTTAATCGGACAACTAGAAGTGGGTCAAAATTCACTTACAAGTCTTGAACTAAACATACATGCACACAAAGGTGAAGTTAAATGATTAACAAGTTAAAAAACAGGTTAATTCTTGTTCCCGGTCCTAGTTAATGAACTAATTTTTATCCAATCTCGGTTTTTACAAAAGTCGACTAAAAGTTTAAATAATTGACCTATAAATTTTTTGCTTCTTGGAGCCCTTCTTATATATATATATATATATATATATACTTAACAAGATCACGTGATAAAAGTTTATTAAAATTTTATATTTTGTTTGTTATAATTTTTTTAAATAACAAAAAATTAAATATTGAAAAAATTAAATAATTTATTTTTGACAAATGATATTTCTACACCTGTCTTTGCATCTAACAATGGCATTAATTAACGTAGGAAAAACATTTTTTACGTTATTTGTTGAGAAATTGTTTATAAACAAATAGATAAGTATAATATTCTTTCAACAAAAAATTTCTTACCATTCTATTGTCAAGACAAAATGATTATTTAAAAAAAAACAAAACCTCAAATAATTTTTTAAATTGTTTATAATAGTTTTTTTAATATTTCGTTTGTTTCAATAATTAATTGAGACATTTTTTTCTCCTTAAAAATTATAATTGGTATTTCTCTATGGGTTAACAAAAAAAAATTTTTTATATCATTAATTTAATTGTTTATTAGGTTAACAATTTGTTATAAATAATTTTTAAATGATAAGAAATTATTTTTTTTAAATATTATACTTGCCTATTTGTTTATAAACAATTTCTTAACAAATGACGTGATCATTTTTTACCTTCGTTAATTGATGCCATTGTTAGATGCAAAAACAGCTGTATGATAACATTTGTCAAAAAAAATTTTTTTTAACAAGATTCTTTAATATTTTATTTTTTGTTCAATTGGAAAAAAATTAACAAACAAAATATAAAACTTCAATAAACTTTTATCACGTGATCTTGTTGAGTATGTATATGAGAAGGGCTCCAAGAAGCAGAAAATTTATAGGTCAATTAAACTTTTATGCCGACTTTTGAAAAAACAGAGATTGGATAAATATTAGTTAATTAACAACCGTATAACTTTTTGAAAAATTGACATAAACATGTTTTCCTAACGGAGCTCCATTCTTTCAAGTGTTCAGATGACACCATAATTTTTTCAAATTTTTTAATTAATATTTATTACTATAAAAAATTTATTTTGTGTGATATATATTTTGGGCGTTGAATAAAAATTATAAATAATGAAGATAGAATTCCTTGAGTCGGTACTTTTCTATTGGAAATTTCCTCCTCTTTGAGGATATTTTTTCAAAAGTTCTTAAATATCAATAGTTTTTGATTAATTAACGAAAAACTTTTTATCTTTTTTTTTATCTCATTTTGTTAATACCAATTGCAATTTTGTATGTGCTGATAAATGCTCGAGATTACATTTTTTTAGACGTCATTCCGAATCGAATGAGCTATCGCACATATTTTTAGGACCGGGAACAAGAATTAACCCGTTTTTTAACTTGTTAATCAGACTATGAAAGCTTGTAATAAAAATCCTCCAAACTGTAATAGTTAATTTTTCGTGTATTCGTTATAGCAAAATAATTATTGGAGAATTGCCGATTTATGTGTGGAATAGTGAACAAAATATCCGTCAATAGTAGCATAATACCCTTTCACAAGTATTGAGAACAAATTTCCAGGGATTTCACTATTGTTCATTTTATATCTGAGACTAAACATGTGTAGTAGAAATATTTCGTTCAATTTCAACAATTTGGACTACGCGTATGAATTGAGGATATGACTATAATTTCTATGTTTAATTTTTGATTATTTGGGGCCCTCTAGATGGGTTTTTTACACTACGTCACAGTGAGCCGGATACGATTAATCACAAAGACATAGTTATGAATTGGAATCCAGTATATTTTTGTACTAATACTTGGAGTTTAGCATAAGATTCCCCCAATAGCCTCGCTAACATATTTACCAAACATTAGATCCGTGTCTATTCAGGGTATAAACACGTGAATGACTGGTGTATAATGTCATTTCATAACACATTAATTAAATTGATATCCAATAAATGTTTCGACAGCCTTAAAATTATTTGTAGGTTGTATTAATTGTACTGAAATGAGAAAGTCAAGTTGAATGCGTATGTTTCAAACTTCCCAGTCTTTAGTGCAAATTATCTTGATTCCAATCCCACAAGTGATGCCTCCATATTTTCCCCTCAAATAAGGCATATTATTCAGGGAAATCGCTTGCTCCTTTGATCGAGTATGCCGATAAAAATAGCTATTAATTTATCTGGGTTAACGGACCTGTAGAAATGCTCACGACAATAACAGTTTACTGACTGGTACATATATTCCTGATTGTTTTTCTCTTTGTCAAAGAATGTCCTGATAATTCGAAGGCTCCGAAATGAATTTTCTCATGATACATGTAAAAATATCACATAAAATTACCCAGATCTTAAGTTTCATGGAATCTTCTATAAAGTGTTTAAATAAACTACCTTTTTCGAAGACAACCATCAGAAACATGGAATAAATGGCAACAAGTTCAGTTTTATACTTTTCATCATGCTCGGAAACTTTTCATCAAACAGGTCAAAATTCACATAAATTTCTAGATGTTTGCAATCTGCACTAGATAATGTCCCTACGATCCAATTAAAAACAACAACAAAGAATGAGAATGATGTTTTTTAATTATTCTGAAAACAATATACAGTGTAGAGGAACAATTATTAATCATGAATGTTAGACCAAGTCTGGATGCACGCATAGTACATATAATGGTAGCGTGAAAAAATGGAGCAATTAAGTCTAGACTGAATCGTTGTACGTTTTCAATTATTGAATGAATGTGTTGACCTTCGTGCAAAAAACTATAATCAGTGCGACATTCATTCAGCGTGTGTCATTATGTAGTGGGATTTTTGTTTAATTTTACGACCATAATACATCCCCAGTTGATGTGGATTACTTCGGAAGTAGAATAAAAACATTGATACAAAATTATGACTTTCTCTCTTCTTGCTTGGGATCAAAGAATGTTCACTTCACTTCAAAACGAGGAAGCAAAACAGTTTAACGTGTCAAAAGATCATGTTATATTGAGAAAGTTTTAATTCATCATTTGTTTGGATTTTCTTTGTTAGTGATTTATTCGGGTGTTTTTCTTTGTGTCTTTGTGTCTTCTCTTCGGTTGTTCGAACAGGATCTATCACGTTGAAAATGAATCTGCAGCACCCATCATTGGATGAATTCATACCACCTCTGTTCAAAATCTTCAAAGCTCTTCTGACAACTTCATGGTGAAAAGTGGAAGTTAACTGCATGCCCAAAGTAATGATGAACCTCTAAGTTATCGTCAGTTCGCATACCAACCGAGAAAATCGAGTCCGCATTAGATGATCTTAACAGGCTTCTCGCAAAATAGCTGGAGGACGAAAAAATTACAATTGGAACATTCCTAGACACAGAATAGAAGCAATGCTACAAATAACGTACTAACAAAGCATCCCGTCAAAGGGTCAGTCTAGAGAAAATGGTGATCATATCCAATATAGGATCTACCACCTCCACTGTTGACCAAACCAAAAGCTTCAAGTGCCTCGGATTTACAGATATCCAAATGGCCTTGAAGGTAGTAGACAATTGGTGCAGAGGGAATCAACTATCTGTTAGTGCTCAGAAAACACAAATTGGTGCATTCACGAAAGACGATAACCACCGATGCTCGAGGATTCGGAAATTTCAGTGGTCGGAGAAAAAATTTACCCAGGGACAGTTTTCAATCAAAGACTCACAAAGAGAGACCATGTAACAGGAGTCCCAAAAAACATCAATAGCATTAGACAAAAGCAGAAAAATATGGACTAAACTTCAAAATGACTATCTGGTTATATAGTGCGCTCGTAAAGTATGGAAACATGAAGATATCTTTGACACCCCGTAAGATACAATAACAAAATTCTGGTTATGTATATAAGATGGACCACCGATTTTAAATTTCATATTTTTGACGTTGCCAAATGTACAGTTTCTGAGATATACGAACAATATGTTTATTTTTAAATGGGACAACCCGTATATTTTTCAATTTTCTGTTACAGTTTTTTATTATCGATGCAGCATTCTAACTGTTAATGGCCAATATTGACCAATAATTTTAAGAAATTAGGAAACACTTTTTTATTTTGTAATTAATATTGCAGTATAAACAGAAAACAATACCTAAAAAAAAATAAGGAGATGTTCAAAATGACCTCCTTGTCTTTGGAAATAGAAATCTATTCTGAATGAAAATTCATCCAAGACTTTTCTAATCGTTTCCGGAGAAATTAGTGCTATCTCCTCTTTAATTCTGTCTTTCAGTCCTTGGATAGTATGTGGCCTATTTATATACACTTTTTAAATAACCCCACAAAAAATAATCTAGGGGAGTCAAATCCGGAGATCTTGCTGGCCATTCGATAGCTCCTCTTCTTCCAATTCAACGATTTGGAAATGTAATGTCGAGAAACTCACGAACTCCTCGAAGATAATGGGGAGGCGCTCCATCTTGTTGAATCCGAATTGATCTATTCACGATATGGGGATTTATATCATCAGGAAAGAGACTGGCTAATTCTGCAATTAGCCCTAATTCTAAAAATGCCCAGTATTTTTGAACTGTCATGGTTCTATTCCAAAAATAAGGTCCAATAATGGTATTATCAATCATTCCTGTCCACACATTGATCTTTTGTGGATACTGCGTATCACCAGTACCTGCGGTTTTGTTTATTGACCGTGCCATTTAACTGGAAAGTAGCCTCATTAGAAAAAAGGATTCGATTAAAGAAATTAGGACTAGTGTCAAATCTATTCAACATTGTTTCACAGAACTCCATTCTGCGAAATGGATCGTCTTCGTTTAGTTCCTGTACCAATTGTACTTTATAGGGGTGCCATTTTTCTTTTTTAAAATATTTACGAACAGTTTGATTGATGTGATTTTCGGTTGCAACAACTCTAGTAGCCTTATGAGGGTCTTCAACCATCGACAAAAAAATTACAGTTTTTGTTTGCTCTGGAATAGCAGGGCGGCCACTTTTTGGGAGTTCTCGTACATGTCCACTTTCCTCAAATTTTTGAATAAATTTAGATACAGTACCACGTGCTATAGGAGTTCTGTCTTCATACTTATTATTAAATATTTCACATACCTCTTCGGGTGTTCGTGTTCTACAAATAATGTCGCAAATGAAACATACTCAAATGTCATAATATTATGGTATTACCTGTCACCACATCCTTTTAGTAATAAAATTTCAATTCTTTGGCGCTCTGTTAAATGTACCATTGTATTTTGCTCTAATTTTTATCGCTGGTAGGCCTATTTTCGAAAAACTATCACGACGTACCTACTGACAGTAAATCACGACGAACCTACTGACAGTAAAACCTACTTGATTTAACGAAATGAAACCGATATTCATATCATGTTTATCAGTAAAAAAACAGCAAAGACTTTTTTAAACTTAAACAAATACCAAGTAGCCCATTATATTTTCTCTTTATGTTAATATCAACGGTTGCAATAAATAGTTATTTGTTTTACTAGGCAGCAAAGTCGTAGATTGACTGCCGCGACTGATAGTTCATAGCCGAGCGTAACGAGGCTAGGAATTCAGCTAAGGCAGTCAATCTACTTTGCTGCCGAGTTGAACATATAATTTTTTCTCCGATTGTTTATAATGATGTGTAGGATATTGTATTTGCAAATTATTACAATTCCCACAATCTTTTTATTTTTCCTGTAGTGATAAATTAAAACAAAATTTGATAGAAATCGCAATTGTTGGAATGGTTGGTTGCTATGAAAACGTATATGTCCATAATAATTATAGTTTGACAACTTATGAAATTTCTGACAGTTTTGTGGAAAAATATTGGTGTATTTATATTATGGACGGTGATAGCGACTTAGAAGTACTTACTCCTCCAGAAATAAGGGAGGTGGCAAAAAATATTGAGTTACATTTGTTGCCGGAGAAGTCTCGGATGAAATATGATGGAAATTATAAACGATTTATGGATTATTGCATGGAGAAAAATGCGAAGACTTTTTCGGAGAATGTATTACTTGCTTATTTTGCTGGATTATCTAAAACAATGGAGAGTTCTACACTTTGGTCTGTATACTCCATTTTGAAGGCAACTATGAATGTTAAAAATGGCGTAGATATAGGAAGATATTTGAAGTTGCGGGCATATTTAAAACGGGCATCCGAAGGCTACAAGGCAAAGAAGTCCCGAGTTTTCGAAAAACAAGATATTACAAACTCTATACTGAATGCTTCAGATGATGAATATTTATTAGCAAAAGTAAGGTTTAAATAAAATATTTATACGATAAAGTGAAAATACTTATAATCCATTCTGTAAGGTTGTATTGATTTTTGGAATTGCGGGTGCATGTCGCTGCGACGAACTATTGAATTTAAAGTTAGAAAATATTGTAGATATGAACAATAAACTATTGGTATCCCTATTGACCACGAAGACGAAGAATTCGAGGTCATTCGTAATGATGGAATATTTAGATGTTGTTAGAAAATATATAGCTCTTCGGCCTGTTGAATTAAAAGACACAAGTTTTTTTAATACGTAAAAGGTAAATCCGTAAAGCAATTTGTTGGTATCCATAAATTTGGTAAAATACCTCAAGTATTTAAAGTTGCCGAATGCTAAATAATATACGGGACACTGCCTCCGTAGAAGTTCTGCCACTTTACTTGTAAATTCAGGAGGTGACATAACAATGTTGAAAAGACATGGTGGGTGGAAATCCTCAACTATAGCAGAAGGGTACATTGAGGATTCAATGGCAAGTAAAACCAGTATTTGTGAAAAACTTTTGACAAATGTAGGAACTACTTATGAGGCGAATCAAACTGGTAATATAATGAATGTAAAGAGAACGATATCTGAGGAAAGAAAAGGTGGCCTATTCACTCAAAATTGTAGTAATTTTACTATCAATGTTAATAACAACTAAAAATATATTTTTTAAATTCTTGTTGAAAGTATTATGTAATAATTGCTAATAAATGTTTTTTTTTTGTCAAAAATGTCAAATGTTTTATTCCCATTGAGCATAATCATTTTGCTGTCTAGGCAGGGAAGTCCTTACTTTGCTGCCTAGGCAGGAAAAGTAATACTTTGCTAATTGATATGTGTCTGCAAAATTAAATTTGCTGTCAATCGGAGAAAAAATATGTTTTTTAATTTCTTAAAATTAATGGTCAATATTGGCCATTAACAGTTTATATGCTGCATTGGCAATAAAAAACTGTAACAGAAAATTGTAGAATATACGGGTTGTCCCATTTAAAAATAAACAAATTGTTCGTATATCTCAGAAACTATACATTTGGCAACGTCGAATATATAAAATTTAAAATCGCTGGTCCATCTAATATACATAACGAAAATTTTGTTAATGTATCTACGGGGGATGTCAAAAATATCTTCATGTTTCCATACTTTACGCGCGCACTGTATACAAGGAATGTATGGAAGCTAAAGACCCGACGATCAAAAGCAATAAGACTCTCAACTAGCATAGAGGCAATGGCATGGCATTAACCATCTGATAATGAATATTGTAAAACAAAAAGTGAGGAAGCTTAACATTAAAAAATGATTTGAACAAAACTTTTAAGACAAGCTCTTATACAAATGCACCAAAATTGAAAGAATAATTGATTTAATTAGATAAAGAGAAATTTGTTACGAATCCAAGAGAGCACCACCATCCGCCAACAGCTGTTTCATGGTTTCCCGATCATCAGGACGGCTTGTGGTCTCTTTCAAATTCGTATCCAATATCTCGTAGTGCCTACCGGCAAGTATGAAATTTATTTAATTGTTTAAGGTCATTCTGTGAGTAGCCTGATTCAGAATCTTGCCACGTAAGAGTACTAATTTTATATTCGCGGCAAGCTTTTGAATCTGCTACTCACAGAATAACCTAGGTCAAAAAATTTAAGGAATTATTTTTTTATTTTTATTGCATTTGTATAAAAAAAAAAAAAATTATTCAATTATTTTTATTCATTCATAAAATTTGTCATCTTATTGAATTCTGACAAGAATTGATAATCTCCGACGCCAAAAAAACCCACATAACAATTTTGAATGGATCGGGCCATAATAACAAAACACGTCGCCATCTTGGAGCAAAACTCGTCCGCCATTGGAGCCGCCATTTTGTTTTGTCTCTAGCAATTCCATAATGCATTGTCACCGGAATTATGAACACCTGCCAAATTTCACGTTAATCAGACCACTAGAAGTGGGTCAAAATGCACTTGCAAAATTTGAACTAAACATACATACTACAAATAATTTAAAAGCTTATAATAACAAAAGCATAATATAAAGTTTTAGTAGTTTAAACTAATCATTATTTATGAAAAATCGCAGGCTCATTACTTCTGATATGTGTAATTTCATTCTGACCAAAGTGATGATGCTGAAAGTTTCTATCAAAGAATTCAATTATTTTTTCCGAGTGTTTCTGTTTCGTTTTCCAACCGTTTGATGCTGAATAGTCCCGAATATTTTTCATGCCTATTAGGGTCGATTCCATAAAAATAAGTTAGCACCAATTATACGATTTCCTTTATGCAATTTATTTGGAAGATGTGGATAGAATTCCCTTGTAAGTGAATTAAATTTATCGACTCTATAATTTATTCAATTTGGGGAATAAAATTGGCGTCACATATATTTCAAGATAATTTTATCAAGCCTACACTTCAAGAGATATGATGACATTCAGTTTGTTTCAAATTTTACATGGAGTTTTCAAGATAACGGTATTGAATATTTATTTTTGGGATAGGTAAGTAAATAGAGACGGTACGCCTAGATTATCATTGGAAAGATCCACAGCACTCGTATGAATTTATATTTGAGTAGCAATCTGGTACAACCAAATAACTGAAAAAAAACTATGGCGCTGTCAATCGGAAAATTAGACTTGAAGCTGTTTATTGAAAAAAAATCACAATCTTTCCGGAAAAAAAATCAACGATCAAAGTAATGGTAAATTTTTTTTCAGGACCCATAGGCTCAAGATAATACTCATAGCCACATCTAGAAATGTCGCTTCACAACCTGTTAATGATACCACAAATTAGGAAGCTCTTACCAGCCTGAGTTTTTTTTTTCAATTGTTCTAGGATTAGTATTCATTATGTATTTTGATTCATGAATCAAGTTTTTTAGCACATATTTGTTAAATATCTCATTCCTCTAGGAATCAGTGGCACTCACAGTCAGATTTGATTGGATTCATTGGAGTAGCAATCTGGTACGGCCAGAGAAACAACCAAATAACTGAAAAAAAACTATGGCGCTGTCAATCGGAAAAATAGACTTGAAGCTGTTTATGGAAAACAAATCACAATCTTCCCGAAAGAAAAATCAACGATCAAAGTAATGGTAATTTTTTTTTCAGGACCTTATAGACTCAAGATAATACTGATAACCACATATAGAAATGTCGCTTCACAACCCGTTAATGATACCACCAATTAGGAAGCTCTTACCAGCCTGAGTTTTTTTTTCAGTTGTTCTAGGATTAGTTATCATAATATATTTTGATTCATGATTCAAGTTTTTTAGCACATATTTATGAAATATCTCATTTCTCTAGGAATCAGTGGCACTAACAGTCAGATTTGATTGGATTCATTGGGCAATCTCAAAAGATTTATAATAACCAGCATACCCTTGCACAGTTGGAAAATGAATGGTAAATTTTTTTAGCTGTGGTTTATTTTAGATTTCATGAATTCAACGGATTACAAATTACTGAAATGTTAGGTTTATTGCATTATCTCTAGTGATGGTTTTCAAAGGAATGAAACATTTCATATTCGTTAACTGCAGAAATTATTAACACCTCTACTTTGGAGTGATTACAATAAATGGAATCATCAATAACTTTAGTTTCTGAAGCTACTTCTCTAGATGTGGTTACCACTATTATCGTCATCTATGGGATCTTGAATAAAAATAGTTGACCCTCCTTTGACCAACCCAAGTTGTTTCTTTTTGCAGCTTGATTCGTGCCGAGTACTCTTGGATTTTTGGCCACCACGCTAATGATGCATTCATGTCTATGGGTTTAATGATCGTTTGCTATGACCAATATATAATTTTCGGCTTTGAGTCCCATGTTTTGCGAAAGAATCTGCTGCACATCCAGGTTGCCGCTGTAGCCTTGGAAAGAATGAGATTGATGTGACTGTTCCATGTATTCTATTCTATTTGGTGTGTGGTGTCAATACATTGCGGCCTATAATAGGCTAAAAGCGGGCTGCAGAAAACCTGACCAATCGAGTAACAGAATGAAAGGTTTTTAAAATATTAGTACTCAGAGCAAACATAAGAAAAATCCTTGTCTGCCTGGGCAACAGTGGCGCATAAGTTTTTTATGGCATTTTTTCAAAAAAAAAACATCCATAACAATGTAATACATGTCCGAAATACGTTTGACACTTACTACGTTACTACGTATACGTTTGACACTCTCTAATTGGTCAAGTGGTCTAAGGAGCTGGTTCACGAAATGGAGCGTGGATGCGGGTGGCTCGGACAGCTTTTGGTTTTTTTTCTTTTGAAATTGAAAAATGATTCGTTTGGGGCGAATATTCGTCCCAAAACAAATCATTTTTCATGTCTGATAGCTGGCTGCAGAAAACCTGGCCGATCGAGTAACACCATGAAATGTTTTCACAAGCTTCCATTTAAATTCATATACAGTGCTTCTCAAAAGTCCGCTCCCCCCCTCTTATTTTTGGAACGATTATACATAAACAAGTGAAATTTGGAAACTGAATATTAAAGGTTGTAAACTTCCCTACTAGTGATGATAGATGAGAAATCGTCGAAGATTTTTTTTTTATGTTCTGGTTCCCACGAAAAGGGATATCCTGTAATGTTCAGAGAACATCGTGGGAACCAAGGGAAAGAAGGTAGGAGTTGGTGTTCTTCTTAAATTTCTGGAGGTTGTATGCCTCGGGAAACACCTCCCTAGGCAATGCGTTCCAAAGCCTCGCTGTTCGTTGGATGAACGAGTCTTTGGAAAGTGATGTTCTGCAGGTCTCCAAAGTGACCACGAAGGGGTGTGATGACTGAACTTGACGGGTTAGTCTCGAAGAGACTGCCAAAGCAGGAACAATTGTTGATATTTCAGAAGAGCATCGCCCATGAAAATATCTATAAAATAGAGACAAATCGCCAACTTTTCTACGGTGTTCCAGACAAGTGAGCGAGTTTGTAAGCGAGGCATCACCGACGAGACGAATTGCCCTTTTTTGGACAGAATCCAATAGCCTCAGGATATGTTTAGGTGCCGCGCTCCAAATATGGGAACAGTATTCCAGGACAGGTCGGATCTGTGCCTTATAGATCATAAGCAGCTGAGTGGGGTGAAATAGCTCTTGGCACGAAACAAAAACCAAGTTTTGGGATGCACTATTGGCAATGGACCTCACGTGATTTTTCCAGGAAAGGTTATTGCTGATAGTAATACCAAGCATCGATATGGATGACTTCAGTGGTATGGTTACTCCTGACAAAGTTATGTTAGGCACAGTGAGATCGGCTTTTCTAGAGAAAAGACATGCTTGTGTTTTGTTTGCATTGAATTCTACCAAGTTATTAGATCCCCACTCGAGAATTGTTGCTAAGTCCATATTTATATTATTAACATTTCTTCCTCGTTCATTTCTGGTTTCACGGGCTGATATAGGGGCCCTGGAAGAGAAAGCGGTATGGAGGGTACTATCATCGGCAAAGCTGTGTACTGGACATGAAGTTGCTTTCAACAGGTCGTTGATGTGAAGTAGAAATAGTGTTGGTGCGAGAATAGATCCTTGCGGAACACCAGCATTTATGAGTAGAGTGTCAGATGAAACTCCATCGACCACTACATGGAGAGACCTGTTTGAGAGAAAACTAGCAAGCAGAGAACACAGCTGAGGGGGCAAGCCATAAGACGGAAGCTTGGCGAGGAGTCCCTGGTGCCAAACTCGATCGAACGCCTTGGAGATATCTAATGCCACAGCTAAAGTTTCTCCATACTTTTCAATAGATAGCTGCCATATATGTGAGACGTAAGCGAGCAGGTCACCAGTTGATCTCTGATGGCGGAAGCCATATTGCCTATCGTTGACAATTCCTGAGTCTTCCAGATATTTCATGAGCTCGATGTTGATGGCTTTTTCCATGACCTTTGAAATAATAGATAGCAGTGCGATAGGTCTGTAGTTGCTAGGTAGGGCCTTTTTGCCTTTTTTAGGGACTGGATGTACTCTTGCAATGACGTCACAAGGCCATTGTGACCAATAATTTCAAATGGAACCCTACGGCAAGCGACACCTCTTTTAAAAGGTATCGAAAAAACCTATTCAATGATACTAATTTTGTTTGTGTTTATGGCAGTTTTGGCAACTCGCTTGTAAAAAACGCAAAGCTGTCATGAATTAAATCAGTAAATACTAAAATTCAAGCTCCGCCTCTGGATAGTTGTCAAATAAGCTGACGTGTTTGTTAGTCTCCCTAATTCGACGTTTTTGTAAAGTCTTTGTACATTTAATAATTTGTGTATTGTTGATCGAACGTTTAACTGTTTTAGCAGTTTTTGGTATTTTTAATATTTTTGTACATTTTGATAATTTGTTAAACTGTTGTGAGCCGAACGTTCAAGTGCTTCAAGAAGCGAAATGGTACGTGCTTTAGGTGATAAAGTAGCAGCGATCCTAATTCTTGGTGAAACTAGACAAAATATTCATGCAGCAGAACGCATTTTTAATGAGAGGTTTCCCGATCGCCCCGTTTCGAGGACTTATTTAAGGGAGTTTCTTTGTAAGTTTGAAACAACGGGTAGTATTAATGATGCGAAACGATCTGGCAGACCACACAATTCTGATGAGAAAAAAATTGATATACTGGCAGGAGTAAAAGTTAATCCTACTTCTTCAACAACTCACATTGCATCTACCTGTGAAGTCAGTCGAAGTACAGTACACAGGGTGTAGAAAAAAAAACAAATTTCATCCATGCAAATTGAAAATGGTTCATCAACTCTCAGATGACGACCCAGACCGAAGACTAGAATTTTGTGAAAATATGGAAACTAAAATTAACCAACAGCCAGACTATGTCAAAACAATTCGTTTTAGTGACGAAAGTACTTTCTATCTAAATGGAAATGTAAATACACAGAATGTGAGGTATTGGAGTGACGCAAATCCTCACCTGTTTCGTGAAACACATACCCAATTTCCCCAGAAGGTGAATGTTTGGGCAGGTATCCTGGGAAACCACATCGTTGGGCCTCTTTTTTTAAATACTAATTTAACTGGTGAGGTTTATCTGGAGCTGTTGCGAAACGCAATAGAACCGTTAATCCTTGAAATTTTGGACCAACAGGATGGTGCTCCTCCACACTATGACGGTGCAGTAAGACGGTATTTGGATGAGGAGTATCGTGGTAGATGGATTGGACGACGAGGTTCAACGGAATGGCCAGCTCGATCACTGGACCTCACACCTTTGGATTTTTTTCTGTGGGGGTACCTTAAATCGAAGGTTTACGCCACTGAACCTGACAATATTGACGTTTGAAAACAACGTATTGTTGCAGAATGTGAGGCTGTTTCCGCAGACACATTTGCAAAAGTACGAGAAGAGTTTAAAAATAGGATATTTCACTGTCAGGAATCAAATGCAGGTCACTTCGAGCAATTTCTTTGAGTAGATACTGATTCTTAAATCTGTAATTAATATCATACTGAATGGAATTTAGATTTTAATGTTTACTAATGAGCCATTAAAACTGCCATAAACACAAACAAAATTAGTATCATTGAATAGGTTTTTTCGATACCTTTTAAAAGAGGTGTCTCTTGCCGTACGGTTCCATCTATAATTATTGGTCATTGGCCTTGTGACGTCATCTTTGACGATTTCGTCATCTATCATCACTAGTAGGGAAGTTCACAACCTTTAACATTCAGTTTCCAAATTTCACTTGTTTATGTATAATCGTTCCAAAACTAAGAGGGTGGGAGGGGACTTTTAAGAAGTACTGTATGTATGTTTAGTTCAAATCTTGCAACTGAATTTTGACCTACTTCTAGTTGTCCGACTAACGTGAAATTCGGCAGGTTTCCATTATTCCGGTGACAATGCATTACGGAATTTTTGCTAAAGAAAAAACAAAATGGCGGCTCCAATATGGCGGACGAGTTTTGTGATTATAGTTCGATTCTATTCAAAATTAGTATGTGGGGGTTTTTGGAGCTGAGCATCATGATTTCTTTGCCAGAATTCATGGAATCAAAATGGCGGCTCCAATATGGTGATGACTATTCCAATAGGGTATGTAAGGATTTTTGGGGTCAAAGATCATGATTTTTTGGCCAGAATCTACGAATTCAAGTTGGCGGCTCTAAGATGGCGACGACTTTTGTTATTATTATTATTATAGTCCGATATCATGGTCGGATTCCATTCAAAATTGGTATGTGGATTTCTTGGAATCATAGATTATCAATTATTGTCAGTATTCAATAGAATGACAAACTTCATGAATGACTAAAAAGAACTAAATAAAAATGATTGAGAAAAAAATTAAGCTTTTATACAAATGCACCAAAAAGGAAAAATAATTTATTTACTTGTTCCTAGATTAAGTTTTTATTAATTTCATTATTGTATATATGAATACAAATTTAAATATATATATATATATAATTATAATATATATATATATATATATATATATACCTTGTGATATATTTAAATAAATGAAAAAAATATATAATTGTTTATTGGATGATTATCTGTTTATCCCTGAATCCCTCCAATAGGATATATTAGTAATAGCATATAAGACTTTGAGAAATAGAAAGTCTTGTGCCAAGTATTCTCAACACGCATAGACTTGGCACTGATGTTTCTTCATAATAGAAGATGTTTGAAGTTCAACTTGGTAGTAGTTTGAAGCTGTTACCCGTTAGATATAGTAATAAACCAAAAAAAGTTTGGTGCAAAGCATTAGAACAAGATTTAACGAGGCACTAAACTATAATATTTTTTTACTGTGTAAATACTGAATTTCAAGAGTAATTCCAAGCTGTTACTCCATTGGTATGGTTGCAGTACAAAAAATGTTCCGGAGAGAGAGCATACATAACTTGTGAACAAATTCTGCCCAGAAACAATTTTTTTTTTATGATCTCTGTCAAAAGGAAAAAATAATTTCTTTGTTTGACCTAGATTATTCTTTGACTAACAGATTGAAAATCTAGCCACACAAGGATACCTATTCACGGCAAGCTTTTGAATCTGTTACTGATAGAATAACCTAGGTCAAATAATTGAAGAAATATTTTTTTTTGCATAAAAACTTGTCTTAATTTTTTTTTCAATCATTTTGATTTAATTCTTCTTAGTCATTCATGAAATCCGTCATTTTATTGAATTCTGACAAAAGTTGATAATCTAGGACCTCAAAAAACCCACATACCAATTTTGAATGGAATCCGCCATCTTCATTTAATGAATTTCGACTAAGGAATCATGTTGTCCGACTCTCACACACCAACTATGAATGGAATCGGACTATAATCACAAAAGTCGTCGCCATCTTGAATTAATGAATTCTGGCAAAGAAATCTTGATGTCCGATCCCAAAAGTCCCCACATACCAATTTTGAATAGAATCGAACTATAATCACAAAACTCGTCCGCCATATTGGAGCCATTTGGTTTTTTCTTTGGCAAAAATTCCGTAATGTATTGTCGCCGGAATTATGAAAACCTGCCAAATTTCACGTTAATCGGACAACTAGAAGTAGGTCTAAATTCACTTGAAAGATTTGAACTAAACATACATATATATATATATATGTATGTTTATATATATATATATTCACGGAATATTCGCCCCAAACAAATCATTTTTTAATTTCGAAAAGAAAAATTAAAAATAAAGCTGTCCGAGCTGGGGTTTGAACCCACACTCCATTCCGTGAACCAGCTCCTTAGACCACTTGACCAACTGGAGAGATAGTAAGTGTCGAACGTATTTCGGAAATCTATTACATCGTTATGGTTGTTTTTTTTCCGAAAAAGGCCATGAAAACTTAAGCGCCACTTTTGCCCAGGCAGTCAATGATTTTTCTTATGTTTGCTGAGAGTACTAACATTTCAAAAACATTTCATTCTGTTACTCGATTGGTCAGGTCTTCTGCAGTCCCCTCTTGGACTATAAACAGGCTTATAGTTTATCTAAGCTCTCATGATTCAATCAAGTATCATTATAATCATTCCTTGATCACGTACAGTTCAATCGGTTTAATCAGAATCAAGGGTACCACATGATTCTTCTTCTTGCCGCCTATTTTTAGCCAATTCAGGGATTTTAGTCCGAAATCAAGAAAAAATATACTTTAATTTTTCATTTCCATCAACATCAGGAGTGCTTTATCAAAACATACCATAAATCTCCTTCTAGTATTTAAACTGATGGCACGGAACTCATAGTCGTCGAATTACACTTGCAGCACTTGACGGATTTTTCATTATTATCTTAACTAGATATGAGCGATATGATCGTTTGACGCCTCACCTCATTCCATTTCTAATCGTTTACCAAACACACATTCCATCCATCCCATTCCATCAGATTTGACAGGACAGAAAATCATCAATATCAAGTGGAATTCCGACACTAGTAGAAAGTCATTCCCTGCATTTACCTGTAGCGTAACTCTATTATATTTTATCATGCTGAACTGCCGAGAAGAGCCCTTCTTTGTAATTATCTAACCTTGCATTGATCGTTTTCGAACCTCCCAAGACATCAAGGGTGAGAATATAAGAACCCGATATTACAAAGTATCACAAAGTCATTGAGTGGGCTGTGGAAACGGTATTCCATTCAATTCAAGTCTGAAATCAATCTAGTGTCGGCATCATAATAACCCTTTTTTTCAGTGTTAACAATGTGCCGACTTGGTATTATAAAGTTATCATTATATTGGACTGCTTGAGCTTTTTAACCTCGACTCTGAGTCAGTTTTGTCACGTTTTCATTTTTTGCGTAACCTTCAGATATTTGCATCTTACACTGGATCTCTACCATAATTTTATTGTTATTTATTATCTGAATGCCGAAAAAATCTTTCAGCATATCAGAAGTTGAATAACATTTTATTTTTATTTACTCATTCAAGTGACAGGGCTGGTGCTGGTTTGTTGGCCACCTAAGAACAAAAATTATATCGCTGCCTTTACCCGTTATCATATCCAACATCATACATTTCCGAATTGGCAGACTTCTCTAAAAAAATGTACCCCAGCATGCTTCGTAAATCTTTCAAATATACGGACACTGTTGAACAGGGTTGATGTTGTGCTACTTGCAATATTCAATATTCTATTAAACCGGTGGCGTATCTAGGAATTATGCTTGGGGGGGTGTAATGACATAAAAAAGTACATCTTCTTATAGGGCACAAAAAAAGTTGTATTTTTTTCCATACAAATTCTAACAAAAATACAAAATGTAATAAAATAAAAGATATATATGCATATACTAATAAGTAGGTACAAAAACAAAGATTTCTTTCGTTAAAATAAAAATCACAAAACAAAATCCAGTCTCCTGTATTTCTTATTTGTAAACCTTTCAATAACATTTGAAACATCTATTTCACATCTCTATGAACATGAAGTAGAGCTAATCCAACCAACCACACTAACTGGCATTGTATTTAAAATATGAAGACATTTTTTATCAAGGAAATATGTTAGCGTCACAAGATTTGAAAAGAAAAAAAAAAGAAAAAATAATACTATCAGCTGAACACTTGAAAGAATGTAATTTCAATGGAAAATAATTTTTTCATTGAATTTTGATAATGTGAGGCTATTGTTTACTAAGCAATTTTTTTGGAACCATCGATTTTATTAAAAACCTGATAATTGTTCACAGAATGACTCCATATTCTGTTTTGCTTCCTGGAGCACATTTTACATGTGTACTCGATAATATCACGCTATAAATTATATAAAAGTTGTTATTTTGCAATTATAAATTCTGAAATTAAGTAATATTGTGCATGTTTTTTATTGATATTTCACATTATTATCAGTTTTATGTCTGACAAAGCCATTTTACAACGATTTTTAAAAAAATACGCAATTTATTTATAAAATATTCATAAACAGATGAAAAAGTTGAATATTTTTCAGAAATTGTTTTTTTGCATTAGGTTGCCGAAAGTTCATTATGATTAAAAAAAATATTCCTAATTTTTTTAAATTGTTTATGATAGTTTATTTTTGTTTGTTTATTATTTAAATAATTCATTAAGAATGTTTTTCTTTAAAATTAATAATTGGTTATTCTCCACCTAATAAGAAAAAAATGGCTTCGAGATTTTCCGGTAAGCTGGTCTGTTTATCCTTAATAAACTCTCTTCACGCCTCTTAGTAGTCGAATTCATTGAGAGATTTAGCTACAAATTAATAACAACGTTTAGTTAACAAAATGATTTACCCTAAGTGACCAAAATCCATACTTCATTTTAAACCGGAATGTTACTTTTCAAACGGTAATATTTTGAAAACAATTGAATTCAGCAGTAAAGTGTATTAGAGAAAACTGTTGAGAATTTCAAAAATGGAATAATATACGGGGTGTTCTATTTAAAAAAATTATTATAGATGGCGCACAGCCGCCATTTCAAACTTTTAGCTGTGATTTTTTCATGAAAAAGTAGATTTTTATCTCCTATTTCAGCCCTCCAAATTTCGTTGGATATACCAGGTGGTTCAAAAATTAGTAGGGGGGGAACGGACTTTAGACGAGCACTGTATACGTGCATAGAGCTCGTCCAGTATTGGAACGACCGTTTGGTAGGTAGAGAGGGGAAAAACACGAGTGGACACGATTTGCTGTGCTACGACGAATCTTCACCAGTGTCTTGGCATGCAGCGTTTGAAAGGTTAGGTTTGTTTGATTAATAAATAGGTAGTGCAGTTATTTATTCAACTTTGCAATAGTTACCTTGCCAAAATGTCCAGTGGTAAGTACTATTCAGTATCGGAAAAAGAAATAGGAGTGTTAGGAAAGTTATAGGAGTGTAAGTTCTCTACGTCTCGTGTTTCGCCTATACCAAATAATTTGGTACGCCTATGGAATTTCTATTAATAGCCACAGTTAGACAAAGGTTTGGGTATCTTCGAGAAAAATTGGTTGTTAGGTAGGGGAAGGCCAAAGTGGTCGTTTCAATACTGGACGAGCTTTACAGCTAGACCTTTCACTTGAAATAATATGTTGCCAACATAAGAAAACAACGAATTGCTGCTGTTTAATGAACAAGTTTTTGGTAAATAAAATTCCACACTCTGCTATCGATGTTATATCCGCAAAGGACAAGATCAGGTGAAGGAAAGGATCTTCTTGGAAATTCCAGGCAAGCAATTGTGGGAAGATGAACGGCTAACCTTTATTCAAGTATAATTTCTATTGGCAGTATGTGAAGACTCTTTGCAACATCATAGTCTCTTGACATATTGATGTTTTTATGGAAAATTCATAAGTTGTCAATTCACAATATAAATAGAAAGCCTTGAAAGAGTTTCCAAGCAGAATCATAAAAGTGGCGACGAGGATTTTGAAACAATCCAACTCCTAGCATAATTATGTCAGAGCAGTTTCTGAAAACCATTCCAGAATTTATCAAAACTCGAAGAGTCCGAGCGGAACATCAACAGGATCAGTTGTTTAAAAAAATCAGAAAACATTTATTTTGCTGCTGTTCCAGAACTTGGAAATGGTCCACCCAAAACAAAAAAGTTGGCCAAGAATTTCATATGGAAACTCTAGGCTGATCTCAGTTCCTGGAAATACTTAATTTTATAGTATCCTGATCGATTTTTCTAAAATTTTCACAGATGCCGTGGAGCATGCTTAGAAACAATAACAAATGAAGATAATTTTGGAAATGTCCGGAAAACCTGATTTCGCAAAAAGCTATGCTCATTTATTCATCCAACATGCATATGAAGTGAATAATAAAGCCAAAATTTCAACAAAATAACATATAAAATCTGGTTATGCCAATGGTAATATCCAAATAAACCGTAAAAATAAAATTAATAAAAAACCTTTTTAAAGACAAGCTTTTATTAAAGCCGAGTACTAAAATATGTTTAAGTCACCGCTAACAATGATTTAATCATTATTTGTTGAATTATTTGGTTTCAAAAAGCTTGTCGCACGAAGTGTTCATAACAGTAGGTACCAATTAATTTGATTGAGCAGTGATTGGATGGTAAGTAAGAACTTGTCAAAGTATTTAATTTTTACAAAGTATTCATAAAAGTAGGTACCAATGAATTTCATTCGATAATGATTGGTTGGTAAGTAAGAACTTCTCGAAGTATTAATTTTATTACATTTCGCGCGGCAAGCTTTTAAAACCAAATAATTCAACAAAAAATAATAAAAGAATTGTCAACGATGACTTAATCTTATTTTATACGTTTTAGTAGACGGCTTGAATAAAAGCTTGTCTTTAAAATGGTTTTTATTAGTTATTTTATTTTTTGCTTTTTAGTTAGTTCGCCTTAATCTGTTCATTTCTAATAGAGCATCGTTATTACAAGGTCTCTTCCTGTAAGTTTTGAGCTGAAAGAAATCATGATCTCCGACCCCAAAAACTCCCACACACCAATTTTGAATAGAATCTGACCATAATCACAAAACTCGTCCGTCATCCTGAAGTCGCCATCTTGAATTTATAGATTTTGACAAAAAATTCATAATCTCCAAACCTAAAAACCCCAAGATACTAATTTTGAATGACATATGACCATAATCAGAAAACTCTTCCTCCATTTTGAATTTATGAATTTTGACAAAAAATCATAATCTCCGACCCCAAGAGCCCCCACATACCAATTTTGATTCGAATCGGACCATAATCACAAAACTCGTCGGTCATCAATATAAAAGAAATTATTTTACTGAGAGACCGCGCATTCAAAAAATATAAGAACTCACACTCCTTAGGAGACTGGAACAGCTACAAAGATCTAAGGAATTACACAACTGGGGCTATCCGTCGTGAAAAGAAAGCCTATCTCAACTTTATCCTTGCAAAGAAAGACTGTAAAAGAACTTGGAATACACTCAGATCTCTTGAAATTGTAAGGGATAAAGCCACCCCTGGAATCCCAAATGATTTGAAAGACGTGAATCGCATCAATTCATACTTCAACACTATTTCGCAGCCTGACAGGTCTGCATACCAGACTTCTCTACTTGACCGCTACAAAGTACAAGAAAAGTCCGGTAACCTGTTTTTCTTTTCTACCGTAACTGCACACACGATTTAAAAGTACATTAACAAGATAAAGAGTAACGCAACATTTCCATACAGATGATCCACCTATTTTAAAACTATCTACTGAACCACATAACCCACATTATTAACTCGATAATAACTTCGGGACAGTTTTCTTACAAGTGGAAAAGCGGCTTAGTTATACCTCTGCCAAAATGTAACACTCTCTCTGACTTAACGGACCTCCGACCTATTTCCATTTTACCTTCTCTTTCCAAAGTAATGGAAATGATACTGAAGGATCAAATCAATGTTTTTGTAAACGAACATAAAATAATTTCATCCGTCCAGTCGGGATTCAGATCGCAACATAGTACTACCACAGCTCTTCTTTCAATTACAGACGATTTTTTTAGAGCGGTTGACGGGGGCTGTGTTTCCTGTTTAGTTTTGCTCGACTATAGCAAAGCGTTCGACACAATCGACACCGATATCCTCTGTCAGAAGCTAGTCGCTTTCGGCTTCTCGCTGGATGCAGTACGCTCAATAAAACATTATTTGTCAGACCGAACCCAAGAGATAACTCTTGATGAAGCGATTCCAGAGGCATTATCTGTAACTAAAGGCGTACCGCAGGGGCCCATTCTTGGACCCTTATTGTTCAGTCTTTACATATCTGACTTCCACTTTTTTGCCAACACTTGTGCAATACACCACTATGCCTAGGACACCCAGATTTATTTTTCATTTCCCATTCGTGACCTAGACTTGGCACAAACTCAAATTAATACTGATCTCCAAACCATCTTCGATATTTCTACAGCCCATGAACTCAAACTCAATTCAAAAACGTCTGCAATGATGCTATTCGGCACCAATAAAAATACAAATTCGCCTATACGATGTCTTTCTCCCAATTGTGAAAGAATTAAAAAATCTAGGACTTTGGCTTGATCCTGAGGTAAGATTCACTTAACTTAACTTAAGGCAACTTTACCCTAATAGGGACTTACTCTCAACGGAATTAAAGATAAAACTTTGCGAATCGCTAGTATTTTCTAAAATCTCCTACTGTGACAGTATATACGGTTCAGCTTTCGTAAATACGACCATATAACCGAGCCGATGAAGAAATCAGGTTGGCTGAATCTAGAGAAACTTGGGAAATTACACCTTCTAACAATTACCCACAAAGTCCTAACAATCCAACGGCCAGATTACCTCTTCAAAAGGCCAAAAACATCTTCGGACCTGAACAGATTTCCACTCGTAATAGAACAACTCTCATCATTCCAAAGCACAAAACTCATTTTTCACCCTAGCTTCTCGTACAGCACCGAAATGTTATAACTCACTACCCAGTGAATTTAGATTCTACTAATTGAATAATTTTAAAAAAAGACTGAAAGTTCACCTTGGCAAATAGACTGTCTTTGTTCGAACTGACTCGGCTAACCTCATCCACTGATCTTTTTATTACTGGAAAGTTATTACTAGAAAGTTACTACTACTATTTATTCTGTTCTTGAGAGCGTTTACCAGCTTTAGATTTACACACTGCTACTTCACTGACATTTTGTTCATATTTATTCTTTTTTCTTTTCACACGCTTTATATTAGCTTCACTTGTATGTTTGTTTGTTTGTTTGTTTGTTTGTTTGTTTGTAACCGACTCCTTTGGGCGAGATTTTGACCCACTTCCAGACGTCCGAATGATTTGAAATTTGGCAGGTGTACATAATTCCGGTGTCAATGCATTAACAAATTTTTCTGTGAAAAAAACAAAATGGCGGCTCCAATATGGCGTACGAGTTTTGTGATTATGGTCCGATTCGCTTCAAAGTTGGTATCTGAGAATTTTTGTGGTCGGAGATTATGATTCTTTCGTCAAAACTGAAAAATTCGAGATGGCGGCTCCAAAATGGTGGACGAGTTTTGTGATTATGGTCTGATTCTATTCAAAATTGGTATGTGGGGGTTTTTGAGGTCAAATATTATGATTCTTTTGTAAAAATGGGAAAATTCAAGATGGCGGCTTTAAAATGGCGGCCGAGTTTTGAGATTATGGTCTGATTCTATTCAAAATTGGTATGTGTGGGTTTTTGGGGTCGAATATTATGATTCTTTTGTAAAAATTGGAAAATTCAAGATGGCGGCCGAGTTTTGTGATTATGGTCTGATTCTTTTGTGAAAATTGAAAAATTCAAGATGGCGGCTTAAAATGGCGGCCGAGTATTGTGATTATGGTCTGATTCTATTCAAAATCGGTATGTGGCGGTTTTTGGGGTAAAATATTATGATTATTTTGTGAATATTAAAAAATTCAAGATGGCGGCTTCAAATGGTGGCCGAGTTTTGTGATTATGGTCTGATTCTATTCAAAATCGGTATGTGGGGGTTTTTAGGGTCGAATATTATGAAGCTTTTGTGAAAATTGAAAAATTCAAGATGGCGGCTTCAAAATGGCGGCCGAGTTTTGTGATTATGGTCTGATTCTATTCAAAATTTGTATGTGGGGGTTTTTGGGGTCGGAGATTATGATTAACTGATTTGATGAGATTATTCCATTTTTTAATTTGCAAAAAAATTATAAAAATAATAGTTTAAAAAAACTAAAAAAACACGCTTTTATAAATAAACCACACTAAAAAGTAGAAGATAAATAATAGTTTAAAAAAACTAAAAAACACGCTTTTATAGAAAACCAGACAAAAAAAATGGAAAATAAGAAAAAAATTTATTTTATTTGAAAAAAAAGCGTGGGGTGCATAGTATCAATGATTATATAGTACATTACACACCGAGGCGATACCATGAACCCCACGCTTTTTTTTAAATAAAATACATTTTTTTCTTATTTTCCATTTTTTTAGTCTGGTTTTCTATAAAAGCGTGTTTTTTAGTTTTTTTAAACTATTATTTATTTAACATAAGGTTGAGTTTAAAAACAGCTCTCGCTGACCCTCCGCCTTTTCGCCTTCACTGTTATATTTGTATTTATTATTATTATTATATCATTATTATATTTTTATGGTGAATGAAGACGAGTTATTATTATTATTAATTATTATCTTGGAGCCGCCATCAATTCTGACAGACAATTCATAATCTCCGACCCCGAAAACTTCCACATACCAATTTTGAATCAAATCAGACCATAAATCTTGTTCGCCATCTTGGAGCCGCCATTAAGTTTTTTTCTCTAACAAAAATTCTATAATGCGTTATCACCGGAATTATGAACATCTGCCAAATTTCAAGTTAATCGGACGACTGGAAGTCGGTCAAAATTAACTTGCAAGATTTGACCCAAACTAACTAACGAACGAACTCAATAAAACAAATAAAACTTGTAAAAATGTAAATTTCAATAATTCAATTTGTTGTAAAACGAATCTTTGTCAAAATTTGTAATAACTGGTGGTCTTGGAAGGGAGCCGAGAAGGAGTACGAGTGCTCTAAATGGCCTTGAATCATTGTGTGACACAGCAAGAACTCTGCTAAGAAATACCATCCGTATTGTTATTGCAGTTGTTTGTTGGACTTCAGTCTGGTAAGGATTCCAACGTGATAACAAAACTGTTATCGAGAATCTAGGGCAAAGATTCAGAATCTCTCAGCCTCCAATAGTGGACGATTACATTTCAAATTCTTCAATCCGGACCTGATTAGTATGTACATTTTAGAAGACGCAGTATCATTACAATTTGTAGCAGGGGAATTCAAGTTTTACGATAATATATCAGCCTGTTGTATAAAAGTTTCCTGGTTATACGATGCAGGAACTATATCCAACACTCCCTTGTGTGTATTTAATTTTTAAAGTTCCACAAGTGTCTCGCAATACTGCTGAAACCGTGTTATCACAGAAAGTATGGTGTATGTCAATATGGACTTTAAAAATGGCGTCGTTGATAATGATTATTGAGTGGTTTTAGTCTTTTGATTGAAACATGAGAACGCACACACGATATCTAAGCATGTTTATTAAAGTATATCTTACTTTGCAAATATTTGTAGGTTACTAACTTATCGTCAGCTTCGAATAACTTTACTGGAATTCTAAATATCCTGTGTATCATCATTGCGAAATGATATGGGAATGAAATGTTGCGACACAGAAGTTGATGGAACATATGCAGGCATTGCAGTCTCTTCGTATCATTTTAATAACACAAAATGTAAAGAATATATTTTTTTTAATTATCAACCAGACAACATTTGCTTTTCTTATGTGGAAAATTGAAGAAATGGAGTAATTAAAACGATTGTTTTTGTATATTATTTTACAAAAGACTACATGTTTATTTTATTTTGGCCAATTTCGTGATTAAAACGACGAAATATCTATAAGGTACTTCAAAATTAGCAAGAATATATATTTTCTTAACTAAAATTCTCGTGTAGAAATGTTGATAGGAAGAAATTTCGGTCAGGAAAAATTATTATTCTAAAGTAGAAAAACAAAATTTTACAGATTAGGAAAAAGGTCGAAAATGTAATTTTTGTGGTACAGGAGATTTTGTGAGAACAGGCGAATTCATATGAAAATCGCCTTCGAATATATCAACAAAAAATATAGAAATGCGAAAAATTCAATTTTTACGAAAAACATCAGATTGTGCATAATGTAATTTTGTAAATCTGTATAGTTATTTTGAAAGTCAATGAACATTTCAGAATTTCAAACAAAAAAGAAAGATTTAGGAAAATATCGATTTTTTCAGGAAAGAAAAAAATTACAGAAAAATACTTATTTCTCCTGTTAAAACAAAAGATCCCCGAAATCACCCTGAAAAATGTTGGATTTTGATATACTCGATTTTCTCGAACATTATTAATGATAAAAAATTCCTCGGAAAAAATGTCAGGTTCATTATAATAGTAGTTTCCAGAAAAATATCGAATTAAAATACATAACTGTAAATGATTTTTCTGCAAATTGTAGGATGCCTGGACAATACCAATGTTTGTTTTGCTAAAGGGATCCAGACTTGTTTTTAATTATAATATACAATACCATATACAATACAATATCAATCAATAAGAATAGGTAAGTATTGAAGGATATATGATATATTATCAACTATCACGTGTGAAATACACCAATGCATGTAGATGCCTGATTTGTGCCTTTTTTCACCCCTTTAGATAGATTATTCCAAGAATGGGTTAAATATTAATTATCTGACAAACAGTGGTTATGAAATTTCTACCTGTATGATTAGAAACATAATACAAATAAAAAATTAAATAAGAAATAAATGAAATCATACAAAAATTATAATTTTGCCAGACTGGGAGAAGAAGTAAACATGAGTTATTTTTTCATTGTGTTTTTTAGAAAATATTGAATATTGAATGAATGTGATTTTTTGTGAGGAACAACGTTTCTTGACATGGTTTTTTCATATACAAGGTGATTCAAAAGTACTTTGACAAACTTCAGGAGGTGATTCCTCACAATATTCTAATATGAATTGTCCACATAAATATATGTCCGGAAATGCTTCGTTTCCAAGATACAGGGTGTTGAAGTTTTATATATTTTTTTTAAAATAACTTTCGAAAAATAGTATTATTATTATCAAACACAAACATTGGATGGCATTGGCCACACAGCTTCCAAATCTGTGCGTGACATTGCCTTCCTCTTGGTGTTCGCATACTCTACTGCAAATAATATGGCACAAACGTAACTGCATACTTCACTGTTTCCATACAAGTACAATGAGCTGTACAAAAGCTTCCATCCTTTGCAATTATGCACCAAACATCTAAAGGTTTTTTATTTGCCTTTTGTGAATTCTGGACCTGATGAAAAAGTTATGTTGATTTGAACTATTAAGAAAAGTTGAGAAGTAATATTCTGAAATATCAAATCAATGTCTCTTATAATAAGCAAAGTTGGCCATAAACATAATAGATCAGCTCAAAAGTCATAAATTGCCTCGTATGAATTATTATTGATTTATAATAGTCCTGTTTTGAATGAAAAATTCACTTCGATGACTTAATATTGGAGATTTGCTACTGTACATGTATCCACCATTAGAAAAAGCCTGCTGCTTAGGAAAAGACTCACCTGTTCAAGTAAAATGTATGAATGATTCTCAATCTTTGTTCTCACTTCCACAACGAAGCCAGATTCAAAATATTCATGGATTTCTATACTTATAGGCCTTCATCTGCATTTGGGAATAAAAGCTATGAGTAAAAACAAAATACGAAATTATATCCGTATTCCTAACAGAAGGAGCACCTTCAATTGAACAACTCAGTTCAGAATTATCCAAATCACTGATCAATCTCAACTTCATTATATACTTGTAACAAATACAGTGATAAAAATGTAAACAGAACACGGGGATGTATTTCAACAACAGTGTCTTCATCAGGTAATCACTGTCCATCTTCAAATTAATAATCAACAACACGGAAGCTCCGAAAATAACCAAAGATACAGTTTTACTAACCAACGACTCCAACGAACACACCGACAATGATGTTCTCATGGCGATCAATTTGTGAATTGTGTGCCAACAACCGCCATATTGGGTCACGCGGTTCGGATTGACTTATTCCGATCAAAATGTCAAATTAATAACCTAACCTTAAATATATATGTCATGAGTCGTAATTCAAAAGTTGCGCATGCGCAGTAGTTTTCAAGCGCCCGCATGAAAAAAGGACAGACTGATTTTCGTGACTTCACTTTGTTAACATAGAGTGTTATCGATATTGGTAGTTAAATATATGGGATTTTTGGGTAACCTTCCACGGTGAAGTCTCCAGCTAACACACATTTCGATTTTCTATATCTATTAGTTAGGTACTGTAGAGTTCCTATGAGCTCTTCTGAAAATATATCAAAATTTCCATCAGGACTTCTGTATATCGCAATAACTAAAATCTCAAGGTCCCTATGTACTTTGAGCCTCACAGCTGTACATTCAAAATGTTTTTCATGACATACTGTGTGGACTTTATCATATGTAATTCCTTGTTTCACATGAATTCCTACGCCCCCATGTATATATTCACTCCTACAGAAAAAATTTGCAATTTCATAACCCGAGATTTGACTAGACATTAATTGATCTTTTTTGACCCAGTGTTCACTAACACAAAATATATCACAATTTATATAATTTAGAAGCAATTCGAGTTGTGACAGTTCATTTCTTACACCTTGAACATTCTGATGTACTATATTGAATTCTTTTTTTCAAAGTGAACGAAAGATTTCTCCAAAGTGTCTTTTTCTGTGGATAGTAAATCAAGGTGTTGCTCTTGGCTAGATACTCAAATTCAGTGGAACTCTTGTCTCTAAAAAATAGCGACTTATATCTAAATTTGAGTTACATTGAGGTCAATATCACTATCTATCGTTTCATTTTTAGAATAACATTCGTCTTGATTTGGATATAGTTGAGACACATGACTAATTTCATCAGATATTTCGATAGTTTTTGAAACTATGTTCATAGATGAAGTTGAGAGAAAGTTTTTAGCCTTTTCAAGAACATTACATTTAGTCCCTTTATATCTAAGGTCACACAAGTGCTCCATAGAAATGCATCTGTGATGCTTCCTGAAGTACATCAATTGTTTCTTCAGTTTGTTGATTAAAATTTGGTCTGCAGGTTTTTGACGTTCAGAAAATAGTAAAAGATTAGTATATTTACATAGTGGTAAACACTGTTTTAAGGCAAGGTGGAGATTTTTGTTATTGCTTATATTGTTGGTATTGAACATAATTATCACAAATTCATCCAGGCATTACTAGTGAGATCTGAAAGCTCATTGTGGGGTTTAAGTATTCCATTTATCGAAAATTTATCATTAGTGGAAACCCTCAAAGCATGAGAGAAATCTTTTGCATACTCATCCCCCATAATAAGTATTTTCTTCTTCCCAAAGTCTCTCTCCATGTCTGTAGTTGTGTTTGATAATGTGGAATCAGCCACGTTCAGTTCCTTAAAAGAACAAACTTTTGCTGGCACTGACTCATTACATATATCATTCCTCTGGTTTTTGCATCAGGAGTTATTTCTACTCTATAAGTTTTCAGTCTGGCAAATTCTTCTTGTAGGCTCATATTATTTCGCTCTTCTTGCTTCTCGCATTCCTCTTTCCTGACTCTCATCATGAAATTCCCAATCTGAAATGAGCTTTTGTTGTTTCTTTTTATGCCTTTTTCTACAATTCATAATGGGTTTTGGTTTCATCATAACAAACTCTGTTTTATTCATTTCACTACTCTCTGTCACATCTGGTAGTAATTTTTTTTTCCTTTTTCTTATTTAGGTTTGGCTGTTATTTCATTAGTTGTAGCAGGAATATTCATCATTTCTTTGTTTCGATTTGTTTTGTCTTTTTTTATTATTTTTTCAATGGTTTGGGTGCCAGCAGAGATAAGTTGTTTATCTTCCACTCTTTGTAGGCATTCTTTCAACTGGGTTATTATTCGTTTTTGCTCCGTTATTGTGTTCAATGAATCTTGTTCCATTTTCAAAGATTCGTCATAAAATATCTTACTTTCATTTTTCAGCCTCTGGATATGTTCATACTGTTGGTGATTGTCCTCCTTCAATGCTTCAATTATTTTAGAATAGTTACACTGCTCTTCAACAAGGTCGCCATTTTTACTGTTTTCACATTTCCTACACAGAACTTTATAGCCGTTCAGTCGTTGTCCTGGTTTGGTTTTTTCATAACAACTTTTGTGGAATACACCTATACAGTGAGGACGTAAAAAGTCCTCCCCCCCCTGAACTTTTGAACGGAACAAGGTGTCGAGGTCGGGTAAAATTTGCAGGTAAAAAGTTACCACTTTTACCACTTTTTGGCATAAAAATGATTGTGGTCACGTGGTCTAGTGATAAGAGGGCACATCAACTTTTTTTTTAATGTAGAGGGGGATCACGTGGTTCCTGGTTTTGAAGGCCTTCCGATTCTCTATCCAACACCGCTTCGTTTGTGGAAATCGGCCAAGCCGTTTCAAACTGACAAGCGTTTGAAATTTGCTTCAAATATTTTACAAATAAATTAGTTAATTGCAGCAGAATTTCAACTCCGTTACTGATTCTGGTCGAAAAGTAGATTTTTCGTGGTGAAAAAGGTTCGCATATTATTTGTACTTTCAAATGTGCTTTTTGTTTAATTTTTTTTATACCTTAGTTATTTTGCTGGAGACTCCAAATAGCATTTCATTTCAATCTCAGTCTAATAGTGACGTTAATCATATCGATACTTTTGACAGTTGTCATAGGTTTAAGCATTTCTCTATAAATTTCAAATGCCTCGTTCTCGTCCTTTAGAAGAAAAAATCGAAGCAATTTTAACTTACGCTGAAGCTAGGCGTGATTACCATGAAGCAGAAAGAATATTCAATGAGCGCTTCCCAAATAATCCAATATCTCGTACCTTCTTAAGGGAATTGGTTAGTAAATTTCTAAGGACTGGTTGAGTAACGAGGGAAAAAGGATCTGAAAGAAAATCTATTTCAGAAGAACAGCAAATCGACGTTCTGGCAGCTGTTGTTGATAATCCGCAACAAACAACGAAAACGGTAGCCACGGCTTGTGACGTATCTACGACCACTGTGAAAAAATATCTTAAAAAACACAAATTTCACCCATATAAATTAAAATTTTTGCATCAATTAACAGAAGACGACCCGGATAGAAGACTGCAGTTTTGTGAGGTCATGTCTGACCGCATAACCCAAAATCCCGGTTACATTAACTCTATTTGTTTTGGTGATGAAAGTACGTTTTATCCAAATGGAACAGTAAAATAGACAGATTGTGCGTTATTGGTCAGACGTAAATCCGCACATTTTTCGAGAGGGTCATACTCAAACTCCAGAGAAGATCAACGTATGGGCTGGTATTTTGGGTGGCCATATCATAGGTCCAATATTTATGGCAGAAAATTTAACTGGGCATCTGTATTTAAATATGCTTCAAAATCAGATCCATCACAGTATTCAAGAAGTAGTTGGGGCAGACCCAAATTAATTTACCATGGATGTTACCTTTCAACAAGATGGTGCACCCCCTCACTACTACAGACCTGTCCGAGAATGGCTTAACGAGAATTTACCGGGACGGTGGATAGGCCGACGTGGCCCCATTGAATGGCCAGCTAGGTCACCTCATATGACACCTATGGACTTTTTTCTGTGGGGGTACATAAAATCTGAGGTGTACGTCAAGCAGCCACAGTCACTCCAGGAACTTATGGACCGAATAACAGATGTGTGTTACAGTATTACCCCGGAAACATTTAATAACGTTCGGAATGAATTTCACAACCGACTTTTTTTCTGTCAAGACGTGAACGGTGAACATTTCGAGCACTTGTTAAAATGGTTGCAATTGTTAATTAAAATTCTGTTGCAATTAAAAGTTATTTAGGTTTTTAATTTATTTGTAAAATGTTTGAAGCAAATTTCAAACGCTTGTCAGTTTGAAACGGCTCGGCCGATTTTCACAAACGAAGCGGTGTTGTATAGAGAATCGGAAGGCCTTCAAAACCAGGAACCACGTGACCCCCCTTTACATTAAAAAAAAAGTTGATGGTGCCCTCTTGACACTAGACCACGTGACCACAATCATTTCCATGCCAAAAAGTGGTAAAAGTGGTACCTTTTTACCTGAATTCCACCCGACCTCGACAGCTTGTTCCGTTCAAAAGTTAAGGGGGAAGCGAGAACTTTTTACGTCCTCACTGTATATCGAATACACACAATACATTGAATTGGACTTTTTTACAGCAATCAAATGAGTTATTTGTATTTTTAACAGAGAGCTCAAACCCTGACATTTCATTGTCAGCCATGTTGAAACTATGTCCTATTGCATCAAAGCAAATATTTTTTGCTAGTAGAATAATAATGAGAAAGTATATAATTGATATAAGTCTCCATTTTCGAGATAATTTCAGGAAAAATCTTCCAAGAAAACTCGTGTTCATTCCACTTTATTTCTATCATAAACTGAATTGAAAAGAGTTCAAGATGGATTACACTTCAATAGCTAAGGTCCCCGTTTTGTCAACTCGGTGAAGTTTTCAACATATTTGTGGGGATTGATAGACATTTTTCCATCTATACCTATAGAGAAGCAGGACATTTTTGAATATTTTTTTGCGATCCATTCCTCGCATTTGTAGACTCTGTGTATTATAAATTCATAGCCATTACTTTTGGTTACACATATTTCAGAAATGATAGAGAAAAAATCACCTTAGTAATAAACAGGCGACATTTTTCGAGACGCCGTTATTACCACTCCTGGTATTTTCGGACAAAACAGGCGCCATGTGCCTGATCATATACAGGCATTAATTGATAGTGGAAGGAATAAACATAAATAATGGACACATTTCTCATAGGCGCCACTTGAACGAGTAATTAGGACCATTATTGTGATAATTGTGGAGTATTTGTGAAATTATTCAATCGAGATTGGGTATCATCATCAAAATATCCTTATCACGAAAACTTTCTAGAATAGCCTTCGAGATTTGGCTGTAATTCATCCACAAGGTGGAATACATGAGTTCGCATAGCTTCAATGGGAAACATGAAATACGAGAATAAAGCAAAATTTGGATTTTTTATGTCGTCTTTTGTGTAGTTGGACATAAAACATTTTTGTATGCAGTCATCCTAGTCCGGGTTAAATATTTATCCAGAATGGAAATGCCAGCAATATACTCTCATTATTATAAACAACCCTTATTTCCAGATCCGCCCACGAACTCCCTTATAAAGTAGCACATACAGGGTGTTTGAATAAGTGCGACAAGCTCCAGGGGGTGATTCTGCATGAAAAAATAATGTCAGTTTGCTATATAACTTTTGTCCGTAAATGCTTCGTTATCCGAAATACGGGGTGTTAGAGTTTTTCTTAAAAACTGACTATTTATTTATTGCTCTGAAACCGGTCGAGAGATGCAAATTAAATTTGGTGAGTTTCAAGAGGTAGTTATAGCGCATTTTTTGACATGCAGTTAAGAATTTTATGTTCATCATTGGCGCGCATACGGGTAATGATCTTAATTTTTTTAAAGGAAAAAATGGTGCACAACTGATATATTTGAAATGAGAAATCATTGAATTGCTTGTTCAATTTGTGACAAAAAATCTCTCTTGCCTTTTTTTCGTATGAGGCGCCGTTTTCATCCAAAAAAATAAAACATCTTAACGCGTATTTTTCATATCTTTAATACATTATCAAGAACTATCTAATATAACAACGTTAAACCAGAACAATAACAGAAAATAACACTAATGAATAAATAGGCGCAAAACTACAACAAATGTTCAAAATGACCTCCCTCAGACGTGATACAAGATTCAACTCTTCGCCGCATTGATTGTCGTATTAGCAGAAATATTCCTGGTGTATTTCTTATAATTCGATTCCTCAGGTCTTCAACATTTTCGACGGGAGTGGAATAAACTAATGACCTAAGGAAACCCCAAATGCAAAAATCTAGAGGATTTAAATCCAGAGATCGAGCAGGCCAATGTTCCGTACCTCCCCTACCTATCCAACGATTTGGATATACTGTATTTAAGTGATTACGTGAAATGACGCTCAAATGGACTGGTGCACCATCATGCATGAACCAGAAGTGTTGTCTCGGCTGTAGAGGAATTTCTTCAAGAAGAACCGGTAGGAAATTAAGGTAAGAGTCGCCTGTTAGTCGTAGTGGGAGGAAATATGAACCGATTGAATGATCATCACGTACCCCAAGCCATAAATTCACTGAAAACTGATGCTGAAAATGAGCCTCAAATATTCCATGTGGATTTTCCTCAGCCAAGAGGTGATTGTTATGGAAATTTCGTATACACTGTCGTCCAAAATTAGCTTCGTCAGTAAACAAAACGCCATTTAAAAAATTAGGAATTTAAGCGATTTGATGAAAAATCCAATGGCAAAAAACTAGGCGCGGAAAAAAGTCTCTAGGTAGTAGAGCTTGCACACGTTGAATATGAAACGGATACAATTGCTGTTCTTTAAGAATTTTAAATACAGTGAAGGTGCTTACATTCAGTAGGTTGGCAATTTTTCGAGTACTTGTTTCAGGTGACTTCGCAATTAACTCGAGAACTGCTTCTCCTAGTAGCACAGTTCGTACTTCTCTTGGGCACCCGCAGTCAGACGTTTGTTACTTAAATGTATCATTTTCACGCAAACGTTGGTGAAAACGAGCAAATATTGTGTCCTGGATACAACTCAGCATACAATCCTCGAGCTTGCCGACCATTTCCATTACTTCGACCATAGACAAAATGCATGTCTGACAATTCCGCATTTGTATAATTTTCCATTCTTTTCGATAAAAGAAAAATTCATTACTTATTATCATTAATGTCATACCAAACTAAAAGCTTAAAAATGAAGAAACGCTAATCTGACATTTTGTTGAAATATTCGTATTTAACAGAATGTTGACAGTAGCCTACTAGCATCGCTACTAGATAATGTATTAAAGTTATGATAAATACGCGTTGAGATGTTTCATTTTTTTGCATAAAAACGGCGCCCCTTACAAAAAAAATGCAGCCGATATTTTTTGTCACAAATTGAACGTGGAATTCAAAAATGGTTTTTCATTTGAAATATCTCAGTGGCGTATTATTTTTTTCTTCAAAAAAATTGAGATCATTACCCGTATGCGCGCCAATGATGAACATAAAATTCCCAATTGCGTGTCAAAAAATGCGCAATAACTACCTCTTGAAACTCTCCAAATTTCATTTGCATATTTCGGCTGGTTTCAGAGCAATAAATAAATAGTCAGTTTTTAAGAAACACTTCAACACGCCGTATCTCGGAAAACGAAGCATTTGCAGACGAAAGTTATAGCGCAAACTGTCATTATTTTTTCATGCAGAATCACCCCCTGAAGTTTGTCGGACTTATTCACTAACACCCTGTATATTCGAATTCGAGGTGAATAAAAACTTCAGCAACATGATCACCCGGTTGAAATTCAACCATGGACGGTTCCCGTCACACACAATATAGGAATCTTGGATTCCCCACTCTGTCCGTATGACAATGAAGTCACCGGTCTGAACCATATATTTTTTAGCTGTAATAAGACAAGCGACATAGATACATTTATCAGTAACCTCGAATCATTAAAACTTCAATTGCCTATCAAGTCTTACTTGCTTCACAAGATAAAAATGTGTACAACCTCAAGTTAATCTGTTACTAAAAACAAAATCCACTTAAAAATCGATTCGATCTAACTGAATAATGTGGTAATATAGCAAACTGTGTGTCACTGAAAAAAAGAAATATGCTAAGATGGGTCCGACCAAATCTACATTACGCATGGCAACGCAATCAAGCCCCCTAGCCATAACCTATTGCCGGATCGTTTTTTAAGTTATCTATAGAGACATCGATATCCCTACTGTACAATTTCATGTTGAAGAAATCGAAAAGTCTTTATTATGTCTTATAAAATATAAATTTTTGGTTGGATCCTTGTTTTATACGTACTACAAAGTATCATTCACCAAAAGTAGGAGTTGAAAAGTGTTAGACCTCTTTGACTGACCTAGATCCAACACTTGAAGGCTAGAGAGGAGATGGCAGCAATATTTTTGTTAACCAAACCAACTTTTGAGAGAAAATGAAGGAATGCAAACAAATTGAAACAGAATGTTTTCAGTTTAACTAGTTTGAGAATGCTGCTGGAAACTTAATTTCTGGTTGGCGCTACTAATGTATAATATTTCTTGTGGGCGTTACCACCCGAGACGGCCGCTCTCCCGGGCTTTGACTAGCACGACCCGCGTTTGGTGCGGGACCGTTCAATTGACTGGGGTCAAATATCTCCCTTGGTCAATTGACCGGTAAATTGAGTGTTACATTGACCGATCAAATTGACTTCGTACAGAGTCCTAAAAATGTTTGATCAATGTTTTATTTCAAAATAACCCCATTCTTTCGAGGCCCGTGCCGGTCAATTTCTGTGGTGTCACCGAGCTGATTTTTCAAAGAGCTTTCCAATGATGTGTCACACATGTGGGTTGCCTTTTAAAGTGGGGGTTGATGGGGCGGAGGGGGCGAAAGTATCGAGGTTCACTCATATGCTATTTTGGTTTCCCCGAACTTGCTTCGAAACGGGTTTGGGCATTTCTTGTTATCTTTTTATTTTTTCATTTCCGAGGTACTCCTACTGGCAACTTTCAAATTTAACACACTGTATAATGATCTAGTAAGGGAGTAGTGGCTAACATTTCAGAAGAATATTTTCCCGATACGGAGATGCGTTTTCAGAGCTGTCTCTTCATTTTGCATACGCCAATTACGGCATTCTTTTGTAAGTATCGCAGGTCCAATAGAGTAAAATATTCACTTTCGTCTGGTCTCGAACATGAATCCGAACAGCTGCCTCAAAAATAACGCAACAGTACATACAAACCGGTTCTGAATTCTTCTGTCTACCCATCCCATATGATTTCGACATCTCTTGACTTCATTCACAAACAACCCCATCCGCACCGCTTATTTGACGACAGTTATAAGGGATATAGGCTGGAGGAATTGCCCAATTTTTTCTCGCTGACGGCGATTGTAGCCTCTTTATTGACTTATAGTTCATTTACATTTTATTCACTTCCCAGGCGGCTTTACTCGAGTTTCAGGGAGTAGAAAAGCCAAGAGAAAACAGTGATCTTTATCTTTCATCGATCGTGAATGAATTTTTGGATATTTTTTCTCTTATCTGTCAAGAGAAATTACTCCCTGATATTTCTCTTGCTTTTTTCAAGGGAAACGTCAGGGAATATAGATTTGACAAGACTTTTTTTAATTGTCATTGTTCTGTATACTCCGAATGTAAACTCAGAAAGAACAATAACGTATAGAGTCCCTCAGGGAACTGTTCTTGGCCCTGTAATCTTCATAATATATATTAATGAACTTCTCATAAAACAGAATGCTGGAACCATAATATCCTTTGCTGATGATACCGCATTAATCCGACTTAAATAACATTTTTGAATGGCTTGGCTGCAATTTCCTGATAGATAACGTTGAAAAGACCAAACTTACCCGATTACGACGTCCTCACTTTGAGAAGCGACACGATCCCATTAGAGAAATCTGTCAAGTATCTCGGAATTCACATTGATTCTTTCCTAAAATGGGACGTACATGTAAAAAACGTTGTGAAAAAAATTCGTGGACTAATACATAGATTTTGGCAATTTCAAAAATGTATAGGCTTTAAACACCTTGAAACGTTATACCCGCATTAGTAGAATATATTCAGTACGCATATCGGGTGGGAGGCTTCGAAGGTCACCTGAAACCTAGAAATTCTTCAAAATGGTTCATCAAGATTATTTTACGCAAACCAAAAAGTTATCCGACTGAAAAGTTATATGCCGAATCTAACTTATTCGATATGAGGCAACTATTTTGTAAAGCAACCGTTTGTAGCCAGCAATAAATCTACGTCAATCGGATAACCATAAATATCCACTAGAAGTATTTAAAATCCAATGTGTTCTTACCAAGAGCCCAAAAGTCAATTGGTCAAAGATGCTTCTCATATCTTGCCCCTCGATTGCTCAAAATTCTACCAGATGACTTGAAAAATATTAACTCCAAAGCCCTATATAAGAAAATGCTGAAAATATGGATCCTCGGAGCAAACTAAATTCCATAATTTAATTGATCAATGTACTGATATACTCACCATTAACGGATCATTGCATCAATATAGTTTTACTGTTATGTGTTTGTCCTTTTTTATTTTTCTTACATTATATACACATTTATCCTGTTCACTTACCAAGGCCACTATGTTGAAACTAATGGAACAAATAAAAATGCGTTACTCATAGACAAGTTCATTAGCGAACTTAAATGAGTTTCCACCTTATTCATTTGTTTTCATTGTACTTACAACTTACTTCCATGTCAATTGTAAGCACGTTATATTTTTGTATCTACCACTCGTATTCTTCTAAGTGAATGAATTATTATTATTATTATTAAGTTATTCATTCTCAATTATTATTCTGTAATTCATAAGATACGTATGGGAAATGGATTGAGTCAATCAACAATTTGATAGCCGATCAATATTTAATGATATAATGGAACTAATGGAAACTACAATTAAATGAATGCATAACAAAAAAAAGGTAAATTAAGTAATTCGAAGAAAAAAAAAGATTGCAACAACAGTGTTTGTATCTCTTCTAATTCTTTCAATATCTTCTCCAATTCTAGTTTCTTATTCATAAATGTTTCCTCATATTTAAAAGGGTTTCCATCATTTCCAATTCGTTGGTATAATAGTCCTCTTGAATGTTAAACGGCATACTATTTGTTTCTAATAATTCAACACTATTTTGGTCGATATTTTTTTTTACATTAACCATCGGTCACCAAGCGGGAAGCATTTTATTCCACGGTATCTTGTTCCGTAGTTATTTCATTCTGCAACGAAACATGATCAGAATCAATTAAATTTATCATGATTGTAAGTGCTCACTTCCATCAATTTCTTTTTTTTTTATTTCGCATGCACTGCCTTCTGCCACTGGGCTTTAAGACTGAAAGATCAATATAAGATTTCATATCAATGTTATATCAAGGTGAATTGTTCCAGAAATATGTATTTTCCAAACTGAAAGGCTGTGTTCCATACTCACTCGAACTCTATCATCGGTTCTAACTATTCTTTGATATCAAGATATACTCGTGGGGTCATAATTTACAATAATTTCGCTTCTGTATCATCTAAAATATCTTGAACCGATGGAACTCCACTTGTCGTTTCTGAGGATTTTCTAGTTTTATCTAATTTTAGTTTTTTCTTCATATGAATCCAACACTAAATAATCGTCAGTCATCATAAAAAACATATTTTTCAGTTATTTGTGTCATTAATACCTTCCTCCATTGCTGGCACTTCTGGCTGGTCCCCAGAGAGGATTATTGTACGTTTCTCCCAAAGTTCCATACTTTTCTTCTTCGTATACATGTTTGTCAGTTTTCCACTAAATATATTTGGCCTTCCGTAAATTCTCTAAGCAATACCTTTTTTTTTCGCAGTAATATGGCCACACGTTTTCGTGTTCATTATTGTAAAAATTCACGGGAGAGCCATCCGAGGCACTGAACATTTTCGTTTCAAGAAGCCACAGGTACTTTAAACTATAAAAAGTTACTAAACTCATTGCATTTCAAAAATAAATTTTTTGAAAGAACCCTTTCGATAGAAAACTTTCATGAATTAGTATATAGACCACATAACCTACAAAAATAGGTTACATATCACTTTTTATTATCACAGAACTTAACTTTTCATGTATATTTTGCTGTGAAGCACTAATTTAAGTTAATTATCGCAGAATAGGTAACAGTAAGTCTTCCTTATTTTCAATGATTGAGCAATAACAAGTTGCTATATTTTAGAAACTGACATCAAGAACTACCAGAGGGTTCCACAGTAAAACTGACTCCTGAGATTCCATAGGCGTACCGATTGAGTTAGCTGAGGTAAAGAGAATAAGGTAAAATAATCAATGGGAAAAAGGTAGAATACCTAGCCGGACATTTGAAATATTCATATGGGTATTCATTTATCAACATATTAAATTAAATTCAAAGAGCAACTAGTTAAATAGTATAAAAATTAGTAAAACAAAAAAAACTATTTGTTGTGGATGTCTGATTGTGAACATAAATAGCTAAATGATAAAATAAAAACAAACTGCAATCACCTCATCATAACAATATATAGACTAGAATGTAAATTGAATACTCCCATAACAAGGAAACTTCATGTGAGCTGTTGAGTTTATTCCAAATCGAGTAGATGAAATGTGTATTTATATCTATTGGAATTTTGTATTCATTGGTGAATAAACTTATTATTATTATTATAGTTTAAAGTATCAATTAAAATCATTCGCGGTAGCTACAACGAAAAAATGGGGTCATGCGTCCGACCTAGTTAGGAGGGATAGAGGACACGGCATAGAACTTCAGACTCTTTAAATTTTAAATGGCCTCCCAGGCCCATATTTCATGCCACCCATGACCTACGCGGTTCCTGTGCAGCAGACGTCCTAATTAACTTCTTGCATTAATTGATCGTAACGAATGTAATGAAACTACAAAAATGTTTAACCGCACAATACTCGAGAAAAGTATGATTGTTTGTTCGACAGAATACACACAGAAAAATTGATTCTTTTTAACACATTCCATCAGATGTAGCCGAGTAGTTGTTTTACGTGTTCGAAGATATTTCCAAGACTTATTCTCTTCAGCATCGACTGAAATAGTTACCGAAGATCTGCGAAAACAATGTCCTGTGTAGCGATTAGGATTTTCTAGTTTAAGAAATTTTGCAACATCTTTTGGGATACTGCTTAATTTGTTTATCTCAACGGGTTGTTTAGTGCGTTTTCCACTTCCACATATTTAAAAAAAAAGGTAAATTTTCATTTAGTATTGTCTTGCGTATACTGTAATATTTTTTTATTGTAGAATAAAAATGGTCAGATATCACAAAAGAACGTTGAATTTTGGTTTTTAACCGACGAAACCAAAAAGGAGGAGGTTCTCTATTCGACGCGTATATTTTTTATTATTTTTTTTTATGTATGATCACGCACAACTTTTCACAGAGCGGTACGATTCCGATGTTTCTTCTTTCATTGGATAGGGTGGACTTCGAAGTTGGTCCCATTTCAATTTGAACAACAAAATCCATCCCTAAGGGTAGCAAAAATAACCGATTCTATCAGGGATAACTTTGTAGTGGGTTTCCCGATTTGGATGATTCTTTTTTATTAGAAAGGGTATACCTCATAGTTGATCATATTCCAATTTGGAATGAAATGATCCACCCCTATGGGTAGAAAAATAGGGGATGATTGATTTTTCACTTGTGAACTTTGGCACACATATGTCGTTGACATTGACAGACCCTCCTACATCCGTCAAAATGATTACATTCTATGAAAAGATGGAATTATATACAAAGTGATGGAATCAACCACCCAGAACTTTCAAAATTAATTAATATTATATAACAATAAATAGTTAAAATAGAAAATCATATTATTTAATAGTTAATAGTTGAAGTAAGCTAGGTGAGTAAGTATTTTGGAAGTAATCAAAAATTAAGTAGGTAGTAATTAGTAGATTTTAGCAACAAAAAATTTAAAAACAAAAACTTTTTAACAAAAAATTAAACCGACGAAAAAATCAACTGAAAAGCACAAAATAAAATAAACCTTCTTAGTCTAAATGATAATTGGGCTCCTAAACTTTTTAGAGTAACTGATTTTGAGTCGGCGCCAAACAAACTAGCAATTGAATTAGGTAAAGCGTAAAATGATGGCAACGAGATGCACGGCTGCGTTCGGATTACTTCTTTCAAAGTAATATAATGATCTTCGATAATTGTTTGTTTGGCGCCGACTCAAAATCAGTTACATTTGTTTAGGAGCTCAATTATCATTTAGACTAAGAAGGTTTATTTTATTTTTTGCTTTTCAGTTGATTTTTTCGTCGGTTTAATCTTTTGTTAAAAAGTTTTTATTGTATTTGGAATTTTAATACTGAACATCTATAATTTTCATATCTCTCAGTTCCTGTTTTCGGCATGCACAACTTACGCCAATTATAAGAACAGTCTAAAAATAAAAATTACTGTAATTGTGGAAATTAGTATTGCTGGACATATTTCACCTTCATAAACAAGTACTGATTGTCAGGAACCGTTTCAAGGAAATTTTGAATATTTTTAGCCGTCAAAATTTTAGATTTTGTGCTTCTAAAGCCATCCGATTTCTTTTTTAATAGCGCTATTAACTTGGAATAGGCTTCTATATTTATGTTGTTTTTTATGTTTAGAGTAGATCTAAGCATTGAGTAAAAGGCCCATAGAGAGCTAGGTTTCATTTTTTCCGATAGGTGATGAAAATATGCTACCAAAACTTTATCGGAGGAAGAATTCACGTCATTTCTTAGTCTCCAGTCCATGAATCTACTGTAACAATTTTCGTAGCGTTCGCGGGATTTACTTGGCAGTAAATCATTCGTAGCCATTTTTGCCATTGCCATGACGTTGGGAGGAGTTAAATTTTCGTTCTCACTATCACTTGATATATTGAAATTGTAAGTATTCTTTTTCAAACAGTATGTATCTCATAATTATTAACTAGAACTTATTTGACTTTCAAAAAAGTTTGTTTGTATTATTTTTATTTTGACAGTTGCTATGACTACGCTGTTGACGGGCGTTTGCGCGATCATGACCTACTTGCGGAATTATTAAATGTTCCGCTTACTTTTACATATACATTTTAATATATTCAACTGTGCGTTTTGTTTACGAAAACTGTGCGATTCGTTTACCGTAATCAGCTATTTACTGAGGCTGTGTGTCGTGTGTTTTTGCCTATTTTCTACAGTGGTCGTAGGTAAAGTTCATTACGGCCAACTGTTTGGACGATATTCTTTGGGATACACTATGCTATATATTTAATAAAACGTACCTGAATGCTTGAAAATTTTTATTTTAATATAATAAGAATATGTTTACACAAGAATATAATATAAATAAAAGACTCTTCTTTTTTACCAATTCAAATATGGAAATGCGTTCATTACACAAATCATTCATTGCATTTCTTAAAAAGTTTTTTCTTTTTAAGCTGAATATATGTTTCACATGAAATTTCCTTTTAAACCTCAATAAAAATGAACTGGACGACTGTAAACAAGCTGTGAGTTCGTTCCTTATTTGATAGCTTTTGCTTGCATTCCATATTTAATCCTACATTGAGTTTGGAAAATGGCATCGAATCTCGAAAGAAAAAGGGGTTCATTGAAACATCGTTTGACTAATTTAGGAAAATATATTGATAATCTCGCAGAAAATAAACCTGGGATAGCTGAAATTGAGGAAAAATTGAGAAGTTATCAGTCAATTTTAGATTCATTCCAAGAAATCCAAGGTATGTTGGAGGAAAAATGTACCGATGAACAAATAGATGAGCATTATAGCTATCGGGATGATTTCGAGAACAGTTATGACAAATATATCGGAATTCTTGAACAATAGTTCAGAGATAATGGAGCTCTAGCCCCAGTAAATCAAGTTATTAATATAAATAATAATGTTCAGAATTCCTGGAATAATATTTCTTTGCCAAAAATCAAAATTGATACCTTTAGAGGAGAATATGAACATTAGTTGGAATTCAAATCAACCTTTTTTTCTGTGGTTCATACAAGTAAAATATCCAATATTCAGAAATTTCAAATTCTTAGACAAAGTGAGACGGCTATGCTGAAAGAATTATCGATCAAGTTGAATTTGTAGGGGATTATTACGATACTGTTTGGAAAGCCCTATGTGAACGTTTTGATAATAAGAAAATCCTAATAAATGAGCACATAAAGGCATATTGAAATTAGAACCATTAGTCAAAGAATCTTCAAAACAATTACGAGATTTGCTTGATATAGTTTCCGAAAATATTTCTGCAATAGAAGGGATGAAAATTTCCAAATGAGTTTTATGTGAACTTTTGCTCATTCATATTATTTCTGTGATATTAGATAAATCAACGTACAGAGGATGGAAGGAGCATAAGACTCCCAAGGAATTACCAACATTGAATGATTTTTTTGAATTTTTGAAAATAAAGATAAATACCTACATTAGGTGAAATTGCAGATCAAAGTATAAATTCTGTCAGTTCTCAGAAAAATGTAAAAAATATGCAATACAACCAATCCATTTATCAAAATCGAGATAATGTGAAAAGAAATTTCCTCATAAATCAAAAAAGGTGTGTGTAATTTTTGCAAGAAGCCGAACCATTACATGTACACCTTGTATCGATTTTCTAAAATTAGACGTAACAAGGCGAATTTTCATAAAAACTTTCTAACAAAAAATTAAACCGACGAAAAAATCACCTGAATAGCAAAAAATAAAATAAACCTTCTCTCTAAATGATAATTGAGCTCCTAAACTAATGTAAGTAACTGATTTTGAGTCGGCGCCAAACAAACAATTATCGAAGATCATTATCTATGAAAGAAGTCATCAAAACGCAGCCGTGCATCTCGCTGCCATCATTTTACGCTTCACTAATTCAATTGCTAGTTTGTTTGGAGCCGACTCAAAATCAGTTACTTACATTAGTTTTATCATTTAGACTAAGAAGGTTTATTTTATTTTGCTTTTCAGTTGATTTTTCGTCGGTTTAATATTTGTTAAAAAGTTTTTATTTTTTACTTTTCAGTTCCGTATTTCGTCGGTTTAATTTTTTGTTAAAAAGTTTTTATTTTTCAATTTTTTGTGTGTAAAATCTACCATACTACGTACTTGTTTTTTGATTACTTCCAAAATACTTACTTACCCACCTTACTTCAACTATTACCAGTTAAATAATATGATTATCTACTTTTACTATTTGTTGTAATATAAATTATTTTCGTTGTTTTGGTTAGTTTATATCATTACTTTGTATATCATTCCATCCTCTCATAAAATATACTGATTTTGACGGAACAAGAATAATGTAAATAGCGATCTGTCATTGTCAACTACGTATGTGTGTGCTAATGTTCACTAGTGAAAAGTCAATTATTCCCTATTTTTCTACCCGTAAGGGTGGCTAATTCCTTTGAAAATCCAAATATAAGGTATACCCTATCTATTAAAAAAAGAATCATCCAAATCGAAGAACCCAGTACAAAGTTATGCCTGATAGAATCGGTTAACGGACCAGAATTCAGAGGGTGAGTGATTAATATCCTTCATTTCGCTACCCTTAGGAAAGATGGGTGGTTGAAGACTCTTTCCAGGATTTCATTTTGTTGCTTTTTTATTTTTGAATTGTAATATCTTTGAGCTGGAAGTTATCTTATTTTTTAATTTAGTTATGAAACAGTAATAAGCATTTTCCGGGTAGTATCTTCCCATTTTTCAGTTGATAATATTGTGTTCAATTTAGTAGAGTCGATTATCATGAAGGGTGTTGGAGGATTTTTCATTTGTTCGGTATGACCTGTTGTATTGATTGTGAGGAGAAGAGGGTAGTGACCCGTTATATGTTTATTGCGTTATTGCGTAAGAGTGGTTGGTCTAGGCAGCAGGTGCTACATGCAAATTATCTGGCCTGATTACCAGGTACAAAGGGACTCAATTTACGTAGACCTAAAAAGCACCCGGGATTGAATTTACCTACATAGAAAATCAATTAATAGATGCCGTACTCAATTTACGTCGACCCAGTTCTTGGTACCTGTTCCATGTTCAGTTTCTGTGTGCCGGGAGTTCCTGCCCATTTTTTTAGAGTTGCATGTTCTTTTGGTAATCTTATATTCGTTATATTTATGGAGACAGTGAAGGTTCTGTTATACATGCACTGTTTGTACCTACATGAATGCATTTTTCTGCGTGTAGTGTAACCACAAAAATGTCGCAGCACGTAATACCCGAGAAAAGCGCTATTTTAGCTCAAACCGAGGTGACTTTGTGCAATTCATTTATGCAATTCTTCTGGGAATTCGTTAACGGAAATCGGCGCCTATTCGAACAAATATATTTCCGATAGTGTGTGATGTCTGTTGGATACACAGAAATCACGTAAAACGCTGATGTCATGCATAACATAATCACTATAGCCGGGCTCTTGAGAAATGTACATTTGTTGTGGAGAACACAGACAATATGAACATCTGAGAAGATATTTTTAGAGGGAAGAGTTACATAACGACGGAACAAATTTCAGACCATAGGAGATTTAATGAAATGCAATATGTGTTTCGAAAATCTCTGTTCCCGGTTCGACATGGGGTACTTATAACAAGATGTGGTACAATACTTTTACGATAACATGGAACTTTGAAATTGTTTTAGTGTAGGGTGCTAAAATGTATTAAAAATACCGAAACATAGGGAAAAATCAACTCCAAATATTTTGCAACTCTAATAAAATATAATTTCTTGATGAAGGAGGGTTTTATAGTTGTTTTCTCATATATTTTAGAAAGTGTGCTAGATAGTTAAATACAGGGTGAGTCAACAGGATTCCCGTGGTTCATTGCTCCTTAATGTATCACTATTTCGATTTCTTATATTTTTTTTGTCAAAGGGACCATCTAAGACCACTTTCCAAAATAATTTTCATTTATACAGGGTGCTTCATTGATGCGTTGCTAACCAAAGTTGTTCTTTTTCAAATGAAAAACCCGGTATATTTTCCTATATTCTGATCGGCTGTTCCATTGGCTGCTCAACGATTTTATCAATTTTGAATTCCGTTGCGGCGTTGCCGAGTTATTCAAAAGAAATCTATTTTGTAGACTTTTTTTCGAAAAATTACCTATTTCACATTTCGAAATATTTAGTAAAGATAATTGGAGAATCGTTGGTCGATATGATGATGTTCATTGAGAATATCAAGAATTTTGAATAAATTGTACAGGATGTTCGATACAACAACACAAACTTAGCCATTTTCAAACCACGGTATTTTGATTTTTTCAAATGGATCATCCTGTATATTTTCATTTAAATCAACTCCTTTTTAATAACTCTACACTTTTCCTTCTCCATGTCATGTACCTAAAACAACTCGTTTCCGAGATATTCTGGTTTAAAGGAATTGGTCAATATCACCGGATTGATTTTTTTCTATGGGGATACATTGAATGGGTTGTCTATCAAACTCCGCCTACAACTCCTGAGAATATGAAAGCAAGAATTCGTACTGCTTTCAGGGAAATTTCAGAGGAAAAGCTGGCACATGTGGATACTAATTTCCGAAACAGATTGAGAGTATGTATTGGTGAAAATGGCAGGCACATTGAACATTTGCTGCATTAATTATTGTTATTTTCTGTTAGATTCGAATAAATATGATTTTTATGCAAAGTTTAATTCCAAATATGATACCAAAGGCGAACATTGTCAATATTTTCTGTGGAAAAATATCCATCTTTTGGATGTAGAATATCTCGGAAACGAGTTTTTTTAGGTACATGACATGAGGAATGAAAAGTGTAGAGTTATTGAAAAGGAGTTGATTAAAATGAAAATATACAGGGTGTTCCATTTGAAAAAATCAAAATACCGATGTTTGAAAATGGCTAGTTTGTGTAGTTGTATCGAACATCCTGTACAATTTATTCCCAATTCTCGGTATTCTCAATGAACATCATCATATCGACCATCGATTCCCAATTATCTTACTAAATATTTCAAAATGTGAAATAGGTAATTTTTCGAAAGAAGTCTACAAAATGGATTTCTTTGAATAACTCGGCAACCGCAACGGAATTCAAAATTGAAAAATCGTTGAGCAGCCAATGGAACAGCCGATTGATTATATGAAAATATACTGGTGTTTCATTTGAAACAGAAAACTTTGGTTGTCACCATCATGATGCACCCTGTATGATTGAGAATAATTTTGGAAGGTGGTCTTAGATGGTCCCTTTGACGAAAGAAATATAAGAAATCGAAATAGTGTTACTTCAAGGAGCAATGAACCACGGGCATCCTGTTGACTCACCCTGTATATATATATATATATATATATATATATATATATATATAAATATATATATACAGGGTGAGTCAACAGGATTCCAGTGGTTCATTGCTCCTTAATGTATCACTATTTCGATTTCTTATATATTTTTTGTCCATCTAAGACCGCCTTCCAAAATAATTTTCATTCATACGGGGTGCATCATTGATGCGTGGCTAACCAAAGTTGTTCTTTTTCAAATGAAACACTCGGTATATTTTCCTATATTCTGATCGGCTGTTCCATTGGCTGCTCAACGATTTTTTCAATTTTGAATTCCGTTGCGGCGTTGCCGAGTTATTCAAATGAAATCAATTTTGTAGACTTCTTTTCAAAAAATTACCTATTTCACTTTCGAAATATTTAGTAAATATAATTGGGGAATCGTTGGTCGATATGATGATGTTCATTGAGAATATCAGGAATTTGGAATGAATTGTACAGGATGTTCGATACAACAACAAGACTTAGCCATTTTCAAACCATCGGTATTTTGATTTTTTCAAATGGATCATCCTGTATATTCTTTAAATCACTCTTTTAATAACTCTACACTTTTCTCTCCATGTCATGTACCTAAAACAACTCGTTTCCGAGATATTCTGTTTAAAGGAATTGGTCAATATCACAGATTGATTTTTCTATGGGGATATTGAATGGTTTCTATCAAACTCGCTACAACTCCTGAGATATGAAAGCAAATTATTTTGCTTTCGATCTTCAGAGGAAATGGTACATGGAACTATTTCGAAACAGATTAGATAGATTGGAAATGGCAGGACATTGAACATTGCTATTAATTATTGTTTTTTCTGTTACGATTCGAATAAATATGATTTATGCAAAGTTTAATTCCAAATATGATACCAAGGCAACATTGCTCAAATTTTCTGTGGAAAATATCCATTTATGATGTAAATATCTCGAAACAGTTTGGCATGTGAATGAAAAGTGTAGAGTTATTGAAAGAGTGATCGAATGGAAAATATACAGGGTGTCCATTTAAATCAAAATACGTGTTTGAAAGATGGCTAAGTTTGTGTTTTGATCGAACATCCTGTACATTATTCCAAATTTTATTCTCATATGAACATATATATCGACCATCGATTCCAATATCTTACTAAATATCGATATGTGAATAGGTAATTTTCGAAGAGTCTACAAAATGATTTCTTTCAATAACTCGGCACTCACGATTCAAAATTGAAATCTTGAGAGAGAACTATCAGAATATAGGAAATGAATGATTATTTGAATGATTATTTGTTCAGTGCATACCGGAAAAGACTGAATTGTACAACTGATCGTACAATAGGATGCACTATAAATCGTACAGACAGATCGTAGAGAGTTTTGCCTACAGACGTGAAAAGAATTCAAGCGATCGGTTGTACAACTAATCTTGTATATTTTAATTGTTCACCAGGGCACCGACTGTTTAAAAAAAAGGAAATAGCTGCTATAGTTGTCGCGTTGTTCTCATATTATTAATTTTCTTTTTTAGAAGCTATATCGTTGCTGCTGGGTTAACTTTTTATTTTGGGTTAATTTCGTAACTTGCGTTACGTTTATGTTTATTCGAGTACTCTTTAGATGTAACATTCCACAAACAAGATTGCTCTCTATAAATTTCGATGAACTCTATCCAAAACTGTTTATTGTTCTCCATTTTAGCGGACAATCTCACTACACAATGTTAATTTTTGAAGTGAAATCGTATCAACAAGTTATATATCCAACCGAGTTGTACGACAGATTTTTAATGCTGAACTTTCATAGGACTCGACCGCGTTGTACGATTAATTGAACGATAACGCCACACACGTTGCAATGGTCGTTCAAACGGTTGGACCAACCAAGATTGTATAGTCCATCCAATATCAATTGCAGAAGCTGTTTCTATAGGAAGCAAATGAAAACTCACTTCGCTAACACGAGCGTATATGCGAAGAAACGGAACGAAAAATAATCTGTACTACTCGTAAACATTCGCCGTCGGCAAACGGTAGATCAAAAGAGCCGATAGTCAACGTGGACTTGAGTGACGGCTGTCTGTTCTACAAGCGATTCGTCTGGGCCAATCAAGTCGGACATCAATGCTGTCAGGTGTGTCTATACGACGGGAGGTCATAAATCACTCGTTATATTTGTGTTTTAATAGCTCTGAAAGATTAAAAACCAGTAGCCTCTATGGTCTTGGTGTGTGCCGATCGAAATACGTTTTAGGATATAATAATAACCTACATCATACAATGAAAGAAATTATTTTTCTTTCTTAATGTATTTGTATAAATAAAGGCTTGTCTTTAATTTTTTTTCATTTTTCATTATTTATGAAGTATTTTTAAAATCCTAAAATATCTAAATTAAATTAGTTATCTCCGCCACTGCTGCTCACAGGATTTCGCCGCAAGACTTTTTTATGCTTCTGCAATCGATATTGGGAAAACTTATACAACTTGTTGTACAACAAATTGCATCGTCTGTGAGACGTTTTAATTTCTTTCAAATCCAAAGCCATACCTCAGTTTTACATTCAAGAATTAATCATGAAACAGTTGCTGATTGCTACTTAAGTCCGCTGAAATGGTTTCTTAGACGTGAAACCGAGGTACATATAGCTTCATAGTTAGAAGATCCTTCCATTGAGTGGAAACCCTTTTCAATGAATTGTGAAACAAAAAAACAAAATGTGATCCTTTTGCAACCAAACGCATTTGTGATTTCCCCATCTATTTAATCTTCGGTGAAACAAACTCAATAAATAATTATTATTTAAATTAACCTAAGCAAGTAAGTATTCTGAATTTTTGTTTAATATTGATCTCCAAACTTTGTAGAAGGCCGAGTTTACAAGCGTTTTTTATATATAATATTTCAAACTATGTTAACATTGAATAATAAATGATTATTAGTATTAAACACCTTCATTGGCGTTTTATAAATTTAAAGCAGATTTGCTGGAGCCAGAAATTTTATGTGAATGGTACTTCGTCTACTGCACAACATTTTTCTTGCAGTTGTTCACCATACATGGCTGCCTCTGCCCGCACACACCACTGTTCTACTAATAGATTCTATTTTCTATACCCCAAACCCGACAAAGTATAATATGTAGTGGTTTACGGTAATTTATGCTATAACCGGTCAGCGTAGTTATCGGCTGGTTTTTACGCGGGAATAGTTATCACTCAATTTGGTCTACTATATACAGGGTGATTCAAAAGTACTTTGACGAACTTGAGGAGGTGATTCCCCATAATATTCTAGTATGAATTGTATGAATAAATATATGTCCGGAAACGCTTCGTTTCCAAGATACAAGGTCTTGAAGTTTTATTTTTATTTTCGTTTTTTTAAATAACTTTCGAAATACTGACCTGTCCTTAATTAAACGAAAATTAATATTGAGAGGTTTTTTGAGGTGTCGACTTCGAACCTGATGTTATTATTGCTCTTAGTCGTAGGGGGCGCCACCTACACTTCTTTTTTTTGAAGATTTACAACTTTTTTGAGCGTACTTCTAGCACATTTCTCAGTAAAAAAATCAATTCCTCTATCATATCGTAAAAAGCTACCCTTGTTACAAGTCGTATAGAAGCAACTGTTTTGTAGATATTTGGACTTGAAAATTTCAAGTCGATTATTTGATAATCGATGCGTGTTGAAGTTATTATCATTATTTTGCATTTTTCACAAGAATGCTTAGGAAATGAATTTGACGTTTAAGTAAGTAGTTTTGGTTTTTTCTAGGGGTGCCACCTATTCTATTTATTTTTACTCGTTTGAAATATTTATTTTTGTATCAAGGGTGCAAAATCTGTATTTGTTTTAATAAAACTTCAAGGAATATCAACATTTTATTTCAAGAAATTTTGAATATGTATAATAAAATAAAGGAAACTAAATTATATTTGAATACATTGTTCAAAGTGTCCACCTTCAGCGAAGATACAGGCATTCAGTCTTCTAGTCATTGAATCTCGTACCCGCTCAAAAATTATTGGTGTGTTTCTTATTGTTTCACAGGCGTCTACTATCCGGTTTCTCAGATTTTCCTCGTTCGCTACTGAAGTTTTATAAACTAGTGACTTCAAATGTCCCCAAAAATGAAAATCTAGCGGGTTTAGATCTGGGGACCTTGGTTCCCACGCCTGGTTAGGTTCTTCTACACCCCTACCGATCCATCGATTTGGATAGACAGTGTTAAGGAATTCCCTGGCTACAACGCTAAAATGGGCCGGAGCCCCATCATGCATAAACCACATGCGGATACGAATTTCTAATGGTACATTCTGAAGTAGTCCCGGCAATTCATTTTCTAAAGAGTATCTGTAAGTTGCGCCATCCAGTCGGAACGGAAGAAAGAAAGGACCTATCAAGTAATTATCAATTATTGCAGAAAATCGATACTGATAATGTCTTTCACTAACTGCGTGCGGATTTTCCAGAGCCCAAACATGGTTGTTATGAAAGGTTGTGATAGCATTTAGGGAGAAGTTTGCCTCGTCCGTGAAAAGTATATATCTTAGAAATTGAGGACTTCCAGCCAATTTTCTTAAAAACCACTGACTCATAGTAATGCATTGGGGAAAGTCTCGTGGCAAAAGAGCTTGTATTGAATATGGTATGGATAAAATTGTTGATTGTGGATAATTCTCCAAACTGTGGACTGAGTACAATTCTTGTACTTGTTCCTGGATTCTCCTCGAGAGCGTTCAAAACAGCTTCTTCCAATTCTGGAGTTCGGACTGCTCGTGGTCTTCCAATGATATCAGTTGCCCTCTTAAAGCTACCTGTTCCTGCCAAACGACGGTGGAGACTGGTAAATGTTGGAGCTGAAGGCAGTACTCGATTAGGAAATCGCTCCTGGTAAATACGTCTTGCTTCGCGCGCATTGCCATCCGCAAGGCCATAAACGAAATACATATCGGATAAATGAGCATTATTGTTTAAATAATATAACTTTTCAAAATTACTGTTTTAAAACTTACAGAAACTTCAACAAAACAACAAATCGTTTAATGTCACATAATATGTAATTACCAAAACTACTTTCTCAAACGTCAAATTCATATCCTAAGCATTCTTGTGAAAAATGCAAAATAATGGTAATAACTCCAACACGCATCGATTATCAAATAATCGACTTGAAATTTTCAAGTCCAAATATCTAGAAAACGGTTGCTTATAGCGACTTGTAACAAGGGTAGCTTTTTTACCTAGATTGATTTTTTCACTGAAAAATGTGCCAGAAGTACGCTCAGAAAAGTTATGAATCTTCAAAAATGAAAAAGACGTCTATGTGGCGCCCCCTACGAGTAATAGCAATAATAACATCAGGTTCGAATTCGACACCTCAAAAAACCTCTCAGTACCAATTTTAGTTTAATTAAGGTCAGTATTTCGAAAATATTTCGAACTAGAATAAAAATAAAACTTTAACACCCCGTATCTTGGAAACGAAGCGTTTCCGGACATATATTTATTTGGACAATTCATATTAGAATATTGTGAGGAATCACCTCCTGAAGTTTGTCAAAGTACTTTTGAATCACCTTGTACTTTATACGTGGAATCATATTTATTTCTCTTTCCGGATTTCTTCATAATTGAACATTATAATATGTACGACTTTGAACGAACCCTATATTTTGAGTTGAAGATGACTTTATTCAACTGAAAATGGATATACCATAATCACGACTCGCAGCAACCTTGCCCCAAAAATATCAACACAAAGCGAAATCGTCCAATTATAGAACTATGAGAGTAAAATTGGACATGCGGACAATATTTTGGCCGTTTTCCAACGGAATCTCGGGCGCCGGCGGACATGCGCATTGCCCATCTCGGCAGGAGCCATTCCAACGATGAACGACGTTCCTGATAAATCATATGTTTGTAACAGCAACAGGTTCGATGACGCATTCCACATGTGTCGTGAGACGACGACATCTTGACTGTTGATGCCGACTAAGCTGAAGTTATTCGGTTTCTCGTCTTTCTTTCTCCTCGCCATCGCTGTTGACTCTGCTTATCCTTGCAACTCTCGTGTGAACGGAAATCCACTCCTAGACGAGGGACTTGGCGGCCGGACTCGGAAATACCGTTACCATTTTGGAAATTGAGAGTTATTTCCAATCAGAAACAACAACCCAGAAAATAAATGAAGTCTGCTATCCAACCGCCAAGTTCAACCTTGTGAAAAGCTAGCTGAAATTCGGATTATACGGAAAGAAAAACTATATGTGACCACTCAATTTTTCTAACCTGCAACACTAAAAGAAATAATATCACAACTCGTAATAAAAAACGGATATGTAAAAAGCAGTACTGAATTCCAGATTACTTTATCAAATCGGTAGAAAACATTTTAGAAGGGACCACCACCCATGTACATAGCAATATCGATCGTAACCACATTTCTATGTTTCTCACTCCTTTCAGTGAACACGAAATAAGAGAAATCATCCTATCAGTTACTAATAAGGACTCGGCGGGTTACGATGAAATTCCATGCTCATTACTTCGAAAGGCCATTGATCACATAATTACTCCAATGACCGCTTTAGTGAACAAATCTTTTCTGGATCAAATTCCCAGAAGAATTGAAGGTGGCACTAATATTCCCATCCACAAAAAAGGGTCAATCATAACATCTCAAAGTATAGACCTATAGCTCTTCTCTCAGTGTTTTCAAAAATTTATGAAAAAGTATACTTCAAACGTCTATATGTCTTCATGGAGCAAAACAAAACCCTCACAATCGCCCAATTTGGTTTCCGGAAGGGACGCTATCAATAAATTATACATACACATACTAAAATCTCTCGACGAGAGAGAAGTATGCGCAACCATGTTTTATGACTTTAGTAGAGCATTCGACACTATAAACCACCAGCTCCTTCTGGATAAATTAGAACGTTATGGGGTACGAGGCAAACCTCTTGACTGGATTGAATCTTACCTCTCAAAAAGGCAGCAATAGGTATCTTTGTGTAAAAACAGTATGCTATATTCATCAGAACTCCAGCAGACATCCGTTGGAGTCCCACAAGGGAGCATTCTAGGTCCACTGCTGTTCATAATTTTCATCAATGACTTGATAATTCATATGGACTCAAATCTCTCAATTCTGTATTTTCTATAGCAATTAATTCAAAAAATTGCGACACTTGAGATCACAACTCAACTCATGCAATACGTCACTTACAACTTGGTCCCGACAGAACTGCATTGTCCTAAACACTGCAAAGACTCAACTAATGTTATTTCTAACCACGAAAAAATTTAATGAAAATCTCATCACAACAATGAATAATGCGTTATTGAGCAAGTAGCATGCGCTTCACTTAGACACAATCTGACGTGGACTGATCAGATAAATGCCATAAAACGCAAACTGGCGTCTCATAACTAAAAAAAAAAAAAAAACAATAAGAAATTAAAAAATAAACCTTCTTAGTCTAAATGATAATTGAGCTCCTAAACTAATGTAAGTAACTGATTTTGAGTCGGCGCCAAACAAACAATTATCGAAGATCATTATCTATGAAAGAAGTCATCAAAACGCAGCCGTGCATCTCGCTGCCATCATTTTACGCTTCACCTAATTCAATTGCTAGTTTGTTTGGCTCCGACTCAAAATCAGTTACTTACATTAGTTTAGGAGCTCAATATCATTTAACTAAGAAGGTTTATTTATTCTGGCTTTCAGTTGATTTTCTTAGTTTAATTTTGTTAAAAAGTTTTATTACTTTTCAGTTCCGTATTTCGTCGGTTTAATTTTTTTGGTAAAAGGTTTTTATTTTTCAATTTTTTGTGGCTAAAATCTACCAATTACTACCTACTTGTTTTTTGATTACTTCCAAAATACTTACTTACCCACCTTACTTCAACTATTACCAGTTAAATAATATGATTATCTACTTTTACTATTTGTTGTAATATAAATTATTCTCGTTGTTCTGGTCAGTTTATTTCATTACTTTATATATCATTCCATCCTCTCATAAAATATACTGATTTTGACGGATGTGAAACAAGAATAATGTCAGTAGCGATATGTCATTGTCAACTACGTATGTGTGTGCCAGTGTTCACTAGTGAAAAATCAATTATTCCCTATTTTTCTACCCGTAAGGGTGGCTAATTCCTTTCGAAATCCAAATATAAGGTATACCCTATCTATTACAAAAAGAATCATCCAAATCGAAGAACCCAGTACAAAGTTATGCCTGATAGAATCGGTTAACGGACCAGAATTCAGAGGGTGAGTGATCAATATCCTTCATTTCGCTACCCTTAGGGGTGGATTTCATCTTTCAAATCCAAATGGGACCAAATTCGAAGTACACCCTATCCACTGAAAAAAGAATTATCGGAATCGGACACCTCAGTGTACATAATAGTATATTAAAGTATAAGTGGATAAAAAGGGCTTTAAAACACGCGCGATTTTTCGAGCACGACGGCGCAGCCGGAGTGCTCGAAATAGAGCAAGTGTTTTTATGACCAGTTATCCACGAATACTTTACGTTATTTTTTTTTATTGGTGCACTTTGAAATCATATATACTGGTATTATTACTACAAAAAATTGAAATAAGAACTAATAATGCAAGAAGGTTGAATTCGTGATGTGACATCAGTATACCTTTCGTTGTCATGGAAATGAGAAAAACAGATATTCATTTGCAATTTGTTATGAAAGATCAATATTTGTTGTCACCAGAGCTCAAAAATGAATTATTCTAATATCGATCTTTTGAATAGTGAGGCAGAATCGCGGTTAATACCGCGAAAATCCAGTGATATATATAAAAAAGAATATGAAAAGTTCATCAAATGGATGGAGGAGCACATATAAATGAACGAATTGTTAGTAATATTTTATTTGACGTTACAAGGTACTCCTGTCAGATCAATAATCAAAAATTTGTCATTTAGACTTCACGTTTCTCGATTTGTTGATGTTGTCATGGTAACTTTAAAAAACGCGCGTTTTTTTAAGTTCGATTTAAACACGCTGAGGCGTGCTTTAAATGGGTAAAAAGGGGCACCAATAAAAAAAAATATTATGGAAAAACATAAAATATACGGGTCGAATAGAAAACTTCCTCCTTTTTGGTTTCGTCGGTTAAAAATCGGTACATATCACAGTATTAAAAACCTACTACTTCTCAATGGTTCACTCAATATTGAACTATGGTATCTTATGCTGGGGAAACTCCAGCAAAATAAAGAAGTATTCATTCAGCATAAAAAAATCATCAGATGCATCACTTTTTCTAAACCAACACAATCATGCAAAGAACTATTCAAAAACCTAGGTTTCCCCAGTGTGTACTCAATATTCATCCTGTCGTACCTTCTGTTCGTCCACAAGCACTATTCTGAACTTCCAAAATGTCGTGAAGTAAACAAATATGTCACTAGACAAGCAAACGATATGTCCATACCCACAGTCAGATCAGCGCAAACCGCCTGCTGTTCTTACATAGTACCACTTAAATTATATAACCATTTATCATTATCGTTGAGAATCGAGACAGATATCAATAAGTTTAGGTGAAAAATTAAGCAGATCTTAATAGAGAACGTTTTCTAAGTATTAAGAATTTTTCAATCACCTTCAACAAATAATGACATTTTATATATTATAAAATTTTAATTTATCTCTTATGTTTCTGTGAACTATAGACCTATACTAAGGAATATTGTACATCTGTGTTGATATATTTTAAGGACCTATGTGATATATATGTAAGTATACATGTAAACTGACACCTTCCACACAAATTTTTATTTGTCACGGAAGTATATAAATAAATAAATAAATAATAAATCTGGAAAGTGGTATTTTCCATCAGCATTCAAAATGGCACTGGTGACGCCGATTCATAAAAATGGAAATAAGACCGATGTTTCTGATTATAGGCTTTCCTTAATAACATGTTTGTCCCAAAATTTTTAGAAGATTATCCAGAGAAGGTTGAATATATTCTTCGAAAAGTACAACCTAATGTCACAATCACAGTATGGTTTCAGAGAAAACATGTCAAGATCCCATAAAAATATTAACACAAAACATTTACCATTGTTTAGATGAGTCCAAACCATCAATTGATATCTTCATAGATTTGAGAAAAGGATTCGATACCGTGGACCACTCTATATTACTCGAAACTCTAGAAGATATGGGGATAAGAAGCATACCACCCAACCTTTTCAAAAGCTATTTATTAAATAGGCGGCAAGTGAAAATTGATGAGAGTGTGAGTGACGAAAAACAATTGTATGTGGTGTACCCCAAGGAACGGTTTTAGGACCAATCTTATTTGATATTTACCTCAACAACTCTTTTTACTGAATATCCACTCGAAGATTATCAGCTTTGCTGATGACACTGTCATTTTCTGCAAAGACGATAACTGGTTCAATTTGAAAATAAAGCTGGAGGACCTAAACTAAATCAAGAAGTGGTTTGACTATAGATTGTTATCAATAAATTTTGATAAAACGTTCTACTCACGTACGTAATTGTTAGTACAGTCAACAAATTAAAAAAAAACAATAATCGACTGAGCCATTTATTAAAACATGCACAAATTGTCTACTAAAAATCGAATATTGAATCTAAAAATCGCCTTTAAAACACCTGGAAACAGTGAAAAGTATTAGTGGGGTAGAAAAAAACATGATAATAAACATATATTAACTGAAAGGATCATCATACATGATGACAAGGAAATGGCAAATAGTTTGAATGTATTTTATGTATGTATATCTGTAAGTAAAAATGAAGTTTCTTTTTATTTTTCACTCCAATTGTTCAAAAAATTAATATAAACAAACGCATTGTTTGACATTATAAAAAATTATTTTTCAGAATTTGAGCATTGATATAAATTACAATTTTAAGAAAAAAATCGTTTCTTAAAAATAATTATGTTTTTAAGATGTTTTCAATATTTTTTTTGTAAAATAATAATAAGGAACAATTTTTTTAGTGCTCTTTCAAATTCTCTTATTTATTCAATAAACATTTTGTTATCAACAAATGAATATTCATAGTGATTTTTTTTAGATACTGAAAAATCAATCATGTATGACTTTTTGGTGATTTTTTTTCTATATTTATATGATTTCAAAGATTCTATGTTTTTAGGCTTTCCACTTTTTTAAAACTCATTATTTATATTTAATGGAGTGTAATAAGACTTGGAGTGCCTTGTCGATTTGCTGATAGTTTACAAGTTATTTGCACTGCATTGATAAATAACAAAGAAAATTGGAAGCTTAAAAACATGAGGGTATTTGAAATTATATAAAAAATAGAAAAAAAATATTAAAAATATATATATATATATATATATATATATATATATATATATATATTTTAAATTATATATATATATACAATATAAAAACGATTCACATAATAAATATTCTGATATAAAATCCTAAATTAATTATGACAAAATTTAAAAAAAAACATCTATAATAAGCACGTGTACGAAAAAATTAATTGACCCTGGCAAGGTGACAAAAATGTATATACTCAAAACAAAAAGTTGCATTCAAATACTCCTCAGTGCTATAATAGTATATTAAAGTATAAATGGATAAAAAGGGCTTTAAAACACGCGCGATTTTTCGAGCACGACGGCGCAGCCGGAGTGCTCGAAATAGAGCAAGTGTTTTTAAGACCAGTTATCCACGAATACTTTACGTTATTTTTTTTTATTGGTGCACTTTGAAATCATATATACTGGTATTATTACTACAAATAATAGAAATAAGAACTAATAATGCAAGAAGGTTGAATTCGTGATGTGACATCAGTATACCTTTCGTTGTCATGGAAATGAGAAAAACATTCATTTGCAATTTGTTACCAAAGATCAATATTTGTTGTCACCAGAGCTCAAAAATGAATTATTCTAATATCGATTTTTTGATAAGTGAGGCAGAATCGCGGTTAATACCGCGAAAATCCAGTGATATATATGAAAAAGAATATGAACAGTTCATCAAATGGATGGAGGAGCACATATAAATGAACGAATTGTGAGTAATATTTTGACGTTACAAGGTACTCCTGTCAGATCAATAATCAAAAATTTGTCATTTAGACTTCACGTTTCTCGATTTGTTGATGTTGTCATGGTTACCTTTAAAAAACGCGCGTTTTTTAAAGTTCGATTTAAACACGCTGAGGCGTGCTTTAAATGGGTAAAAAGGGGCACCAATAAACAAGAACAGTTTTCCAACATGAATGACTTAATTTTAAGTTTGAATGACTTGGGGTTAAGTTGTTTGATATATTCCGGTATATGGTTGTAAAGGTTTATATTTGGGGAGTTTTTCTGGGACTTTGTTAGTCTAAAGTACGGTATTATGAGCAGTTCAGCATTTCTTGTATGATACTGATGAACATCCTGATGTTTCGAGAATAAATGTTTATTTTTATGGATTTCAAGAACGGTGTTATAGATGTAAAGAGATGGAAGGGGTAAGATACCCAAGCTTTTGAAAAGTGGTTTGCAATGGTCTCTGTACTCCGCGTTCATGATATATATATATATATATTTTTGTTTATATATATGTATTTTTGTTTTTCCTTTCTTGGACATAAAGCTCATTTAAAAAGCAGATGTTGTTATTTCATGCTATTTATTAATTAATTCCAGACGTTTCAGCCAGGGTTTTGGCCTTTCTCAATGGGTCAGACTAAAATATAAGCAAAAACAGTTTGTCAACGATTAAAATAAAAAGTTTAAAATCTAGATAAACCTACATCAGCACAAACATAATGTTAAAATACACTTAATGAAAATATTTACAATACGGGCACACACATATAAAAATGTTCACTTTCATTCAGATAGGTATTCGATTTTCTATTCTATATGAGTTCCTAATTATGACTGGAATAGAAAATCGAATAACTATATGAATGAAAATGAAAATGTTCACTTTCAGATTTTTTCTTTTGAGTTAGCGTCGTTTTTCAATATCTATCAGATGTAGTTCAATGTCCAGCGTGGCTTTAGCCGGGGAAGTAGTTGTTTTCTGTTAGACATTCACAAAAAATAACTTCATTATTATCGTGGATTTTTCAATTCACAGAAAAATCTTTCTATTCAATATTCGATTGAGAATATTTTCCTTTTCAATATTTGCTTTCCCTTCTAAAAATTCAATATGCCTTGACCAGGATACATTTTCACGAGTCCAAGAAATTTTTCTCTTGGAGAGTAAGTCGTGTTCACATCATGAAAGTTCATGGTATCTTTTGAATCGATGGATGTTTGTTTATTGGTTAAAAACATGATGATTTTTCAACTTATAGTGTTTGTTTTTTGTGTTTTATGTTTATAGTTTGATTTCTTGTAAATGTACTCCGCCATATATCATAGTAGTGTCGTCAGCTAACGAATTTATGTAAATGAGAAAGAGAACTGGTTCAAAGAGAGATCCTTGAATTGATAGTTCAGTTTTTGCAAATGAATTATAATTCCAAAAACAATTGCATTCAATCCGTCTTGTATACTTACAATAATTTTAGATCTGTAACAAAACCTCTCTCAGGCCTATAATACTATAATCTCGAAATTCGAAATAATTTTTAATATCGAAATATCATTTTTTAAAGATTTCAAAAAAAACACTGATACATTGAGACTGGTCTCCAATTGCTCATTTGATTTTTATGCTCTGAAAATTGGTTTTATCTCAATTATCAGTATTATTGCCTGCTGAAAAGGATGAATTTACAATGTTTACAAAAATTTGTTCAAATCCTGGGGCTTTTTGAATCCAGTAAACTGATTATTTTCTCTACCTCTTCAGTTTTGGTGGAATGGTATCAATATTAAGGAGATAGTCGTTTAATTTTTCACAATTCTTTATATGATTTTTAATCCTAGCAATAGAAATATATTGTTATATATTCTGTATCACGTTTGATTTGTATCGTAAAACATCTCATTTATCGAATTACATATTGATTTTGAGAGGCATTCTTGAATTTTCCTCCATGATATTATTTTTCATTATCGAAAACATTTTTCACCAGTTATTGAATAATTGTTCACTGATTCATTCATGGTAATAAATTCGAATACCCAAAGAAACACAAACAATTTTTTTTACAAAATCATGGAGATGCGTATACAAATCGATAGCGACATTTTTTGCAAATGAATAAATAGCAATTATTCAAATTCCAGAACGTCACATATACATCGGCTGTTGAATGAGAAGTTCTCATTCGGCATCTAATAAGAAAACTTCATGAGAAAAGCGTATGCTGTCTTCTGAACTGCTGTGTTGCCAAACTTAATCGTTCTAGTGTCTCAGTGTCATCCCCCTTTCCTCATTTTCTTGGTAGGGTCAAATTCAAATGCATTATATAAATTTTTTTGTGGATTTTATGAGGATTCATAAATTTATTGATCTGCGTAGAACTAGAAATCTAAGAATCGTAAATCAATATAATCCGACGACCCTCATTATTACCTATGGTTCGAAATATAGATAAGCAATAAAAGTGTGTGTCCCTTAAGAGATTCCCAGGTCCGGTTTAAAATATCTCATGAAATAGTTTGGCACTTTAATAATAGTGCGCTCTCCATTATTTTTGGCTTTTGTTGGCAGTTTTGTATTTAAATTTATTTGATAATAAAAAATTTAGAACCCTTGGTAAGGGTATGTTTGGATGTGTGAAAATGGTAAAATTTAGTTACCTGGCCACCAGTCTGTCAGTACTAATGGGCTATTAAAGAGATTATAGCGATAATGGTCTATTTACGGTTACAAAATAAATTACCTACCAGATTTGGAGAAAACAAGACAGTTTTGGGAACTGACCGCTTTCCAATTTCAGAAATAAAAGGGGGAAAGTTAAACAACATTAAGTCATTACCTACCTAATATTCCGTTGTGTCAGTTGTGTCTATTTTGAAGTGTCTATTCGATTTTTGTGTCGTGAAAAATGTGGCGTCCATGGGCTCATCCTGAAGCTAGTACTTCAACTGGTGGTAGTACCACTAGTCGACAAATGTCACACCCTCATGGGAAACAAATTATATTAAATGTTTATACTTCCCTTCTGGAACGTGGAATGTCCAAGGATCAAGCTGTGCAAGAAAGTGCTCCTTTAACAAAAACACCGTATTCCACAGTGTTTAAAATAGTAAGTAGCCCTTTTTTTAAAAGAAAGAAACGAAAAGACTCTGGCGGTTCAAAGGAACTAGATGGCTGTGATGTAGATATAATTCGAAGAACAATATATGCCTTGTATAAAGAGCAAATTGTGCCTACATTAGATATTTTAATGCAACGGCTAAAAAGAATGAAACTGGTATCCAGTGTTGCAAAGAGAATTTAAGGAAGTCTCTTTTACAAAACGGATTTAAATTTAAAAAACTCATTAGTAGCCGAAAAATCTTAATGGAATCTGTGCGCCTTAAGAAATGGAGATTTGAATATTTATTGGCAATAAACGAATTTAGAGAATATGGTAGAACAGTAGTGTATTTGGATAAAACTTGGTACGATACACACGATATTCCAAACAAAAGTTGGGTAGACTCATCTGACTTGTGCCAAACTAATGCGCCGTCTAATAAAGGGAAACGCATTACGATAATTCACGCAGGAACCGAAAATGGTTTTATACCAAATGCGTTGTCTTTATCGGCAAAGAATATTAAGGACTCTTTAGTCGATTATCATGTTGATACTACAGCCGAATTATTTGAAGACTTGTTCCAAAATAAACTCATACCAAATATTTCACCCAACAGAATTATCGTCACAGTCGAAGACTAGATAAAGCACCATGTTCAAATGACACCAAAGCCACTATACAAGAATATATGTTAAATAATGATATGTACTATGAGGAAAGGCGAGTAGTTTGCGTCAACACATGTTCACCTCCTACGAGAGATGAAGATGGGTTGCGGAAACTTAGGTGGCTACCTCCAAGTGGTATCGCTGGATAACGGGGTTGACAAGGAAAATCCAGTGGGAATGACCAGAAATGGTCAAAACCTGCGGATCTCTAAGTCAATCTCAAACCAAATGCCACCACAACATGGCTTAATCCAAGGCGTCAAGCGACCCGTGCCGAGGGATGGATGATACCTGAGCCAGTCAGGTATAAAAAAACGGAGCCTCTGGGATACATGGCGACCTCCCAGAGTAATCTGCCTTACACCTGCGCAGGGGGCACCGCAGGTGTGGACGACCCTTTCCCCTACACAAACAACCCTGGGGAACTTCCAGTTGAAGAGACCCAACACCGATAGCGGGTATGGAAGTCGAGGAGATTCCAGTTGAATCACACTCGGCACCAGAAACCGTAAACCCAACCGAGGAGGGATCAGCAGATGGTCGAACACCTACTGAGAAACTCCGGAAACAGAGTGGATTCAAAGCCATTTGGTAAAATGGAAACCAAAAGATTCTTCAGCTCATCAAAACCCAGGACATGGGGATAGATACTGAAGAATGGCTTGTCATCAAGAGACAGAGGAGGCCTCGGTCTAACTCTTGTCTTTCAATCTCGACTTTGACGCCCTAAGTGGTGGGCGACACAGAATCTTTGAGAGATCGGCCCGGAAACGGGCATGAGCCGAAGAACCTTATCAACGGGCTTCTAGACCTAGTTAGGGGCACAAACCTGTTTGAATGAGGAACCACTGACGACAGAGTGATACAATAGACCCCAGCTGGTCGCAGTGTCAAGGGAAGCTAAGTGCCAACCCTGTCTCTGGCTCGTCAGCCTTAAACCAACCAACCAACTATGAGGAAAAGTACACAAAAAACAGTTACTAGAAGTTTTACGCAGTTATCCGATGAAAAAGAAATATTTTTGTGATTCATTGGCTGAAAGCTTGGGACATACGGTGCTCAGACTTCCTCCTTATCACTGTATGTTTAACCCAATTGAACATATTGCTTAAGTCAGCAGTGCGTAGAAATAATACTTCTCCAACCCTTAGTTCAACTGTGGTAGCTCTTATTCAAACAGAAACTGCAAATAATCCTGATAGCAGCTGGGCCAAGTGTGTTTCCCATATTAAAAAGTCATATATAGATATAGAAAAAAATCCCAAAGAAAAGTTTATTATCAATTTGGATGACGACAGTGAAAGTGAAACTGATCCTCGTGAGTAATATTGTTTATAAATAAAGTATAAAGTTTGACATTTTACATTAATTAGGTATATCATATATTATTATATAATATAATTATATATACAGTGTGTTTCACTTCTCATGGAAACACCCCCGTATCTTCCGTAATTTGCGACGAAGAACCATAAAATTATTAGAATCGATAGATACACTAGAACTGAACTCACTGCACAAAAGGAGTCATCCTACGTGATATACACTGCACGCCAGCAGCGATGGAACCACCCACTTTTCCGGAAAATTATATTAGGGGGCAAAATTGGCCCGAAATTCCTTCGGATCCGTGTTCAGGATCTCCAAATTACTACTAATACACCAGTCTCCTGAAAATTTTTCAGTCCTGAAAAATTCTAATTTGTTTCACTTCTCATGGAAACACCCCCGTATGTTCCGTAATTTTCGACGTAGAACCATGAAATTTTCAGGATTGATAGATACACTAGAAATGAACTCACTGCACAAAAGGAGTCATCCTATGTGATATACACTGCACGCCAGCAGCGATGGAACCACCCATTTTTCCGGAAAATTATATTAGGGGGCAAAATTGGCCCGAAATTCCTTCGGATTCGTGTTTAGGATCCCCAAATTACTACTAATACACCAGTCTCCTGAAAAAGTTTCAGTCCTGAAAAATTCTAATTTGTTTCACTTCTCATGGAAACACCCCCGTATCTTCCGTAATTTTCGACGTAGAACCATGAAATTTTCAGGATCGATAGATACACTAGGAATGAACTCACTGCACAAAAGGGGTCATCCTATGTGATATACACTGCACGCCAGCAGCGATGGAACCACCCATTTTCCCGGAAAGTTATATTAGTGGGCAAAATGGCCCGAAATTCCTTCGGATACGTGTTCAGGATCCCCAAATTACTACTAGTAATATTGTATGATTTGAAATTCAATTATTCTGCTGATAAAGTAAAAATTATATTATTCACGAACCATTCGTATTTAATTTGAAATGCAATTTCTCCACAGTGAAAGTCCAAAGTTTCAAAAAAATATAATTCCAATGCGCGGTGAAACATTCTTGTTGATCACCGGAAACACGAGAAAAATAACTGAGTTATACTTATGCATTCAATATTGCCACTAATTCATAACTCATTATTAGCTGCACAAAAGAGTCATCGAGTAATTTTCTTGTATGGGTATCCTTATGAGACTAATTTTGGAGCTGCTTTCGTTCCTTAGTTTGACAAAATCTATAGGTATATTTTGAAAATTTCCATCGATCCTGGAAGTTTCAACAATATATTTTTTTTCGAAAAAATTGATTGTTCACGACTGGCGTGCAGTGTATATCACTACTTACAATCCATTGAGTCAATAGTTGCATTTCTGGGATATTCATTAATTCAAAGAATTTCGTCATTATAGTTCGATAATAACGGAAGATACGGGGGCGTTTCCATGAGAAGTGAAACAAATTAGAATTTTTCAGGACTGAATATTTTTCAGGTGACTGGTGTATTGTAGTAATTTGGGGATCCTGAACACGAATCCGAAGGAATTTCGGGCCAATTTTGCCCCCTAATATAATTTTCCGGAAAAATGGGTGGTTCCATCGCTGCTGGCGTGCAGTGTATATCACATAGGATGATCCCTTTTGTGCAGTGAGTTCATTCCTAGTGTATCTATCGATCCTGAAAATTTCATGGTTCTACGTCGAAAATTACGGAACATACGGGGGTGTTTCCATGAGAAGTGAAACAAATTAGAATTTTTCAGGACTGAAAAATTTCCAGGGGACTGGTGTATTAGTGGTAATTTGGGGATCCCGAACACGAATCCGAAGGAATTTCGGGCCAATTTTGCCCCCTAATATAATTTTCCGGAAAAATGGGTGGTTCCATCGCTGCTGGCGTGCAGTGTATATCACATAGGATGACCCTTTTTGTGCAGTGAGTTCATTCCTAGTGTATCTATCGATCCTGAAAATTTCATGGTTCTACGTCGAAAATTACGGAACATAAGGGGGTGTTTCCATGAGAAGTGAAACAAATTAGAATTTTTCAGGACTGAAAAATTTCCAGGGGACTGGTGTATTAGTGGTAATTTGGGGATCCCGAACACGAATCCGAAGGAATTTCGGGCCAATTTTGCCCCCTAATATAATTTTCCGGAAAAATGGGTGGTTCCATCGCTGCTGGCGTGCAGTGTATATCACATAGGACGACCCGTTTTGTGCAGTGAGTTCATTTCTAGTGTATCTATCGATCCTGAGAATTTCATGGTTCTACGTCGAAAATTATGGAAGATACGGGGGTGTTTCCATGAGAAGTGAAACAAATTATAATTTTTCAGAACTGAAAATTTTTCAGGAGACTGGTATATTAGTAGTAATTTGGGGGTTCTAAACACGAATCCGAAGGAATTTCGGGCCAATTTTGCCCCCTAATATAATTTTCCGGAAAAATGGGTGGTTCCATCGCTGCTGGCGTGCAGTGTATATCACGTAGGATGACTCCTTTTGTGCAGTGAGTCCAGTTCTAGTGAATTTATCGATCCTGAGAATTTTATGATTCTACGTCGAAAATTACGAAAGATACGGAGGTGTTTCCATGAGAAGTGAAACACACTGTATATATATATATATATATATATATATATATATATATATTATCATATATATATATATATATTATCATATATTATATATAAATAAACAATTCTCAATTATATTCAAGCGATTTTTCTCAATAATTATCTTAACCCAATATCATTATACCTACCTATAAAACAAAATTTAATGGCTACGGCAGGCACAACTCTGCGTAGAATCCAGCACCTGCTGATAACTCAAGTGGTTGGTAATTTACGACCTTCTTAGATTTCTGGTTCTACTTTACCTTTGAATTCCGTGGTGAAATCGTCAAAATCCCTGCATTTCCCATAAAGGACCACGACCACCCAAAGTGTTCATCTAACTTACCATTGATCGATAAACCTCCGGTTTGGGTATTTTCAATGCATTTTCCCCGTCTACGAGGACAACTGAATTGTGGTATTTTTAGTAGCGAAAAGAATTTTGCTGTCCGCCGCCGCCAGAGGGGGGCGAACGAACTCGCGACCGTTCGGTGATAAGACGACGTATTTTGTTTCCTATTCTGAATCGTTGCAGTTTCGGTTGGGTTCATGTAGGCCAGTCGGTTGCAAAAAACAGCTGACTGTTTTTTGCCCACTTGATCTTCGTACACGGTGTCAAACGAAAAGTCTGAGAAAGTTTCATTGCCATCAAGACATATCCCCCGAGATGGATCAAATCTGTAATCGTGCTGTCACACAAAAAAAGTTTCCATAACAATGTCTATGATATTACATACGAAATTGTTTGTTTTAGAATAGAATCAATACAGTCAAACAGTCACATAATTATGATTTGAAGCTGAAAAACAAAATGTTGAAAGAAGTTTTCAGAAAGAATAATTCTTCGTATTTGTATCACAGAACTCATAGAACTAGAAAGAAGGCCAATACCGTTTTGCTGTACCGCATGGGCATGCGCAGTAAAACGGTTGCCATGACGGGGGTTTCAGTGAAATTTATAACCTCTATTAACTGAAACATACTGACTATTACCATGAGAACTTTCTTCTGAAGTTGGGTATACTTGAGATCGAATTGAATATTGACATTCCAATGGACAGCTCAGATTTAGAATATCAGAGGTATATTGATTTGTTGAAAATATAAACAGGATGTTCATAAAATCAGATGTGGAATCATCTGCGACTGGAAGATAAACCTCAGTCACTAGCTTCCATCGTCAAGATAACCTCTTGTGGGGCATTCATGTTGAAAAGGGAAACATTCTCAATTGAATATTGATAGAAAGATTTTTCTGCGAATTGAAAAATCCACGATTAAAATAAAGTTATTTTTTGTGAATGTCTACAGAAAACAACTACTTCCCCGGCTAAAGCCACGCTGGACATTGAACTACATCTGATAGATATTCTGAAAAGGCCCTAACTCAAAAAAAATATCCGAAATTGAAAATTTGCATTTTTATTCAGATAGTCATTTGATTTTCTATTCTACTCTTAATTAAGAACTCATAAAGATGAATGAGGCAAAGAAGAATGTTTTCCAAAAGAGAGTACTCACCAGAAATCATTCGTAACATTGACGCAGGAGAGACATCGCATTCACTAGGTCTTCAATACATTTTTGTCGACGAAAATCTATTTCTTGCTTCCACGATCATCAGGAAGACCGGAAGAAATGGGAAACACATTATCAAGAAGCAATCTCACTCTGCATAGATGGAAAAAGTTAGAATCATTTCTTTTGGAGAGACACTTTGAAATTAGTGTTTTCTGACATTAAAACCTGTCATGGGGTATGATAGATTGATTTGTTGAAAATATAAACAGGATGTTCATGAAATCAGATGTGGAATCATCTGCGACTGAAAGATAAACCTTAGTCACTATCTTCCATCATCAAGTGAGTACTCTCTTCTGGAAAACATTCTTCTTTGCCTCATTCAACTATATGGATTCCTAATTAAGATTGAAATATATAATAAAATAACTATCTGAATAAAAATGAAAATCTTCACTCTCAGATTTTTTCTTTTGAGTTAGGTCCTTTTTCAATATCTATCAGATGTAGTTCAATGTCCAGCCGAGTAACGAGTTATTTTCTGAAAGATATTCACAACTCCATTTTTATCGTGGATTCTTTAATTCACTGAAAAATATTTCTATTCATTATTTGATTGAGAATGTTTTCCTTTTCAACATGCATCTAATACTTTCCGAATTGACTTATGTTGATTATTGGATGAAAGAGATATGGGTTTGTAAAAGACAATTATGAAATATTAATTTAGAAATACATTATTTTTCCCAATGATGTAACGATATAATCATTGTATAACTTCATTTTAATCGTGGATTTTTCAATTCGCAGAAAAATCTTTCTATCAATATTTAATTGAGAATGTTTCCCTTTTCAATCAGAGGTATACTAGTGAAGTTGATTTTTCATCAATTTTTAAGTTACTAGTACTTTTTGATACACACTATAAATAAAAAAAAGATTTATCATAATTTATTGGTATATATTTTGATAGCTTCTTCCTATACAGTTCTTTTCTTACATTTTCTGCTTGCAACCAAGCAACAAACACTATGGTAACGTATTTTACCGTCAATTTGTATAATAAATTTTATCACTTTCATTTTGTGCTACATCTCGTATATAGTCTATATCAAAAACATGATTATCTAATTTAGAAAACAATGTTTTTATCTCCGAAAGAAGTTCCCAAAATAGTTCTACAAAAACATCCATATTTTTTTTCTTCCGCCATTATTTGCTTGATTTTTCCCTCTGTGAACATATAACACTTCACAACATCTGCAAAAGTCTTGATTAATCCACGCTATGAATAAAAAAAAGATTTAACATAATTTATTGGTATAATTTTTGATAGCTTCTTCCTATTCAGTTCTTTCCTTACAGTTTCTGCTTGCAACCAAGCAACAAACACTATGGTAACGTATTTTACCGTCAATTTGTATAATAAATTTTATCACTTTCATTTTGTGCTACATCTCGTATATAGTCTATATCAAAAACATGCTTATCTAATTTAGAAAACAATGTTTTTATCTTCGAAAGAAGTTCCCAAAATAGTTCTACAAAAACATCCATATTTTTTTTCTTCCGCCATTATTTGCTTGATTTTCTCTCTGTAAACATACAACACTTCACAACATCTGCAAAAGTCTTGATTTATCCACGCTATAAATAAAAAAAAGATTTAACATAATTTATTGGTATAATTTTTCATAGCTTCTTCCTATTCAGTTCTCTCCTTACATTTTCTGCTTGCAACCAAGCAACAAACACTATGGTAACGTATTTTACCGTCAATTTGTATAAAAAATTTATCACTTTCATTTTGTGCTACATTTCGTATATAGTCTATATTATAAACATGCTTATCTAATTTATAAAACAATGTTTTTATCTTCGAAAGAAGTTTCCAAAATATTGAAAAGGGAAACATTCTCAATTGAATATTGATAGAAAGATTTTTCTGTGAATTGAAAAATCCACGATTAAAATGAAGTTATTTTTTGTGAATGTCTAACAGAAAACAACTACTTCCCCGGCTAAAGCCACGCTGGACATTGAACTACATCTGATAGATATTCTGAAAAGGCCCTAACTCAAAAAAAAAATCTGAAATTGAAAATTTGCATTTTCATTCAGATAGTTATTTGATTTTTATTCCAGTCTTAATTAAGAACTCATAAAGATGAATGAGGCAAAGAAGAATGTTTTCCAAAGAGAGTACTCACCAGAAATCATTCGTAACATTGACGCAGGAGAGACATCGCATTCACTATGTCTTCAATACATTTTTGTCGACGAAAATCTATTTCACGCTTCCACGATCATCAGGAAGACCGGAAGAAATGGGAAACACATTTTCAAGAAGCAATCTCACTTTGCAAAGATGGAAAAAGTTAGAATCATTTCTTTTGGAGAGACACTTTGAAATTAGTGTTTTCTGACATTAAAACCTGTCATGGGGTATGATAGATTGATTTGTTGAAAATATAAACAAGATGTTCATAAAATCAGATGTGGAATCATCTGCGACTGAAAGATAAACTTTAGTCACTATCTTCCATCGTCAAGATAACCTCTTGTGGGGTATTCATGTTGAAAAGGGAAACATTCTCAATTGAATATTGATAGAAAGATTTTTCTGTGAATTGAAAAATCCACGATTAAAATGAAGTTATTTTTTGTGAATGTCTAACAGAAAACAACTACTTCCCCGGCTAAAGCCACGCTGGACATTGAACTACATCTGATAGATATTCTGAAAAGGCCCTAACTCAAAAGAAAAAATCTGAAATTGAAAATTTGCATTTTCATTCAGATAGTTATTTGATTTTTTATTCCAGTCTTAATTAAGAACTCATAAAGATGAATGAGGCAAAGAAGAATGTTTTCCAAAAGAGAGTACTCACCAGAAATCATTCGTAACATTGACGCAGGAGAGACATCGCATTCACTATGTCTTCAATACATTTTTGTCGACGAAAATCTATTTCACGCTTCCACGATCATCAGGAAGACCGGAAGAAATGGGAAACACATTTTCAAGAAGCAATCTCACTTTGCAACATAATTTATTGGTATAATTTTTGATAGCTTCTTCCTATTCAGTTCTTTCCTTACATTTTCTGCTTGCAACCAAGCAACAAACACTATGGTAACTTATTTTACCGTCAATTTGTATAATAAATTTTATCACTTTCATTTTGTGCTACATTTCGTATATAGTCTATATCAAAAACATGCTTATCTAATTTATAAAACAATGTTTTTATCTTCGAAAGAAGTTCCCAAAATAGTTCTACAAAAACATCCATATTTTTTTTCCTCCGGCAATTTGCTTGATTTTCTCTCTGTAAACATACAACACTTCACAACATCTGCAAAAGTCTTGATTAATCCACGCTATAAATAAAAAAAAGATTTAACATAATTTATCGGTATAATTTTTGATAGCTTCTTCCTATTCAGTTCTTTCCTTACAGTTTCTGCTTGCAACCAAGCAACAAACACTATGGTAACTTATTTTACCGTCAATTTGTATAATAAATTTTATCACTTTCATTTTGTGCTACATCTCGTATATAGTCTATATCAAAAACATGCTTATCTAATTTAGAAAACAATGTTTTTATCTTCGAAAAACGTTCCTAAAATAGTTCTACAAAAACATCCATATTTTTTTTCTTCCGCCATTATTTGCTTGATTTTTCTCTCTGTAAACATACAACACTTCACAACACCTGCAAAAGTCTTGTTTAATCCAGAAAAAGAGGCAGGTCTGTATTTTATATGTAATAATTTGAAGAAATCACTTGCTTTTCTTTCTTCTTCCATTACGGAAAGGAACACCTTACAAGTTATTACTTTTTGTGCTCTATATGTCACTACAAAACCTGCAATATATCAACATTTTCTGTCAAGTTGGATGATGTAGGAAGGAATTGAATCTTCCTTGAAATTGTCAATAATCCTAAGATTAATATCTAAATTATATTTTTTAATCAAATGCATTTCATGCAGTGTTATTTCAGGTAGGAATTTTTCTGGGAATTTGTTAAAATTGAAGTATTGTCCTGAGTAAAACAATTTCCATAAACATTTTCTATATCGTGTTGCAACATCAGCATCGGTGTAATAAAACTGAAATGATGTTGGGTTTTTATTCCAACCATTTCTTTCCCTGAAAAGCTAATCATTATTATTGTAAAATACATAAATCCAAAATTGGAGTCCACCGTCAGTAGTTTGAGACTTTTCAAGTATTCTAAGGCATTTTCAAAAAAAGTATTCCAGAAATCTTTGTTGTCTTTCTTTACTGGAACCTTGTAGAATTTGCCCAATGGATTTCTAGAATTCAGTAGATCAAATATCCTATCAAGAACACAAATTAACAAGAGACGCAAGACCTGCTCTGAATAAAAATATCGTCAGACTAAATAACAGGTGTTGATGTAAACAGCGTTGCCAAATGAGTTTGTAGGAAATCATAATTCTTATTACGATTCCATCAGTTGTTACGTGCTCCACTTAACTTGTATATTACCTTCTGAATACATATGACAAAAGAACTTGAGGATCCTGAGTAATCGATAGTCGAGTAGTTTCGAATCTTTTAATGGGAATATAATGTAAATAAATTACATCATAATGCCATTATATTAAATTCTCGTACAAGTACATGAACTGGCAATGTTGTTGATGATATGCGCATGATTACGTGTGTCCCATCTATACATGTGGTTATGAATCATATCAATTCCTTCCACTTATTTCAGCCTTCTAGTTCTATGAGTTCTGTGATTTATATAGAGGATTCCAAAGTAGAAAATTGTCTTCTTTATATCCACAGGTCCTACACATGTATCGCCAGCCATTAAACATTTCTTCTGCTTGACTGGAATGTCATCAAGGTTTTTTGTGATCCTATATTGGAGAGGTTTCTAGAAGCCTCTCTGCTGACGTACTTACAGTGAACTTGTCGGGTCCATTTGAGGCGTATTGCAACTGCTGAAGATCTAAACGAGGTTGTGGAGAATAAGATTCATCTGGTCAGATAAGTTTTATTTATTAGTTATTGAAGCCTACATCGCTCTGAAATGCTTCAAATCAGCTTTGCACCATCTTTTGAAGTTATTTTCCAAAGCAGTTCCCATAGTAGACCAATCAATAGAGATTTTTTCGTGACAAAAATACTACCAGGAAGCCGACTATGCCATCATACGGAAGACGGTCTGTAGTTATATCCTGTTACGTTTCCTATTCCCAACTGTCATTGCTTAATTTGTTATAAACATTTAAAAGCATGTTTTGTATCGTTTTTGACTTGTAACTTGAAAACTAATGAAGCAATCTCGATACTCTCGATGGACGAATTCTAGAGAATCAAAATGCAAAGAAAATGAGCCCAGGCACGATTCGATCGGATTATTAGTAACGGATAAAAACTGGAAAAAACGGAAAAAATTCATAAAATTTTTCAAGTTTTGAAACAGGCTCTCCACGGCATAGTAGTGATTGATATGTACTTTATGTGTGAAAAACTCAGGCACTGTTGGATTCTTAGTTTTGGCATACATTCAATTTGATTTTTTTAATGCACTTCATTGCAGCAGACCTCGATGCGTTATAGGTGGTCCGATTTCAACGGTTCTAAAATATTTTGAGATTTGAAGTTATACAGTGACCGGCAGAAAGTACGCATCATATGGGAAATTCTTCTAATAATAAATTTTGACAAATATCGATATGTGCAATCGCTTCTGCTCAAAAGCAACCCCAAAAGACGTTGTACAGTGCCGTTTGTCTTTTCGTGTTTGGAGGGAAATTTAAAAAAATTAAAATTATGTTTCAAAACACACTTAGTTGGGAAAATATCGAAAAATGTTATTCGAAAAAGTTGTTCAGAACGTTATTTTATAGCTATGTACGAGTTTTGAAAACAATCTGAGATAAAAAAATAAAAATCCATTTTTTGCCATAATAAAAATTTCAATTTGGAAAAATACATTTCAGACAAAGAAACTCATTAGTAAGGCCAACAGTAATATTTTAAATGATATTTTGTAAATATTCGCAAGCTACTTCTATTTTATTCGGAAAAAAATTTAAATCTATGGATTTGCCATTTATTCAGCTGCTTCATAAGAGGTCACTGAAATATCTCCAGGATATTATAATCCCGATACTGTTCATTATTAATAAAGGTCCTTGTATCTACATAATTTCAAATTGAATTTTTTATTCAAACAAAAAATAAATTGATTACAAACTTTCGAGTATGCATTAAATTGTTTGGTTTATAATTATTTCAGCTTCTAATTTTATTATAAAATGTAATTATGTAAAAAATTGAATACATTTTTTGTTCTAATAAAAAAATCATATTGAAATTCTGTAGATACATGGTTCTTTGTCAATAATAAACAGTATCGGGATTATAATGTCCTGAAGATATTTCTGTGACCTCTTATGAAGCAGCTGAACACATGGCAAATCCACAGATTGAAAATTTTCTTCGAATAAAATAGAAGTAGCTGGTGAATCTTTACAAAATATTATTCAAAATATTACTCTTGGGCTTAACTAATGAGTTTCTCCGTCAGAAATGTATTTTTCCAATTCGAAATTTTTTTTATGGCAAAAATTGATTTTTATTTTTTCATCTCAGATTTTTTTCCAAACTTGTACGTAGCTATAAAATGTCGTTCTAAACAACTTTTCCAAATAACGTTTTTCAATATTTTCCCAAATAAGTGTGTTTTAAGACATAATTTTTAAATTTTTTGAATTTCCCGCCAAACAAGAAAAGACGAACGGCACTGTACAACATCATTTGGGGTTTCTTCTGATGCAGAAGCGATTGCATGTATCGACAAGTGTCAAAATATTATATTAAAAAAAATTCCCATATGATGCGTACTTTCTGCCGGTCACTGTATACTACTACAAAATGACTATGCTTATTTTGCGTTGAAATGCTGCGGAATAGGTGAGAAATACTATCAAACATGACCGAAAATGGGCGGGTGCATGAAAGCGGCTCAGGTGGGGGGGGATAGAGCAGCAGAATCATAACGGGCGAAGCGCACTTGTTTTAATATACATACGCATCTCCGCTACTGCTGCCATTCGCCCATTCTCGGTCATGTTTGCAAGAATTTTTCACGTATTTTGCAGCATTTTAACGCAAAATGAGAACATTTTGTAGTATGGTCACTCCAGAAATATAAAAAGGTCGTAAATCAATATCAGCCGACGACCCTCATTATTACCTATTGTTCGAAATATAGATAAGCAATAAAAATGGGTGCCCCTTGGAAGATTCCCAGGTCCGGATTAAAATATCTCATGAAATAGTTTGGCATTTTAATAATAGTGGGCTCTCCATTATTTTTGGCTTTTGTAGACAGTTTTGTATTTAAATTTATTGGATAATAAAAAATCTCGTGAGGTTGATTTAGAACGTAAGGATATGTTTGAATGTGTATAAATAATAGAATTCACTTACCTGGCCACCAGACTTTCATTACTAATGGGGTATTAACGAGATTATAGCAATAATGGTCTATTTACGGTTACAAAATAAATTACCTACCAGATTTGGAAAACAAGACTGTTTCGAGAACTGACCGCTTTCCAATTTCAGAAATAAAAGGGGGAAAGTTAAACAACATTTAGTCATTACCTATCTAATATTCCGTTGTGTCAGTTGTGCCTATTTTAAAGTGTCTATTCGATTTTTGTGTCGTGAAAAATGTGGCGTCCATGGGCTCATCCTGACGCTAGTACTTCAACTGATGGTCGTAGTACCACTAGTCGACAAATGTTTATTGTAGTCATCATTCTTATACGAATCCAAGTTGAAATCCCCACATAATAAAATTCTCATTTTTGGTTTGAATAACAAATTCAAAACCTCCTTCAATTTATCAAAAAACATTGAAACATTTCCAGATGGTGACCTGTATACATTTGAGAAGGTAGTTTTAGCATCATTTATCTTCATCGATATAACACACTATTCGAAATCTTGCTGAATAGAAACGTTAACTGACTCCTTTTTCGCATTTATTTCATTTTTTACCACATTTTTTAGTTGGCCTACAATAATGGTTAGTCAAACTTTATCCTTCTATTTGAGAGAAATGTACCTCATCTTCCTTCAAACCCGTTTCGACTAAGCACAAAATATCTAATGAAGAAAAAACATTGATATCATCATTCAAAAGGTTAATCTTATTTATATAAGGTTACCCACGTTTAATAAGAGTAGACTGGGTTTATAGTTGGAGCCTGATCTCTCAACCTCTGGTGATTTTTCCTCTTGCTCAAGTCTAAAAAACGGGAAATGCAGGAACATATGGCCACAATTTCGGGTTCATAGAGTTTTTTAAATTTTCTTCAAGGATTCTATCTTTGAAAGACGTATACGAATCAGGATGTTTAGAGTTCAGCGATTCAGATTCTGGGAAATTCTGTATTACTGAACTAGTGAAAGATTCAATAGATGTATCTTTATCCACTTTGTAGACATGTAAATCAACATGTTTTGGTACTCCTTTTACAGTGTCCTCTCGATTATTTCCAACTATTCTCCTTCTGTTACTATATTTGTTTCTTCTTACCTCTGTCCAGTCATTCGATTCATTTGGTGCTAAATTGATGACATCTTGGCATTTCCTTTCCGATTCGATTTTAAGTAGTTCGTTGGACAGCTGTCCAGTTGCAATTTCATTCGATGTCTTCGATATTTGTTCATTCAGTTGATTACCTGAGTTTTTACTAACGCTGGGTACGAGTGTCGATAAGCTTTTTATTAAATAGTTATCTTGGGCTTTTTTACTACCAACAATTTGCTTCATATTCCAGTGTTTTTTTCTACATGGGTCACGGAATTTATTTGTATCAGTAATTCAATTTGAGTTTTGAGAATTCGGATTTCAGCTTTCAATTCAAAAATCAAATTGTCTTTTTGTTTAATTATATATACAAATAATTTGGGATAATCGTGTCATATGCAGATGATACTGTAATATATGTCAAGGGGAATTGTGGAAAGAAATAGAAAAAAAAAAAAATCAAGATATGGTTGGAAGACAGTTTGCTGAAAATAAACTACCCCAAAACTAAATTCATCACTTTTTTCTCAAATTGATGTAAGCAACCAAATATCAATACAATTACAATTCATAACCATGCATTGGACTAAAATGTTTACATGAATAAGAAAGAACCAGATCCATCAAATACTTGGAAATAATTATTGATAACAACATGAAGAGGGAAGAACAAACAACAAAAAGATAGAACTCAATATTGAAATAAAGTACAGTTGACTTTCCCGTTTCCCTAAAACATAACTTTTGGATGACTCGGCTTGAGGCATATTTAATTTTTATATATCTTAGAGATCTATCAGATCTATTAAGAACCAGAAACATAGAACTGATAGAACACAATTATATCACAAGAGCTGTGACCAGGCAAACCTACGCTACACGATTTATGGGAAAAAGATTGTGACAAAATAATTTCATTTACTTCTCCTCTAAAATACGCAACCCTCTGCCACTGATACCTAGAAATTATGAAAATCACACTTATAATGGATTCGTTAAAAGGCTAAATTTTGGATTGAATCAAATATTAGTGTAATCAATAACACATTCAATGAAATATAAAAAAGAAATTTTACAGAAGCACTTGCATCTACTTTTAACTAATGTTACGTAGAACCAGACTCAGTACAAGAGCAACTAGGCACACAAAAACTATAAAAAATTAAACCGAAAAATAACCATTGATTACATAAGGGTCTGTTCATTGCTGGTATGTACGTTAACATGAAATCGATCCATGAGGCAAAAACACATTTCTCAAAAGCAGTAGTCACTAGAAATCACTTGTAACATTAACATTGATGCAACAGTGGACAGCATATTCATAAAAGGAGGAATTATCCTCGGAGGAAAGACAAACTCCAGTCACTATGCTCTACGATTTTGTGTAAACAAAAATATTTCATGGGTTTTAATATCGCGCGGAAATGGAAACTTCAGCGTTGGTCCTAAAAAAATTACATAATCTTCTGTTTGCAAATGTCATAAAACAAGTCACGCTAAATTTTGTCTTTTTGAACCGCCCCTTCGTCACGTTGCGTCACCCTTCCTCTATAAATATCACGTCACGAAAGCTATAAACACCCCCCTACCTCTCCCTGTACATGAATCAGTGCGATTGATAGAACACAAATATTGATATTTTTTTTATATTTATTTTTTCAATCATAAAATTTAAATAAACCAATAAATATCTAAAATAACCAACAAATAAATTTTTTTTTTATTTATCAGAATATTTTAAATGCTCAGCAATATATACGATTGGCATTGCAGTATCTTCTTCTTTATCCTCGAAACTACCATTTATATTACTTCATCTATCTACTCTGCATTTTCTGTACCATCGCTTCCATCTCCTGATATGCATAGTAACTCTCGAGCTCGACGAGCTGCAATACCACTTGGCTGTATAAGACGAACCACCTCATCTTTTTCGTTTTGAATGTAATTTTTTAAATGTTGAAGTGATTTTTAGACGTGTGATATATAGACCACATTCTTTACTTGTTCTATGAGAAAAAAAAAACAAAAAAGTCCAGAGAAAAAATAAAGTAGAATTGTGTGATGAATTGCGAACGTCAGGTTTCCTTAGACACCCCCTTGTCACATTTTGTCACACCAAGTGACCCCCCCCCCTTTCCCCTTGAATAAGACGGTATTCTATAAACGGCCCCCAAAAGGTTTTGGACCAAATGTGATACATCTTTGCTCAAGAGGATGATTCTCCACATGGGTTGAGAGATCAATATGATCCAAGAAAAGGTGAAATGAAAAATATTGTTAAGAAAATATGTACACTACGCCACTGCGAATTTATCATGAACCAGACGGGAATTTCCGGTGATAAACATGGAATCATCTATACAGTGCTTCCCCCCCCTCTTATTTTTGGAACGATTATACATAAACAAGTGAAATTTGTGATGATAGATGACGAAATCGTCAAAGGCCATTGTGACCAATAATTTTAAATGGAACCCTACGGCAAGCGACACCTCTTTTAAAAGGTATCGAAAACACCTATTCAATGATACTAATTTTGTTTGTGTTTATGGCAGTTTTAATGGCTCATTAGTTAACATTAAAATTTAAATTCCATTCAGTATGATATTAATTACAGATTTAAAAATCAGAATCTACTCAAGGAAATTGCTCGAAGTGACCTCCATTTACTTCCTGACAGTGAAATATCCTATTTTTAAACTCTTCTCGTACTTTTGCAGAAGTGTCTGCGGAAACAGCCTCACATTCTGCAACAATACGTTGTTTTTAAACGTCAATATTGTCAGGTTCAGTGGCGTAAACCTTCAATTTAAGGTACCCCCACAGAAAAAAATCAAAAGGTGTGAGGTCCGGTGATCGAGCTGGCCATTCCGTTGAACCTCGTCGTCGAATCCATCTACCACGATACTCCTCATCCAAATACCGTCTTACTTCAATGTAATAGTGTGGAGGAGCACCATCCTGTTGGAATGTTATTTCCAAATTGCCGAATTCATCTGGATTACTTCCAAAATTTCAAGGATTAACGGTTCTATTGCGTTTTGCAATAGCTCCAGATAAACCTCACCAGTTAAATTAATATTAAAAAAAAGAGGCCCAACGATGTGGTTTCCCAGGATACCTGCCCAAACTTTCACCTTATGGGGAAATTGGGTATGTGTTTCACGAAACAGGTGAGGATTTTCGTCACTCCAATATCTCACATTCTGTGTATTTACATTTCCATTTAAATAGAAAGTACTTCCGTCACTAAAACAAATTGTTTTGACATAGTCTGGCTGTTGGTCAATTTTAGTTTCCATATTTTCACAAAATTCTAGTCTTCGGTCTGGGTCGTCGTCTGAGAGTTGATGAACCATTTTTAATTTGTGAAATTTTGTGAAATTTGTTTTTTTTTTCAACACCCTGTGTACTGTACTTCGACTGACTTCACAGGTAGATGCAACGTGAGTTGTTGAAGAAGTAGGATTAACTATTACTTCTGCCAGTCTATCAATTTTTTTCTCATCAGAAATTTGTGGTCTGCCAGATCGGTTCGCATCATTAATACTACCCGTTGTTTCAAACTTACGAAGAAGCTCCCTTAAATAAGTCCTCGAAACGGGGCGATCGGGAAACCTCTCATTAAAAATGCGTTCTGCTGCATGAATATTTTGTCCAGTTTCACCAAGTATTAGGATCGCTGCTACTTTATCACCTAAAGCACGTACCATTTCGCTTCTTAAAGCACTTAAACGGTCGGCTCATAACAGTTTAACAAATTATTAAAATGTACAAAAATATTAAAAGTACCAAAAGCTGCTAAAACAGTTAAACGTTCGATCAACAATACACAAATTATTAAATGTACAAAAACTTGGATAATTACAAAAACGTCGAATTAGGGAGACTAACAAAAACGTCAGCTTATTTGACAACTATCCAGAGGCGGAGCTTGAATTTGGAATTTTAGTATTAACTGATTTAATTTATCACAGCTTTGCGTTTTTTAAAAGCGAGTTGCCAAAACTGCCCTTAACACAAACAAAATTAGTATCATTGAATAGGTTTTTTCGATACATTTTTAAAAGAAGTGTCGATTGCCGTAGGGTTCCATTTGAAATTATTGGTTACAATGGCCTTGTGACGTCATCTTTGACGATTTTGTCATCTATAATCACTAGTAGGAAGTTTACAACCTTTAATATTCAGTTTCCAAATTTCACTTGTTTATGTATAATCGTTCCAAAAATAAGGGGGGGGAGCGGACTTTTGAGAAGCACTGTATGTTTCCATGCTCGAAGATTCTGGAAGCCACGGGGAACGAGGATATATAAGGTCGGGCGTACGATCAGTCATTCATTCAAGAGATAGTAATTCATATAAGCGAGTAACAATCTTCTTCTCAACTCAACTAATCCATATTATTCAACAAAGAAAGTGTTCATTTGGCACAAAATATATTTGGTTGGATCTCTTCAAGGGCGTTGGATCTCTTCATTTTCTTGAATCAATGTAACGAATTTATTCAAAAAATATTTTTTTCTGTGTATCTACCTCCAGGTTACGGAGTGAATAGGGTTTTTATTTATTTATTTTAGGTAAATACGCTTTGTCGATTATTTCACTAATTTGAGTCTATATATATGACTTTGTGTCCATGGGCCTAAAATCGAATTCAAATCAAGGTCACACTTAGCAAGTAAAATTTAAATGCCTCTCGAATTAGATGTTATCGTTCATTACTTGAGAATGGAGTGGCGTTGAACTCAATGAAGTCAGAGATATTTTGGGACACGTTATAAAACAAGGAATTTCGGCAAAAATCACTGCCTGAATTCTAGAATAAAATCAATGATTTCACCAAGGGCTGCTTCTGATTCTGAATGAATATAGCTGTTTATATATATCTATGAAACAGAGACATAATGAATTTACTGAATTGAATTTCCGATTATATGACTAACGTGAACTTGACATTGAGACTTACACTTAATACTCGTACTCAATTATTACAGTTGGCTAGCTTGGTATGTAGTCATTTGATTGATAAAAATCGTGTTTTCATATTCATCAATGATTTCAAAGGAATCAGATAGCTAGACTTCTTGTTACTGTATCGATTACCTTAACACTGAAATGTTGTGCACGATCATTTCTTGCTCTTTATACACTGAGAAAACTGTTGTTTTTATGATTTTTTCAAAATGAAAACCAATATCCTTCATGGCAAAACATCCATACAGATTATTATGAATGTAGTGTTTTTTCAATGTTCAGTTATATCGGTCTGTACTTCCTCATATCTGATTTTATATCTCCCTGATAAAGCGTCTTGATTAGAGTCCTGTTTTGAGAGATTTGGGAAAACAGTCGAAGCATTTACTTTTGAGAAAGTTTCAAGGTGATACAGTGAGATCGAGATAATTCAGTTCTTATCGATTCCAGGGGATTTTTTGAGTTATAGATTATTCGTCGTGTTGATGATTCCTTGATCTTTTCGTGGAAAAAAGTATATTATGATTCGATGCAAGAAACAAGTAATGAATTCGTTTGCTATATTTTTTTTTTCGGAAGTATATAAGAAAAAAGTACAGCATATCGAGTTACTCCGACGTTTAAGAGAAGGAAATTGAAAAGTGGGTAAGGAATGGAGCCTCAGAAACATTCTTGAAAAATTTAAGGCGCTGCATCGAGAGCTTTAAGAACTTATTAACTATTTTATATATGAAAACCGTATCTGTACTGGGACATTTGATCCTTCAATATTATTGTGAGGTATCCCTTCACCTCGTTTGATTAAATAATTTCTAAATTCTGCTTCTTTCTTTGTAACGCTAGCAATGTGATGGTGGATATATGAAATTATTATTCTATTTACGTGGGGATCTGGGTGATTTTACTGGAACATACTGTTAGAGTTGATTCTTATGTGGAGGATTCAAGTGACTTACTTCACCAAAAAAAAAAACATATTTTTTTTCAGTTTATCGACAGTCAGTATATTACCAAACTTTTTGACCGCCCCTGTATAGTTTATGACCAGAGTTTGGTAAAATTAACATATTCCATATTCTAAGATTAGGTTCTGAAAAGTGAATGCTGTTAAATAATAAACTTGGAAAACTCTAAGCCCGTCTAGAGAATATACTTCCTGGAAAAGGAAAATTGGCACAATGGAGATTTCAACGTGCGACTGAGACGCAAAAAAATTATGTAAGTAGTGACTGGCGGAACATTTTGGAAATGACAAATGACAGCAAGTACTTCAATAACATTCAGATGATCTCTAGGTTCCTCTATCGTAAAAAAATTGAAAAGTCGCGGAACATATCGAAAATAGGTGAATCCAAAGAAAACGCGGGAAATTTGAATGAGAGATTACAAAATGTAATTCTTTAAATTCGTATACCTATCCACAATAGCGTAATAAATATTTTGAATGAGGACGGAAAGAATCCCGAGTAACTTCTGGTATTCAATTGAAGGATTGGCGGACTTTTCTTATTATACAGGGGGTCCTACAACAGTGTACCAGGCTCCCATATACTGCCAATCAGTCAAAAATACGCGATTTCATTCATAGGTACGAATACTTACGTTTGAAACCCAATCAAAGAACAATACTTTCAAAAACTTATGAAGGTTGTGGAGAGTCATGTGATAGGAAATTGAAGAAATTTCATAATCGAATATTTGCCAAATAGATCTTTTCTGCCAATTCAACACAAAATGTCAACCAAAATGTTTCTTAATATAATTTTTGTGATTTCGGTTTCAGGACAAGTTTTGTTACAAATGTCATTCATATAAGCCTTTTGATTTTTTTTTGGTTCCTGTTGATTTCATTCGGAATACTCTCTTTTTGGTTTACTATTTAATATAATTTATTTTTGTGATATTCTTTATATAGATCATTCTTCATTCATGAAAGTAAGTAATCCTTCAGTTATCTTCTTTTTTGGGATATTATTTTTATTTTTTATTTTCATTTTAATTGTTTTGCCTAAAAACAGTTCATTATCAATATTTCTGTTATAATATTTTGTCAGTTTAATAGATACATTTTTGTTATTTAATATACTGTTTCCACGACCACACAGAAATATGCAGATTTTATCGATAAAGGAAGTAGGCCAATTGTATACACTTTTTCATTTCTACATCGAAAGCTGTACTGTAATACACCTTATATATTATTCCATTTTAGAAACCTGCTTATAATTCTCAACAGTTTTCTCTAGTACAGTTCACTCCTAAATCCAATTGTTTTCGAAATATTAACGTTTGAAAAGTTACATTCCGTTTAAAATAAGTATGGATTTTGATCGATCCGGTAAAACATTTTGCTAACTAAACGTTGTTATTAATTAGTAGTTAAATCTCTCAATGACTTCGACAAATAAGAGGCGTACAAAGAGTTTATTAAGGATAAACAGTAATGCTGACCCGAAAATCTCGAGAATGTGTTCTGTAAATTCACAATCAAAACAAATTATAGTTAAATTATAATTTATTTTTGAATAACACTTTTATTTAACCCCAACAATTATTTTATCAAGTGTTCAATGTGGCCCTCTCCTAAATCTTGACAATAAAGAGCCCTATTATAAATAGCTTCTCTCACGTTGATGAAAGTCTGTTCATCTATTTCTTTACATGTATCTATTATTCTGCGTTCCAACTCTCCTATTGTTTGGCATTCATTGGCGTAGATTTTTGACTTCAGATACCCCCAAAGGAAAAAATCTAGAGGTGTAAGATCTGGAGATCTTGGTGGCCATTTTGTACTTCCCCTGCGACCTATCCAGCGCCCAGGAAAGTTTGTATCGAGGAACTCTCTAGCCATGCGATCGAAATGGGGAGGTGCTCCATCCTGCTGACATATGATTTCATGATTCTCAAAGTCTTCCTGATTGTTTGAGACAATTTGTCTTATTCGAGGTTCAATTTCAGTTTCTAAAAGATTTCTGTAAAGAACTCCTGTAAGATTGCCTCTGATGAAACTCGGTTCAACAACGCGATTGCCCAATATCCCCGCCCAAACATTCACCTTTTCAGGAAACTGGGTATGTCCTTCTCTAAAAATATGCGGATTAGTATCGCTCCAGTATCGTACATTCTGTTTGTTGACTTTTTCATTAATAAAAAACGTGCATCCGTCTGCGAAACATACACTTTTTAGGAAGCCTTGTTTTTCTTCAATTGTTCTTGTTAACCACTCATAAAATTCAACCCTCCGGTCTCGATTATCCTCCGTGAGAGCATACAGGATTTTCATTTTATAGGGATGAAACTTAATTTTTTTTAGGATTCTTTGGACATTTTTTGAACTAACTCCACAGGATTCAGCAACTGCAGACGTCGACTGAGTCGGATGTATTACTATTTCAGCAACAATATCTACCTTTTTTTCTTCTGAAAGAGGCGGTCTTCCTGATCTTGGAGCATCTTCCAGCCTACCAGTTGCTTGAAGCTTATTCAAAAGTTTGCGCAAATATGACCTCGAAATATGTTTCTCGGGAAATCTATCATTAAACATACGGACTGCTAGATGATAATTTCTTCCAGCTTCTTCAGATATCGAAACTGCTTCAAATTTATCGTCTAAACTACGAGCCATGATCACACTTTTCATAAAAGGATTTAGGCGCTCAACGGACTATTTGACAGTTAGCAGTCAGTTTGACAGTAAACAAGATGTTACCGCGACAACGATTTTTCACAATGCAAACTTGATTGAAAGCAATATTAGTGTTTTTGGTTGGGTTTGAAATGACCAAAATGTCACTTTTCAAACGATAATATTTCGAAAACAATTGAATTCAGGAGTAAAGTGTACGGGAGAAAACTGCTGAGAATTATGAGCAGATTTTGAAAATGGAATAATATACGGGGTGTTCCATTTAAAAAAATTATTGAAGCCGCCATTTCAGAACTTTTAGCTGTGATTTTTTCATGAAAAAGTAGGTTTTTATCTCCTCTTTGAGTCCTCCAAATTTCGTTGCGATATATCAGGTGGTTCAAAAATTAGTAGGGAGGGAACGGACTTTAGACGAGCACTGTATAAAGCCAAAATAGACCAATCCGGTGAAGCTTCGCAAAGGAAAATTTTTGAAGTTCTGTTCTACACTTATATTTCGAATAAAATATCATTCATTATAAAGTAAATACTTGTGATCCATGAAACAAGAATATGAATTTTGAATTTTTGACCAATTTCAAATTCTCGATTTGTAATGCTAATTGAAGCAAGCTATGAACGAATTGTAAAATCATATATCAACAAAATACAGAAATGATTCGAAGTTTATCTGAAAATATGGAAGTTTCAAGTGATAGCGAATTCGATTTGACTCCTCCAGAGATTTTTGAGAATGTGAAGCTGGCTTCATTGAGTTTATTACCAGAAAAATCGAAGAAAAAATACGAAGTCGCCTACAATTTGATCATGAACTGGAAGAGTGGTATGAAAACATAATCGTTCTCCAAAAGCGTTTTGATAGCATTTTTTGTTGAAAAATCAAAAGATAGCCCACTACATTATGGACCCAATGTTCTATCTCACGGATAACTCAGTATAAATAATGATGTGGATATTTCCAAATACATTGAATTGAGAGTTTTCCTGAAAAGACAATCACATGGATACTGATAAAAAAACAAAAGTTTTCACATCAACTCAGGAAATAAACAACTTCATTAAAGATGCACCGGATGATTAATTCCTGACAACCAAGGTATGTACAAGAATATAAGTACATAACATAAAGAGAAATTGAACATTTGAAACTTTTGTTGAATCACTTTTCTGATATGTATACTCAGTGGGTAGAGCGTCGGATTTCTGAACCAATGGTCCTTGGTTCAAATCAGAAATCCCATTGGTCTATGGATGTCATTTTCGTAAGATACGATCACAAAATACTGTTTATCACTCTTGTATTCCTAAATATAATGATAATCTGATGGTAAATTTTTAATCATATCATCTCTAGTTATATACATTTCACATGTAGATGGCTTGTAATAGACCAGTGCTGAAGCCTTTAAAAATGGTAAAAAGTGAAAAAAAATTATAGTAGGATGAAACTCATTGGAAAAGGAAGAAAACATATTAAAAATGAAAGGAAAAATAATTTACGGGCGATCTGAGGTCGGAAAGTGGAAGGGGGTTAGTTTATAAGAGTGAAAAACGGTTTATCTCGATTTCCGGCAAAACTACATGTCCTATGGAAAAAACTTAATGGCAAATTTGGGTGATAAACAGATCTACAACTTTTGTGATAACACTTTTTTCACATAACCTCAAAATTTATGTGAAAAATTCAAATAACCAAGTTTTTGGTTTTTTATTTTTATCTTCTACAACAATTTTTTTTTCACGGAATTTGGTGAAAACCTCCTATACACTGTAATTTCTTTGATTTAAAATATTTATTTTTTCGTTTTGTTCGTTGAAATCTCTACTTTCTGATGGTATAAAAAAAAGTACATTACTTTGACAGAAAAAATGCAAAGAAACGAAAAAACTCGAATCCGAATTCAATAAGACATCTACAATATTTTGAGAAAGTTGTAGAATCTTCTTTAAATTATATGCGTAGATGTCTATTGATTGCTATTTTGAGATAACTTATATACCTGAGTGACCTACGGAAAATTTTAGCCCATCAAAAGGTATTTCATAGAGAAGTGGGGAAGGGCTAGGAGGGTCTGGGCCTTACTACCTGTTATTTCTTTGCATTTACCATAATAATGTTCTATTTCTTTTTACAGTATCAGAAAGTAGAGATTTCAAAGAACAAAAAGTCCACCGACTTTTCTAAAAAACCTGATATTTTGACGGGAGAATTTCTGATTGAAAATTAGGGTGCTTTTTCGATGTTAAGTCAAAATAAGGTGGAAAAATAGATATTTTAAATAAAAAGAATTACAGTGTGTTTGGGACATAAGAAAGTAAGTTTTCACCAAATTTCGTGAAAAAATTTTTTTTGTAAAAGGTAAAAATAAAAAACCAAAAACTTGGTTATTTGAATTTTTCACATAAATTTTGAGATTATGTAAAAAAAGTGTGAATACCAAAGTTGTAGATCTTTTATTACCTACAACTTTGCCATTAAACTTTTTTCCATAAGACTCGTAGTTTTGCCGGAAATCGAGATAAACCGTTTTTTACCCTTAAAAACTCCTCCTTTTCCAATGAGTTTCATTCTACTATATTTTTTTTTGGTTTCAAAAATTATCGACCCTGGTCTATAAGAGGCAAAATTGAATACGAATTCGTGCAAGCTGCTCCCTTTCCCCCATTGTTCACAGTACATCGAATATGTCTGAAAAGAATGTATTATTACATAATTATCAGTACTCTCAATCATATTTGTAACCACTAGTACGAACAAAAAAATTATATTGCCTTGATAAATAAAAAAACATCTTATATTACTGGAAATAATATCACTGGAAATAATATTTCCTGCAACCTCTATAACTTTTTAATTTTTCGTGAACCTGCTTCCACAATAAAAGTCGAGTATTCCTGAATTTTTCTCATAAAAACGAAGGCAATGTTGATGCTTATCCCATTGAACATTCGATGAATTGTCCTTTTTATTTGGAGAAAGTAATTTTTTTCAGGTCAGAATTATTAGCTATCTCTCATCCAAGAACAAAAAATTCAATACACTCTCCGGCCACATCCATTGACCCCCCATTGCTGATATTCATAAATAATGACTGCCAACTCTTTAATTCGACAATGTCACAAGGGATCCTCATAAAAGGGGGCTTGTTATATGTACAAACAAATTTTGAATTAATCAGATATGAAATACTTCATATTCCCAAAACGTCTACTTCAACATACATTCCCGTCCACTCTTTCAATTTGCATCATTTGTTATTTCCCACATATTCGTCTGTGAGGGTCGAGGGTCCACTTGAGAGGGTGAAGGGTGAATCTTTTTGTCTTCTCGCTATACTCTTTATAGTTTCCATTAACATTCTCGTCTGTTAATTTAGATCACTCATTCAATTACTTGTACAGAAATAAACACAACGACAGTCAATGAGTCACAAGCAATTATGGTGTAATGAATATTGGTTTTTATAATTTGGATGTTAGCTTCTCATATTTCCTCCCACAATTGGGATGAGATGCCGTTATGGGGGGGTTTTGGACAATGTGGGACATTAACAAACATCGGTTGTCTGAAAACATGGCTTGTATTCTAAAATACTATGCCTAATTATTAAAAAAAATAAAGACAAAATGTATTCACTTCAATACCACAATAAAATTAACTTTTTGGTGGTCATTGAGGAGGCTTATGACTATTTTACGAATTGTTTTCAATGATTTAAAAAAAATATGTACATCGTAGTTGTCAGATTATTAAACGGTCAACAACTTCATGAAATTTTGATAATCGCGTTCAATAACTTGTAGAAACTAGAAATTCTGCATATTTTTAGTGAAAAGGGGAAAGAGCGTTTTGGTTTTTCATCAAACATAAATATACTTTGCTTTTATTGCAAAAAATATCAGTTCTACCCTTACATTCCTGGTTTTCACATCTAGTCGCCTCCTTAGAATCGGCGATTTGAGGCAGATGATCAGTCTTATCAAGTTGAATTTGCTATTTACCTCATTTATGCTAATGATAATATGAGGGAGCACCCATCAAATCAATTCTCCTTTTTAGGTATTACAGTAGAATCGCAGTTATTTCTATACTCAAGCCATCTATTGGATAGTGCAAAGACAATAAAATACATTCCGAAGGTGGTGGGGGATATAGTAGAGGCTTTGGGAAACGGTCATCATACATCAGTCATGTGATCTTTCTAAGGCCTTTGACTCTGTCTCTCATAACATTCTTCTTGTGAAACTAAGTTTCTATGGAGTGAGAAGTTTCATAAAATCATATCTCACTAACTGATTCCAGGCTGTAGAAGTGGGAAACTGCAGATCAGAAATGAAACGGAATATGAATGGAGTGCCGCATGGATCGGTCCTTGAGCCGTTACTGTTCATTATTTATATTAAAGACCTATCACAATTTTTAGCTCCGGAAAAATGTACTTTATTCGCTGGCGATACAAAGCTGTTATGTTCGCGCACTCAAATGCGTATATTTTGCACTGTTCCATTCATATTCAACTTATGGCCCTATTTCATAGGGTTACTCGTCAAAATCCTTACAAATTTTCCATCTACAAAAAGAGGCATTAAGAATTATGGCAAACTGTGGATTTAGAGATCACTGCCAGCCTTTATTTGTTCGTTTAAAGATGTTAGGAAATGTGGTAAAATAATTAAACTTATGCATATGTTTCAAGTGGGCAATCCTGAAGTTGATCTGTTATCAAAAGTATATAACCAACGATAAATCTAATGAAAATCCACTATTAAATCATATCAAAATTCAAATTTATAGAAAACATTGAACAAAAAGTAACATCAACTCATATATAAGTTTTGAACATCCTGTATGACAATTCACATCAACAGGAAACCCGCCAATGGGATATCGAGAGAGTTTGTGTGGGAAAAGTGATGATATATGAAAGATGTGATAGCAGAAATTGAAAATATAATTTTATACCAATTTGTAAATAGTATGTAAGATTTAGAATTAGTTTCCATTCAAAAAATCATTAGTGGTAATTAGAATAACAAATAACTAGGTAGGAAGTGAAGCTAAATTAAAAAATCTGTGAGAAAATGAAAAAGGTGTGTGTTACCATGGGACGAGATAACAAGTTTGAGGGGATAGAAAAATCGAATTTAAACGGTTTTCTTCACATAAAGGATTCAATATAAAATTGAACCAGAGAAAGGTAGATCTCAGGTGAAAAACAACTACTTTCCTGGCAAATACCACGCAGAACGTTGAATGATATTCACCTGAAAATCCATGCATACTTCTATATAATATCAATGGACATTGAATGCAAATGTTTCTTTCTGATAAGCTCGATTATGTTTAATTTATGTCGTGTTCACCTAACAATCCGCATACCGGTTTCAGGCTTCTTGGCCCTCATCAGTACGGAGTAGTCAACCAGCCAAAGGTCCAAAGAACTCTGGCTGAAGTGAGACACAACGTAAACAAACCATCATCGAGCTTGTAACACCTATAGGTACGCCGGAAAAGATAAACTTTAACTGGCGGTACCTAGTGACAGAAAGAAACACTCCGAAAATCTCCACCTCGATAGGTTTCTAAATGAAAGATTCCTTCTCAGTAGGAGTGGCAAGCCCGTCTAGCATATAGTGAAAGATAAGTGCCATGTGAAGTGGAATGAATAGAAAAATCGAATAAAACGGTTTTCTTCACATAAAGGATTCAATATAAAATTGAACCAGAAAATGGTAGATCTCAGGTGAAAAACAACTACTTTCCTGGCAAATACCACGCAGAACGTTGAATGATATTCACCTGAAAATCCATGCATACTTCCATATAATATGGATATTGAATGCAAATGTTTCTTTCTGATAAGCTCGATTATGTTCAATTTATGTCGTGTTCACCTAACAATCCGCATACCGGTTTCAGGCTTCTTGGCCCTCATCAGTACGGAGTAGGGGGATTGAAAAAGTTACAAAGAAGGGAAGCCACGTACGAAAATTTGTAAGAGATATTAACAAACAATTCAAGAAAAAACCGGCTAAAACGATTCCAGAACGAGAAATATTACTAAAAGGCCCAACTAGGAGAAATGAGGTATCCAAAATTTCCACTTACCTGGTATAGAACAGAAATCCATGGAGGAGCGCACGTAAGCTGTCATTGAAATTCCAATAGTACAGGGAGCAACAAGGTATTCTTATCACCGAATTCACCAAAGTGCAACTTTTCATATATCTATCCAATAACTTTGAGTGTCTGATCCACTATTTACATTGTTTTGGCTGAACTTTCATCAAAATTCCATGATAAAGGACTGATCATAATTTTAAACATCCTCCCTATTAATAATTGTCATTTATTTTCAACTTGCACCATTTCTTATTATTGTTTCTTTTCAATATAAGGTATTTATCGCAGAGTAGGACAGTTTTACCTGAATAAAAACAACCTTTTGATTATTTTCTGCAATTTGTGTTTTTTATAACCTCACTTTTCTCCCCACTGAACAGCATTTCTTATCGAATCGTTAGTGCCAAGTCGGCAATACAGGTCACCCGAACCGACTACTGAGAAGGAGATGACTCATGTTCATAGGCGTACCTGACTGAGCTGGGATAAGGTAAAAAGAGGTTTAAAAAGAGAAGGGTAAGATAACATAGCCGGTGTTTTCATTTGTTATGATAGCGATTCACAAATTATAATCTATGGAATAAATTCACCAAAAATATATATAAATAAAAAAAAAACAATAATCCACTCCATCATAACAATATATATATATATATATATATATATATATATATATATATATATATATAAATATTGATTATTGGGGTGTGCAGCAAAAGAAAACGTGTACTCTTTAAAGTTTGTCCAAGCTTTCGGAATGTTTTATTTCCATCTTCAGGGATAAGCTTTGTTGAGATTAGTTTCTATGTTGTTTATGAATGTTCTTCATGTAAAGTACGGTGAAATCTAAGTTCTGAATTTGAAGTTGGAGACACATTCTTTTAAATCGTCAATTAATTATACACATTAAAATTTATTGAAACATTACTAATTAAAATATTTAAAATAATAAAGTCTGGAACATGTGTGTCTTGAAAAAGTACAATAGGTTATCTAGAGTACACTTTTTTTTTGCTGCACACCCCAAATTTTAACCTACCATCAGAACATACCCTATAAATATATATATATATATATATATACTAATGTGTTTAAATTAGATAAACTACGCATTGCAACAAAAATATTAAAACTATTGCAAGCCTTTACACTAGAACTATAGCCCCTTTAACGATTTATGAGAAATCAAATGTCATATATAGTATTCCTTGCCTTAACTGTGATAAAATATATATCGGACAGACCGGTAGGAATTTAACAGGACGCATAGCATCTCATAAGAGTGATTGTAAAATTAAAAAAAACAGTTGTGCATTAGCTGAACATAATATAAACTCTAATCATTTTAGCAATTTCAACAACCCTTCCATTTTAGCAGTAGAGAATAATTTCCACAAAAGGAATTTCCTTGAAATGGTGTTCATAAAAAATGAACCAAATAGCATGAACAAACGATCTGATATTTCCAACCTTAGTGTCATTTACAATTACTTGTTGAAACTTGATTCCAATTGAAGTTTTGAAAGTGAAAAAAACTGCTTAGTATTTCTTGATTTTTTCTCTCATTTAATAATTTTTGTCATATAGATTGGTACTATTCCTTTTGTTCTGTGGACAAAACACATGTTTCTCCCATGACATTTCAACTTTGACATATGACACTTGACACTTCATGTCATGCATTACTTGTCATCCACCATTTTTCTTTTTCAGTCATGCTTTAACCATGTGGTAATTTTTGTACTTGTCAAATTTTAAATTGTTTAAATTAAGTTTCTTAAACAATATGTGCGTTTGCAATTGTTTAATTTTTATATATATTACTAGTAGTGTTTCATAGTGATATGGTTTTGAAAACTACCTTAATCACAAAATGGTGATTAGATCGCTGTCTTCACTTAACCTCACCTTAGTAAGTTCTTTAGATTTGTTTAAAAATCGTATTTCACAATGGTGTTTTCTTTTTTCACAGCTGTCTTGATAATGAAAATAAACATTTTCGAAAGCTTGACTAAATAAGAAAGAGTTTTTCTTTTCTCATTGGCCATTAAATTTGACTGCAACCTCAAGGAATATCCTTTCTACAAAGTTTATTTCAAATTCATAGTTATTATATATATATATATATATATATATATATATATATATATATATTCTTCAGTATCTGATAGAAATTCACGAACAAACAAAAATTTTTGTAACTCAAATTCACACCTATGGAACTAGAAATGCAGATTTAATAAGGATCCTCAGGTAATCCCTAGCCCAGAGGAACTCGTTAGATTACCGACTCTATAATATTTTGACAACAAAAGGACTCAGTGCCGGATTTTCTGGGACATTTCAGACATTCTTCAATCTGGCGTTCAACTGTATTGTGTATTTGTTTCATAGCCTTTTGTTAGGTGATTTTGATATGTTTTATATTTTACTTACTATGGGCTTATGGCCCCCAGAAGTGACCTGCTATAAATGTATTCATGTACATAAAATAGTCAAATTCTATTCTATTCCTTAGAGCCCACTTTCTGATCAGCTGATCCAAAAGATCCACACCACTTATACTGTGGTTCTACCGTTTTATAACATTTATTTCTATTGTGAGGTTTCTTCTTCCTTCTCTTGGTCTTATCCCAATTTCCATTGCCAACAAAATTTGGAGTTATCAATAAGTGGTTTGACATATGCATTTTGCTTGTGGAGATTTTGAAGATTTGTTTGCTTCAATCATAATTTCTATAAGCTAAATTATGATTTGGGGGTTATAAAGACTTGAATGTAAAATAATCAGTAGAAAATAAGTAAAGTTGGATGTATTGAAGACATTTTGTCTTCCTGAATGGCATACTTTTTCTATGATGTAAGTTGGGAGCAATTTCACCATGAGGCTGCAGAATGATTCATGACTAGATATATGGATTTTTTGGTGAGAATCAAACTATTATTATTGTTAAATAACTTGTGATTCATGAATTTTACACCAGGATGCTATTTCGAAAAAAATTGTCTAATTTGATAATATTGTTGATAACCCTTTCCCACCCTGTATATTCCCCGTATAAAAAATGAGATACGTTACAAATTTTCCCGCTATTCGGTTATTTATAGACTTCCTGAATTGCACCAATATGGGGAGTGCTTCATTCATCCAAATTTGTCTAGGTTAGCGCCTGAAACCCTTCCAAGAATCCAAGCACACAAAACAATGTTTGTTTTTAAATTAAACAATGAATACGAGATGTAAACAAAAATAAAAGCTCGAACAGTCGCACCATTCACTAAAGTCGTTCTGACGGTACCTGCATGAGAACTAACCACCCCATAATTCTGGGAACTCTGTCCCTTATAAAAATATATTTATTTATTTTATGTTGTATACCTAAGTTGAATACGACACATTTTCTAATTATTACCAGCACTTCGTTGTCTTGAATGGGAACTTGGTTTTTATAAAACGTGGTTGAAGGATATACAGGGGTACGCACATTTCCCTCTCAATAACGAAAAGATACGATAGTGGTTGAACTAGGGAGAAATGTGTTTTGATAACCTTATTGAATTTTTTATCAAAGCTTCTGAAGTAATAAAAATGAATGGAAGCTTTACATGTTTTACATTACTTTTTACAAGCTTTCATTTAACTTGCAATGTTTGTATGTTAGTTTGTTTGTTTAGTTCAAATCTTGCAAGCTGAATTAGAACCATTTCCAGTCGTCCGATTAGCTTGAAATTTGGCAGGTATTTATAATTCCGACGACAAAGCATTAGAGGAAAAAACAAAATGGCGGCTCTAATATGCGGCGAGATTTGTAATTATGTTCTTATTCTATTGAAAATTGTTTGTGAGGGTTTTCGGAGTCGGAGATTATATTAAGTTGTCAAAATTCGGAACTTCAAAATAGCGGCTTCAATATGGCGGACGAGATTTGTAATTGTAAGTATAGTTCATCCATTATCAATAATAATATAATATGTTTATTGTTTTAAGAATAGAATCTTCGTTACAAACACAATGTCATAAATAATAATACCAATATAAACATGAAATATAAAATGTGACAATAATTGAATTAAAATATAAAATATATATACATATATATATACACATATATACATATACAAAGGTCACAGGACAAGAACTAGACTAACGATTAGAATTATGTTTTTCCCACAGTACAATCGCAACTACTACACATTATAAATTACAGGGCATCATCAAAATATTCTTGTAGGTCATAATAGGCTTTATCACTTAATAGTTTTTTACATTTATTTCTGAATATGATAAAAGAAGTCTCTTTGATTTCATTGGGAAGTTTATTGTACATCCTGATTCCATTATATATTAACGAGTTTTGAAATTGGTAGATTCAGTTCATTTAACCGCCTTGTGTGGTATGTGGCTGTGGATTCATAGTTCTCCCTATTTTTATGTATAATCGATACGGTTTCCAAAATGAATATTGAAATAACAGTAAGGATTCTATGTTCTCGAAAAAGGGGTTTACATGAATCCCGCCATTTCGCTCTACATAAGTACCTAATAGCCTTTTTCTGCAAGACAAAAACCGATTGCATAAGTTGTTTACTGCAGTCACCCCAAAAGGGTATACCATACCTTAGATGAGAGTCTATTAAGGCATAGTACACCACCTTCGCTGCAGCAAACCCCAGTTCCTTAGAGACGTTTCTCATTGCGTAACAGCCTGATGCCAATTTTTTGTTGATGTGTGCAATATTCTGAGAGAATTTTAAATTTTCGTCTAAATAGACTCCCAAGAATTTCAAAGTGGAGTTATTTTTTATTATGTTTATGAGTCACACCAGTTCTTCATTTTTTGTATGTCTTGGCACATTCTGTTATGCAATCTGTTTTTGTCCTTGTCATGCCACAATAATGTGGTGTCGTCAGCAAATAAGGTAAAGCTTCCTGAAATCGATATGTTGGTCAAGTCATTAATATATAATAGAAACAGAATAGGACCTAATACAGAGCCTTGAGGTACTTCACAATTTATCTCTCCAACGTCCGAGTTAGACGACATTCTTACGAATTGTTTTCTATCAGAAAGGTATGATCTAATCCAAATATGACTGTTGTCCCTAAAACCATATCTTGTGAGTTTCCGAAGCAAAATACTGTGATTGACACAGTCGAAAGCTTTGGATAAGTCACAAAGCACTGCTGCAGTGGCTTCCCCATTGTTGATTTCATTATACACCATTTGCAATACTGTTGATATAGCGTCGCTTGTACTCTTAAAATTTTGAAAGCCATGCTGATGTGCACTCAATATCCTGTTTCTGTTCAAAAATTCCATCATTCTTTTTTTTACCAGTTTCTCAATTATTTTTGCTAAGGTTGGAATGAGCGATATAGGCCTAAAGTTTGCCGGATCTTCTTTGTTGCCACCTTTATGGAGAGGAATAACAACCGAGGTTTTGAGAAACGATGGAAATGTTCCTTGTGCAAAGGAGTTGTTTATCAGTTTAACAAGAACATTGAGCGCAGTCTCAGGAAGACTTTCGAAAATTTTAATAGAAATTTCATCAATGCCAGATGCTTTCTTATTTTTTAAGTTTCCAATCACTTCTAGATATTCTAGGGGATCGTGAGGAGATATTCTAGGGGATCGTGAGGAGGTACAATGTTTTGACTGAGTGTTTTAGAGATGGAGCAGAAATAGCTGTTTAGAAGGTCCGGATTCAAGGATGTATTTGTTGTGTTTGCGTACATATTTTTTCCTCTGAGTTCGTTGATTATTGACCAGCTTTCTTTAGCTTTGTTGTCAGCTTCAGTGATTCTGTTTCTATAATACAAGTCCTTTGCAGCCCTGATTACCTTTCTATAAACTTTCCTATAGTTATTGAAGTAACAGTCAAAAAATAAATTATTAGTAAACTTTCTGATTTGATGAAGAGATCTCATATTTTTTGAAGAAGTTCGTATTCCCTTAGTGATCCGAGTTTTCGTTTTTTTTTGTTTTTTTTTTTGTTTGGGAAACGCGGTCTCAAAATGTTCCACAAGAATTTTATAGAATACCTCAAACGGCTTCTCTACTAACAACACACTCTCCCAATCAGTACATGAGCTTAAGTGATGAAACCTATTGTAATTTTTGGTAGAGTAAATTCTACCAAAGTGAGATTTTTATTTTTATTTTTGCAAATTGAGTTTTGTTTTACTATATACAGCCTCATGGTCAGATAAATTTGAGGGCATGATTGAACAAGAGACACAAGAATGTTCGAGATTTGTGCAGAAATAGTCGATCATCGTTGCTGAGTATTGGGATATACGAGTTGGTGAATTGACATGATTGAACAGGCCAAAAGAGTCAAAAATGTTTTTTAGTCTTTGAGTACAGATTGTGGATTCATCTTTGAAGTCGATATTAAAATCCCCAGCTATAATAATATTAGCATTCAAATGAAATTTTGATAGGAATTGCAGAAGCATAAAAAGCAAGTTTCCCAGTCTTGAGCAGCAGAGGCGGGGATAACTAATTTTATTTAGATATTTAAATATTTTAAAAAATACGTTAAAATAAAAAAACGAGGAAGTATGTATTAATAGGCAATCGGATCATTATAATTTCATTTTCTCATCGTCGAAAAAAAAGCCATATTTTCCAACAAAACACATCACAACTATATAATATTCTAGAACCTATTTCGATCCCAGACCTGGGACGCTACTGGCTTCCATTTATTCAGACCTGAAACTGGTGATTTATTAGTATCAACGTATAGACACACCTACAAGGATTATCATTGGCTTGCGGTCACTCAAACAGCTGTCACTCAAACCCACGTTACTATCGGCTCTTTTGATCTACCTTTCGCCGACGAAGAATGTTTACGAGTAGTACACATCATTTTTCGTTCCGTTTCTTCGCATATTAGCTCGTGTCAGCGAAGTGAGTTTTTGATTAACTACCTATAGAAACAGCTTCTGCAATTGAAAATGGTTGAACTTTTTTTATACATTCGAGAACTTTTTCAATCTGCTCAGTGGCCCCAAAGTCACCGGCAGTAACAACATCAAAATCTTGCAACGACTGCGCAACTCGTTTTGTCCCATTGTAGTTGCCAAATTAGACAAGCTTTGCAATTGCTCCATGGGTAATTTTTTGTCTTGGATAACTGGGGACAACCGGTGGTGTCATTGAACTACTAAGATCCATTTGCATAATACCTACTCAATGAATTCAACAATAAATATTTGTTTAGTGACATTCATATTTCATATAGAAGGGTGAAAAGTTTAATTAACCCTTTCACTGCGGAAATGATTTTTGAAATATTACTTCACATGCGCAATATTCTAGGTTGTACGTATATATACGTCTAGAGCAGTGTGGGCCAATTCATCGGGTATTTGAAGAGAACAAATTATATATATTTTGGATTGACGTTTATATTAACTGGAATAAACATACAACATACCATAACTAATAAAAAATTAAAAATGTATTTTTCAGCTTTTATAACTTGGCAACCACGCATTATAAAATTATAATTACCAATTTGGAAAAAAAATTATATTCATTTTTTATCTAAAATTTCCATTAATCTTTTCTAAACGACAACCACCGTCCATAACATGGCAACAGCGCATTTCTGCAAAGATGATTATTTTTTTCAAAATTCACTTGATTTAATAGATATAGTGTCCAGTTTGAACCATTCCCATACCAGATTTCCAATAATCCGAAGTGACCAACTTGGCAACAACGCATTTTCTGGAGACGAAAATTACACCAAAAAAATTGATTGAGCAGATATTCTCCAAGCAAAATTTCTATTAAACTTTACAAAATGATTTCTAGCGTCCATAACTTGGCAACAGCACATTTCCGCAATGTTCAATATCATTGGATGATTTGCCTGATTGATTAGTATAGTAATCACTTCGAATCATCCCCATCAGATTTTTAGTAATCCGAAGTAAGCAACTTGGCAACAACGCATTTCTGCAAAACAAAAATTCTACCATTAGAATTGCTCAAGGGTATACAAACGCGATTGTATTTTTTTTTAATAAAGTATTACAATTTTTTTGTCGCTTTGCAGAATTTCCCAAGATTGGATATTTCGAAGATTTAACTATACTAATTTCGCAGATTGGAGATATAAATGACATTATCAGCAAGTGTATCCACATAAAGTAATCCTAGCTAATTTTTATTCTCGATGCGTATATATACGTCTAGAGCAGTTAAGCGGCTAGCGTATATATATACGTCAAGAGCATTGAAAGGGTTAAAGAGCACTTTGGGGATATTATGCAATATAATGATGGTATTTTCAAATAAAATAAATGTGGTGCAGATGAAATTCATAGAAGCATGTGCTAAAACCTTGCGCAGTACTTTTCCCCAAGTATAGTTAAAATGTCAAGCAGTTTTCCAGATACTATTTTATCTAATACACAGTTGTGCACAGGGTCCGCCTCGGATTGGCACATACTATTCATAGAAGCGTGTCTTCTCTATAGGAAAATATTTTGTATATGAAAAATAATTTGAATTTTGTTTAGTTTGATAAAATATTGAATTTTTAAAATATCATTTTTTAATTTGTTCTTATTTTTTTTCTTTTATCTCTACCGATTTGGCCCTCTTGTTTCGGACACGTCCATCGTCTCAATAAACTTGAAAGTTCTTCAGGACGATTCGATTGCTTGTATCAGTGATCGTCTTCAGGTATTCACCTGAAGAAGTTGACAATATTAGTATGAAAATAACAGATTAAGAAATTTTTCAATTTTTCAACAGCCGCCCATTGTCAAACTACTCGACTGATTTGGCCCATCTTTGAAAGGTATCGATTGAAAGTATTTTTGTGCCAAATTTCGATTTATTCGGATGAAAAATGTTATCTCCAATTTGTTAACAAATCACGTTATATCACATATACAGGGTGTTTCTTAATAACATGCTAATATTTAAGGAGGTTATTCTTGGGTCTATTTGGAGAAAAAACTTCATATGAATATATGTCCTGAAGGTCTTAACTTTTTAAATACAGGGTGCTAAATTTTTAAGAAAAAAAGTTTTTTTGTGATAATTTTGGTATGACATTTTTGTGAAACGTAGTACGCATCTTCTATGCATCAAAAGGCATTTTCTGCTGTACAACATAATTTTTATTCTTGTTGCGTTCGTGCGGGATTTGTACTGAATCATTTCAAAGGGAAAAGTGATGGGTCACTGCTTTTTCTCAAAGTAAAAATAGTTTTTGAGATCCTCATTCCTTTCTGAGCAAATCTGGTCTCCTGATTTTTTTCGTTTGATGTACGGTTTTCGCATAAAAAATGTAATTCTTCTTTTGCATCTCTCTAGGCCACTTACGAGAAAAAACTATTCATGTAATTTGTTTAAGTGAATAATTTTTGGACGGTGAAATTATAAAATTAAAGTAATCGAAATACATTTTGGAATGCTAACTCAAAATTATTCTGAGCGCACAAAACTTGCTGAATGTCCTAACGGATCCCGTTCATTTTGGTCTTTCGCCAAAGCTGTGGGAAGAAACTTCCCTTCCAGCTCATTTCCTCCTCTAACCAAAGAAGATGGAACACTAGCAACGACTGCCCAGGAAAAAGCCAATATCTTTGCGCACCTATTTGCTGGAAATTCCACTCTGGATTCATCGGGAAAACAACCCCCGAACATTACACCCATTGACAGTCACATGCCCGAGATCACCTTTCGCCAACGCACTATCAGAAAGATTTTGCTGGGTCTCAACACCAACAAAGCCTGTGCATCTGACGGAATCCCGCCGATTGTTCTCAAGAAATGTGCCCCCGAACTAACACCTGTTCTTTGCAAGTTGTTCAACCACTCTTACAATTTGGGGGTATTTCCGTCCAATTGGAAAATTGCAAGAGTACAACCAGTCCCTAAAAAAGGCAAAAAGGCCCTACCTAGCAACTACAGACCTATCGCACTGCTATCTATTATTTCAAAGGTCATGGAAAAAGCCATCAACATCGAGCTCATGAAATATCTGGAAGACTCAGGAATTGTCAACGATAGGCAATATGGCTTTCGCCATCAGAGATCAACTGGTGACCTGCTTGCTTACGTCTCACATATATGGCAGCTATCTATTGAAAAGTATGGAGAAACTTCAGCTGTGGCATTAGATATCTCCAAGGCGTTCGATCGAGTTTGGCACCAGGGACTCCTCGCCAAGCTTCCGTCTTATGGCTTGCCCCCTCAGCTGTGTTCTCTGCTTGCTAGTTTTCTCTCAAACAGGTCTCTCCATGTAGTGGTCGATGGAGTTTCATCTGACACTCTACTCATAAATGCTGGTGTTCCGCAAGGATCTATTCTCGCACCAACACTATTTCTACTTCACATCAACGACCTGTTGAAAGCAACTTCATGTCCAGTACACAGCTTTGCCGATGATAGTACCCTCCATACCGCTTTCTCTTCCAGGGCCCCTATATCAGCCCGTGAAACCAGAAATGAACGAGGAAGAAATGTTAATAATATAAATATGGACTTAGCAACAATTCTCGAGTGGGGATCTAATAACTTGGTAGAATTCAATGCAAACAAAACACAAGCATGTCTTTTCTCTAGAAAAGCCGATCTCACTGTGCCTAACATAACTTTGTCAGGAGTAATCATACCACTGAAGTCATCCATATCGATGCTTGGTATTACTATCGGCAATAACCTTTTCTGGGAAAATCACGTGAGGTCCATTGCCAAAAGTGCATCCCAAAAACTGGGTTTTTTGTTTCGTGCGAAGAGCTATTTCACCCCCACTCAGCTGCTTATGATCTATAAGGCACAGATCCGACCTGTCCTGGAATACTGTTCCCATATTTGGAGCGCGGCACCTAAACATATCCTGAGGCTATTGGATTCTGTCCAAAAGGGCAATTCGTCTCGTCGGTGATGCCTCGCTTACAAACTCGCTCACTTGTCTGGAACACCGTAGAAAAGTTGGCGATTTGTCTCTATTTTATAGATATTTTCATGGGCGATGCTCTTCTGAAATATCAACAATCGTTCCTGCTTTGGCAGTCTCTTCGAGATTAACCCGTCAAGTTCAGTCATCACACCCCTCCGTGGTCACTTTGGAGACCTGCAGAACATCACTTTCCAAAGACTCGTTCATCCAACGAACAGCGAGGCTTTGGAACTCATTGCCTAGGGAGGTGTTCCCCGAGGCATACAACCTCCAGAAATTTAAGAAGAACACCAACTCCTACCTTCTTTCCCTTGGTTCCCACGATGTTCCCTGAACATTACAGGATATCCCTTTTCGTGGGAACCAGAACATAAAAAAAAAAAACATGTTCAAAATGTGATCCTGCTGCAAATATGCATGCCTCTGCGCTTTTTCCCATGGACTCAGGTACTCTTCGGAAAATGCCGAGACTGTTTCTAACAGTTTCGTGAGAAACTATGCTGCGATTTCTCAACTGCTCTTCAGTATGAATTGTGTGCTGTAAACCAATGTTTTAAGATGAACCCACAGGAAATAATCTAAACTATTGAGGTCCGGGGACCCAGGTGGCCATACCTGTGATCCTCCGCTACCAACCTATCCAGCGATTATTGTAATTTTGGTTGAAGTATTCGCGCGCCAGAGTACTGAAGTGAAAAAGTTTTTTTTCTTGAAATTGCTGAAGAGTTGTAGAAATGGCATTTTGTGGACATGTTCTACCAATGAAATAGCTACCTATGAATATTTTTTTAATTTTGTTGTGATATTTTGAAGTGGTGAAACATGCAACCCCTATTTCATTTTTTACCAGAGCTTTTTAACAAAACAAAATTTCTCAATAAAAAAATATGTGTTGAAAAGAACGATCATTGCAAAACTTTTTTAACTCTGTGTTGGTCCGTAAAAGCAATAGATGCTTGATATAAAAAAATACAACATTGTGAATGAACGGATCTTCTGTAATGGAATCGAAAAATCTAGTAGGTGGCTGTCACGTTTGTTTGCACAACTTGTGACTTCAATCGTAGTATTTTAAAATCGAAAAAATCTAGTAGGTGGCTGTCAAGTCGCTTTGATTTCTATGTGGTAGTTGAAAGTTCAATTGTGTCTTTTGAATCTTCAATATGAATAATTACACTAACGCTGAAATGGCCGATAGGCATTTTATGTATGGTCGTGCCAATGGAAGCTAGACGGCTCTATGCAGAGATGTATCCTCAGCGGTGATACCTGCGAAAGAGAGACTTTTCAAAAACGAATAACTGATTGTGGTCGTCCTCGAGTAATAAGAAACCTTGGCACTGGAAGAAGAGGTTCTCAATATGATTGAAGATCGTCCGGAATTAAGGACAAGACGAATTGCTAACACACTTAATGTTAGTAATAAACTAATCTGGAAAATTTTAAAGGATCACCAATTGTATCCTCGCCATATTCAATGAGTCCAGGTACTTTTGCCGCGAGATTTTTCCCATCGAGTAGACTTTCATCAATGGAGTCTTCAAATGATTACCCAAAATGCTCGGTTTCTAGAAAACGTAATATTCACTGACGAATCCAACTTCTCAAGGCAAGGGATTACAAATTTCCATAACAATCATCTATGGGCTGAAGATAACCCACATGCAATTCAAGAAAGTCGGTATCAATATGAATTTTCACTTAACGTGTGGGTCGGAATTATTAGCGAAAATATTATTGGACCGTATTTCCTACGTTAAGGCTAACTGGTGCAACCTATACAAATTTTCTCCAGGAGCAGCTTCCCATTTTACTTGAAAATGTTCCACTAGCTATTCGACCACGAATGTGGTTTATGCATAACTGCTCGTCAGTACTTGGATGACGTGTATCCAAATTGTTGGATAGGCAGAGCAGGACCTCAACCTTGGCCTCCTGGATCTTCAGACTTAAACCACTTGGACTTTTGCATCTGGGGTCACCTGAAGTCCTTGGTTTATACGAATGTGTAATGATTTAAGGATCGCACATTGCAGCCTGCGAGACAATCCAAAACACACCAGGAATATTTCAACGGTTGCGCCAGTCTATGAGACGAAGACTTGATTCCTGTCTAATGGTTGGAGGTGGTCATTTCGAGCAGTTTTTATAACTCCGTTCCGTTTGATATTGTTGCCTCTTTCTTTGTTGTAATACAAATAATTTTGTTTTGTTGGTATTTTCAATTTGATATTCTATTAAAACAAAACATGGTACTGGCACAGTTTATAGCTAAAGAAGCAGTTAGCTCACAAGCTATGAGGAGGTGCGAAGGGTGATCAACCAGTTGCCGAGGAATAAAGCACCAGGCCTTGACAAATTGGATGCAATCCTACTCAAGAACCTCCCGAGGAAAGCCCTGGTCCAGCTTATTTACATAATAAATGCAATCATAAAGTGGCAACACTATCCAGATTGTTTGAAAAAAGCAGAAATAATCCTGCTTTTGAAACCGGGAAAGAATAAAAATAAATTAGAGAGCTATAGACCAATATCTCTACTAAGTGTAATCGCTAAAGTGGTGGACAAGATCCTTCTGAATCGTGTTGTTGACTTTGAGGAGAGGCAGAAAGTCATCCCGCCTGAACAATTCGGGTTCAGGAGAGGTCATTCTACAACCTCGCAAGTAGCCCGAGTTGTTCACGGGGTGAAAGAAGCATTCCACAGGGACCACAACACGGTTATGGTCCTGCTGGACACCCAAAAAGCGTTTGACACCGTTTGGACAGCGGGGTTGATCGCCAAAATGATAGAGGCAGGCATGCCTTTGTATCTGGTAAAGATCTTAGATTCCTATTTGTCGGAGCGGACTTTTAGGGTTAATGTCAATGGAGTCAGCTCGCGAGATTATGCAATCGGAGCGGGGGTCCCACAGGGGTCTTCGCTGTCACCGATCTTATACTCTCTGTATACCAGTGACTTTCCGACCTTCGCTAGAACGAGTACGGCCATGTTTGCGGACGATACCGCAATCTACGCCCACTCGTTCCAAAGCGAAGTGGCTGCTAGGCAGCTCCAGATACATCTGGATCGGTTGGTCACACCATATTTGGAGAAAAATAAGATTAAGTTAAATCCCAATAAAACGGAGGTCGTTAACTTCACGAGGAAAAGAACTAACGTGAAGATCCTCGGGTAGATAACGATTGAAAATAACAAAGTGACGGAGAAACCCACTGTTAGATACCTGGGAGTGCAATTGGACAGTCGGATGTACTTGCACAATCATATAGCATTGGCATTACAGAGGGGGGCAGCCGCAATTAAGCGTACGTACCCCCTCATTGCACGTAATTCCAAGCTGTCGACTGATAATAAATTAAGAATTTATAAGCAAATAATCAGACCAACCATGACATACGCCTGTCCAATATTCTGCAGCCTGCCAAAAACCCAAATATCGAGGTTAGAGAGGTTGCAGAACAAGGCCCTTCGCATAGTTACGAACAGTAACAGATACATTCGGTTGGATGATCTGCGGGAGCAGGCGAAAGTTGGAACGATTGACTCATACATCAATAAAATATCAGATAAATTCTATCGATTTCACATTCCCAAAAGCCCGCTTACGGCAAATATAACGAATATAAGAGAAGGAATTCCCAGGAAACATGGGGTAATTTTTGAAAAACTAGAACTCTATCGCGAGCCATTGTAAAACTAGTAAAATTCTATAAGGTCGGAAACCCGGCCTGCATGAATTAATACCCAAAAATGGCCTAGGTCAAGTACCTAAGCCACGCCCATCAGAGTGGGTAAAAGGAAGGTTCGTAAGCCGGTTTTTCATCAATTTATTTTCCGGATAGCTCGACGAGTTGAAAAGTAAGAAAGTATAATTAAAACATTTTGAATTTCGGAACTCCATCTTCAACGATAATAGGTACATAAGCGAAAGCAGGAGGCATCGTTAAAACTCGCAATTTCTAGAAAAAACTATAGCGAATATGGAAAAAAGGCTACCTGTTAAAACCAACAGGGGCCACCCCTTCGCCCCTTCGGGAGGGCAAGCTGGTGGCTTACATTTCCCCGAGCATAAAGCCGCAACACATCCCTCCTCAACCCTTTCCCCCCACAACATCCAGGAAGAGGAGCAGAGATTGTTTTATTGTACATATTAGTTAAGTTTTAAGATATCATGTAAATATAAAAAGAATAAATGTTACTGGATTGGATTATTGGAGTTAGCTCACTTGGCCCAAATGCGTGTTCCATGGTAACATCCACTCCAGAGAAAGAATTCAGGATGCGCAGAAGACTGTACGCGATTATCGCTCTTCGAAGTATCCGAAAAATGTCAGTATTAGTAACACAGTAACACGCGGTATGCGCGATGGATAAAAATCAGAGTTGCGCAGTGTACAAACGGGAACATAAAGATCAAAGTGCCGACGCCAAGTGAGCGAACTGATTCTTTAGCTATAAACTGTGGTACTGGTATAGTTTTCGCAATATCAATTGCAGAAGCATAAAAAAGTACTGTGAGCAGCAGTGGCGGAGATAACTAATTTCATTTAGATATTTTAAGATTTTAAAAATACTTCATAAATAATGAAAAATGAAAAAAAAATTAAAGACAAGCTTTTATTTATACAAATACATTAAGAAAAAAAAAGTAGAATATCCAACAAAACTAGAATTTCCTAAAACGTATTTCGATCGGCACACACCAAGACCACAGACGCTACTGGTTTTTAATCTTTCAGAGCTATTAAAACACAAATATAACGCGTGATTTATGACCTCCCATACTTGATTGGCCCATACGAATCGGTTGTAGAACAGTCAGCAGTCACTCAAGTCCACGTTGACAATCGGCTCTTTTGATCTACCGTTTGCCGACGGAGAATGTTTAGGAGTAGTACAGATTATTTTTCGTTCCGTTTCTTCGCATATACGCTCGTGTTAGCGAAGTGAGTTTTTATTTGTTCCCTATAGAAACAGGGTCTGCAATTGATATTGAATGGACTATATATGCTTACATTAAAAGTTAAAACAAGCGGAATAATTTCAAAATACCACGATTGAAGTTACAAGTTGTGCAAACAACACCTTCTAGATTTTTCCGATTCCATTTACAGAAGATCCGTTCATGCACAATGTTGTATTCATTTTTTTATTAGAAACTATTGCTTTTACGGACACAACACAAGAGTTATTGGGAAATTTTGTTTCGTTAAAAAGTTCTGCTGAAAAATGGAATGGGGGAATGCATGTTTCACGCCATTAAAATATCACAACAAAATTAAAAAAATATTCATAGGTAGCTTTTTTATTGGTAGAACATGCCCACGGAATGCCATTTCGTCAACTCTCCAGCAATTTCAAGAAAAAAAAATCATTATTTTTTTCTCAATTTTTTTAAGCGTGTAACTTTCCAAGGGAAGGACTGAGAGCTTTTGTTTACATGAAAGTCCCCTTTAATTTTTGACAAGGAATCACCCCTCTGAAAATTTTCGCACTTATTTGGTAACACCCTGTATATAAATTTTTGAACTGATGATGTTTTTGGGTTCTGGAGACCATAATCGGAAAAATTGTATTAGTATTTTTGAAAAAGCATTTGTCTATTCATGATAAATTGGAAAATTCCCCTTTTTGAACACTAGACTGTGACAAAAACCAATTTCGAAACGCAAAAGCTTAGTTATTGAACCCTGCTGGAGACGACACGCAATAATATCAAGTTATGTGATTGAGAATGACTGCATTATTCAAATCGATCGCTCAAGGCTGTCCCATACTTTTTTCGACCAGTCGATATCGTGTAGGTGTATCCTCATAGTCCGACAACACCATTAATCCAATTCTTGTGCTGAGTACCTACAGGTAAAAAGTTCAAGGAATGCCGCCAGATATAATCTCGAACAGGAAATTTTAAATTAAATTCACGGGCGCACATCTCGAGAATTCGTGAACTCCACTGGGAGGTTCTACCTGGGCAATGAGACGGTGTGTTTGGAACCGCTGCCAATTTCGAGTCGACGGACGACTTTTCGTCAACGTCGTATCTTCTTTCAGACTCCACGTCCACCAAATGGGGGTGTTGTCAAAATCACGTTCGGACAGTGTGAAAGTGATATGGGCTTTGCAGATATTTTGTTATAAACCACGATCAAAGTTAAAAATTACGTTTCAGGAAAAAATTGGATGTGTAAAAGTTTTAGGTATTTAAAATACCTTCAATTTCATTTTTCATGCGTTGAAATCGATAAATGAATTCTCGAGATAATCGCGAAATACCCTATTATTTGCACTATTTTAGAAATGTTTATAACTTCTGCAATAATTGTTATATGTGACGTATAACATCTTGGTTAGGATGGCATTACGAGTCTTCATAGGGGTGCCAAATTTCAGCTAGATCGGTTCAATAGTTTATCGATACCCTATTTCTAATAAGACGTAACCCACAATTGTTATGTTCCTCAGACTATTATCTACCTAATGTGAATATATCGCAAGGGTCATGGAAAATGTAATGTTTATTTCACGCCCATTCTAATATGTATTAGACAACAGCTGATTTTTCTAATTCCAATATAGCGTAGCCCCTATTATTCCATAAGAAGCTAAAGTAGAGAACAGGTTATCTTTCGCTCTCCACTATTATGTATCAGTTTTGGCTATTACATTGGTGATATAAAGAATTTCAAAAGGTGAGTACAAATTATTATTGTTGTTTCTATGTACTAATATTACTAGAATGTATTATTTTAACCAGAAATTAATAATATCTGTTTTTTTGAGGATTGTTACTTTTTTTCTAGACAAAAGAGAAAAAATCCCGGAGGCTGACTAATACATAACAAATACATCAATTCCACTACAAAGATAAGAAAAATAGGAAACTCATTGCACATAGCATCTTCTGCTGAATGTCCTAAAGTACAGGACAATCAACAGTTTGATGTAGATATTTTGAACTCTATAAAAAGATCTCTCCAAAGGGATTTCACAAACAAACTGGGCGGAAGTAAAGGAGATTTGGGAAAAAACTGTTGTCCTAGGTCATCGGGATCTGAAAAACTATTATCATGCAAATATCATTAATTTTTTCACGGAGTGGCCTTTATATTTGCATGCCCATTCAAAAGACTTGGTGAGTTTCTTGGTATGTTAATATCACTTGTTTTACCTATAAATATTTCCAGATTGATTTTGATTTTCGCTTGTTATTCCCTGGAAAAGAGATTTTGCTATACAGTAAATGGTAAGATAAAATTGTTCTATACAACGAGTATGGTATGTTATATAAGTTTGACGTTATATTTATATAGCAAAATTAGTGAAATAAAGTTATTTCCATCATAAATTTGACATTTATTTCATTAAAAATGTTATTACTGATGCCCTTGGATTAAAATCGACTCAAGCTTTGAACATAGTGAAATATTAATATATCATTAAGCATTTCACTTTAATTCATAAAGAGAAAGGTATTCTTTGAATTAACTAACAGCTTAAAATACTGTCGTGTTTCCTGAAATAAAAGGAACGTCTTTTAAAAACAATAGGGAAAACTAAGGAAGCAAAACATTTTCTCTTTAAATCTATCATGCAGCATTTTTATTCCAAATCTATTACTTTTAAATCGTTATTAACCGTCTTAAATATTACAATATTGATTTGTTGAAAATATGAACAGGATGTTCATAAAATCAGATGTGGAATCATCTGCGACTGAAAGATAAACTTCAGTCACTATCTTCCATCGTCAAGATAATCTCTTGTGGGGTATTCATGTTGAAAAGGGAAACATTCTCAATTAAATACTGACAGAAAGATATTTTTGTGAATTGAAAAATCCACGATAAAAATGAAGTTATTTTTTGTGAATGTCTAACAGAAAACAAATACTTCCCCGGCTAAAGCCACGCTGGACATTGAACTACATCTGATAGATATTCTGAAAAGACCCTAACTCAAGAAACAAAATCTGAAATTGAAAATTTGCATTTTCATTCAGATAGTTATTTGATTTTCTATTCCAGTCTCAATTAAGAACTCATGGAGATGAATGAGGCAAAGAAGAATGTTTTCCAAAAAAGAGTACTCACCAGAAATCATTCGTAACATTGACGCAAGAGAGACATCGCATTCACTAGGTCTTCACTACATTTTTGTCGACGAAAATATATTTCACGCTTTCACGATCATCGGGAAGACCGGAAGAAATGGGAAACACATTTTCAAGAGGCAATCTCACTTTGCAAAGATGGAAAAAGTTAGAATCATTTCTTTTGGAGAGACACTTTGAAATTAGTGTTTTCTGACATGATGTAGTTCAATGTCCAGGGTGGCTTTAGCCGGGGAAGTAGTTGTTTTCTGTTAGACATTCACAAAAAATAACTTCATTTTTATAACTTCAGTTTTCAATTCCCAGAAAAATCTTTCTATCAATATTTAATTGAGAATGTTTCCCTTTTCAATATACAATATTATTATGAAAATAATGTATTTTCGTGTTTCATTATGTATATAAGTCATTTCCAATTGCTTAACGTTTTCTCTTTACTTCAAATACAGACATTGCGATGGTTTAAATGGATGAACCAATAATAATGACTATGACCATGTTTGTTTTAAAAATCATTAAAAATTATAAGATATATATAATTTAATTATAAACACTAACGAGGCAAAAATATTTGATTTCATTTGATTCATTAATTATTTTTAATATCCCCTTTCAAGTGTCTTTTGCCTCAGCTGATGGGGCAAAATGGGCATTTGACAAAAATATTAGAAGCTGTCAAATGGCACTTCACCCACTTATTTTGAAGAATGTGAATGGTTTTTGTAGCTCGTTACGTAGTTAATGAATTTGTAAAATATTATTTTCCCATTGTAAACGGATAAGGCTATATTAAACAACTTGCTTAAAGTGCTCATTATGCCCCGGCCTCCCCTAACTACTTCCAGGAAATTATCACTAAAGGACACTAGTTTTTGATCCACCCTGTATATTTTATGTATCTGCAGAGATAACTTTCACCGTGAACGATCGAGTTTGTAACCGACTTTTCCGGAATTTCAGGCATTTGGCTATATCAATAAGCAGGACTGGTGCAGTTTCATGAAAAATACATAATAGATATGTCTGTGTTTAATTCAGGTGATGCTAATATCATCAATCGCAATTGATATTGGTATCCTACAAAGTATCTGAAAATGAATGAAATTCCACTGCTCAATTTTTTGGAAATCACTGTAAAACTTGCTATGTAAGGACTCACCCTGTATATCGTCTGCGCGTGCAGGAATCATTGTTCTCTATAGTGTATTCAAATCGGCCGTATGAACAATCGATGCATACTCGATTTGGTTTATATATTCGAAAACGTCTCTTCACAATGATCATTTGAAATTTTGGAAAAGTTATCTTTAGCACCCTATATAATCTAAACTGTTGAATTTAGAGCCATTCGATCAGCATCACGAGTTCTGCAATTTATAAAAAATTCGAGCAAATTCACCAAAAGCCAATTTCCCATTGATGCGGTGCGAGGCCCTTTCTCCCCCAAACATACGAAGAAAACGCCGGATTATTATTGTTATTATTATTAGTATTACTATTATTGTTACTATTACTATTCATATTTCTGTAATTAATGCAAATAAAGTAGTTCTAATGATAATTTTGTGTTTACTTAACATTATTATTGTATCCTTACTTTATTGAAAAAAATTCGAATATTTGTTGAACAAATGATGTAATTGAAATTGATGGTTATTGAAATACATAAAAATACAGTTAAAGCATGATAATTCAACAGTTACACACGAGAAAATTTTAAAAAAGTCGAGTAAAACTGCATTATTTGATCAACAAATGTATTTATTTTCAAATAAACATATGCACTTTTCAGATATTCTAATAATTAACAATATTGCCTTGAAGGTCCATAACGGTATTTTCATTATTTAATAAGCTAGAAGCCATAAATGATCGAAAAACACCGAAACCACCTTTAATTTTTATAAACAAATGCGCATAGCACGTGATTAACAATAGTTACAAACTTGGGAAGCATCTCATTTTAAAGAATGATTAATCCTTTATAAAAGCCTTCTGAATATTGATTGTCGTAACATTATTAGTTTAATTAAAAGTTATTTCAGTTTTTTTGTTGAAAAATCAAGTCGCCGTTTCAACTTCTGTATTGTGTAATATTAAAAAACGCTATGAAAAATAACAATTTTTTTTCATCAATATATTGTTGCACATGGTTGTTTTTGTGAGTTTTCAAAGTTTTTAAAAAAAATGAATGTCAGAATTTGTTTATAACAAATTGTTAAGGATGAACCAATAATAATGACTATGACCATGTTTGTTTTAAAAATGCCTGAACAATTATAAGATATCTCATTAATTTAATTATGAACACTAACGAGGCAAACATATATTTGATTTCATTTGATTCATTAGCATTATTTTTAACCGACGAAACCAAAAAGGAGGAGGTTTTCTAGTCGACGCGTATATTTGATTTTTTTTTAATAATTTTTTTATGTATGATTACGCATAACTTTTTATTGAGATAATTCTTTCCTCAGTGGATAGGGTGTACTTCGAAGTTGGTCCCATTTGAATTTCAGAAATGAAATCCAGCCCTAAGGGTAGCAAAATGAAGGATATTGATCACTCACCCTCTGAATTCTGGTCCGTTAACCGATTCTATAGGCTTAACTTTGTACTGGGATCTTCGATTTGGATTATTCTTTTTTTATCAGATAGGGTATACCTCATAGCTGATCATATTCCAATTTGAAATGAAATGATCCACCCCTAAGGGTAGAAAAATAGAGGATGATTGATTTTTCACTTGTGAACAGTGGCACACATATGAAGTTGACATTGACAGATCCTCCTACATCCGTCACAATAATAATTGCATTCTATGAAAGGATGGAAATATATACAAAGTGATGAAATCAACCAACCAGAACTTTCAAAAATAATTCAAATTATATAACAATAAATAGTAAAAGTAGATAATCATATTATTTGACAGACAATAGTTGAAGTAAGCTAGGTAAGTAAGTATTTTGGAAGGGATCAAAAATTAAGTAGGTAGTAATTAGTAGATTTCAGCCAACATACCACGCATATCTTTCCATAGAGTAGTCCGATTTCGATGATTATTTTTTTTTTCAATGGATATGGTGTACTTCAAAGTTGGTCCATCTCAAATTGAAAAAGAAATGCCACCCCTAAGGATAGCAAAATGGAGCATATTGATCGTTCACCCCTCTGAATTTTGGCCCATTAACGATCGTTCACCTTCTGAATTTTGGTCCATTAACCGTTTCTATCAGGCATAACTTTGTACTGGGTTATCCGATTTGTATGATTTTTTTTCAGCCACATAAAATTGAAAAATAATAACTTTTTAAGAAAAAATTAAACCGACGAAATACGGAACTGAAAAGTAAAAAATAAAATAAACCTTCTTAGTCTCAATAACTGAGCTCCTAAATTAATGTAACTAATTTTGAGTCGGCGCCAAACAAACAAGCAAAAAATTTAGGTAAGGCGTAAAATGATGGCATCGAGTTGCGCGGTGACATTCTGATAACTTTTTTGAAGTAATTTAATGATCTTCGTTGATTGTTCGTTTGGCGCCGACTCAAACTTAGTCACTTACATTAGTTGAGGAGCTTAGGTATTGAGACTAAGAAGGTTTATTTTATTTTTTACTTTTCAGTTCCGTATTTCGTCGGTTCAATTTTTTGTTAAAAAGTTATTCATTTTACAAAAATTTTTTCTTTGAGTGAAGTTCACGGATATTTTTCTAATTTCATCTCAGTATTCGTTTGTCTCGTTCTCAATGCGGAATCTGTCTATCTAGAATGTCTGTTTATGTATTAGTTTCATTTATATCAAACTAAGAAAACTAATTTTTGGTGAGTTCCCCTTTCTTAATATTTGATTTCAGTGGAAATTCTTGTGGCTTATTATTATTATTTTCTATTTGTTCTCTTCCTATTTCTTTACATCATCAACTCATTTTTACAGTTCCCTGACGATGAATTTAATAAAATTCGAAACGTTGGCAAGGAAACAAGAGTTTTTCTTCAATCAAACTGATCCAAACCCCAACAAACCTTCTGTATTTGGAATTCAAAATAACAGATGCTCCCTCTGGTGTCGATTTTTGAAAGTATACATACGTTCATTGTTTACTTTTCCAAACATTAATGTTTATATAATTTTAGCCATTCTATACCTGAAACTTATCACTCTCTTGAAATTGTTGTTATTTAATGAAATTATTGTTTACCTGGTGATGTTCTGTTGACTATTGTACGTCCTCGAGTGAAAAAATGAGTGATTCAAGTTTAAATCATTATTGTTGTGTACATCAATGTGACTCTTGGCAACACGATACCATTGTATTGGGATACGTTTTCATCATTTTCCGTGAGAAAATGAACGTAAAGTTCTGGTGCAGACTAATCTAGGATTGAGCGAGTCATAGACAGACGATGGGCTTTTGCAGAAGAATACATTCCCTATCCAAAATCTTCCTGTATCGTCTGTGGCTAAGAAAAAAAGTGATAAAGGTCCTTCAAAGAGAGTTGAGAGGAAGGAAAAGAGAGTTAAGAAGAGAAAAAAGATATTATTCAACATACCGAAAATTATTCATACAGTATGAAAAAAGAGTTCTTTTCGAAACATTAATGTTTATATGATTTTAGCCATTGTACACTTTAAACTCGTCGAATCTCTTGTGATTGTTACCTGGTGAATATTCTGTCGACTATTGTATGTCCTCGAGTGAAAAAATAAACTAACCAGAACAACAAAAATATTTTATATGACAACAACATATTATTTAACTGGCAATAGTTGCAGTAAGGTGGGAAGTAAGTATTTTGGAAGTAAGCAAAAAACAAATAGGTAGTAATTAGTAGATTTCACCACAAAAAATTGAAAAATAACAACTTTTTAACAAAAAATAAACCTTCTTAGTCTCAATAACTAATGTAAGTAACTAATTTTGAGTCGGCGCCAAACAAACGAGCAAATGAATTAGGTAAGGCGTAAAATGATGACATCGAGTTGCGCGGTGACATTCTGATAATTTTTTTGAATTAATAATCTTTGATTGTTCGTTTGGCGCCGACTCAAAATTAGTTACTTAAATTAGTTTAGGAGCTTAGTTATTGAGACTAAGAAGGTTTATTTTATTTTTTACTTTTCAGTTCCGTATTTCGTCGGTTTAATTTTTTGTTAAAAAGTTTTTATTTTTTGAGGCTAAAATCTACCAATTACTACCTACTTGTTTTTTGATTACTTCCAGAATACTTACTTACCCACCTTACTTCAACTACTTCTAAGCTCCTAAACTAATGTAAGTAACCAATTTTGAGTCGGCGCCAAACAAGCAAATGAATTAGATAAGGCGTAAAATGATGGCATTGAGTTGCGCGGTGACATTCTGATAATTTTTCCGAAGTAATTTAATGATCTTCGTTGATTGTTCGTTTGGCGCCGACTCAAAATTTTTTACTTACACTAGTTTAGGAGCTTAGTTATTGAGACAAAGAGGATTTATTTTATTTTTTACTTTTCAGTTCCGTATTAAGTCGGTTTGATTTTTTGTTAAAAAGTTTTTATTTTTCAATTTTTTGTGGCTGAAATCTACTAATTACCACCTACTTGTTTTTTGATTACTTCCAAAATACTTACTTCCCAGTAAAAAGTTATGCGTGATCCTTCATAAAAAAAATATACGCGACGACTAGAGAACCTCCTTTTTTTTTGGTTTCGTCGGTTAAAAATGAGTGATTCTAGTTCAAATCATTATTGTTGTGTACCTCAATCTGACTCTTGGGCAAAACGATCCAATTGTACTGGAATAAGTTTTTATAATTTTCCGTGAGAAAATGAATGTAACATACTGGTGCAGACTAATCTAGGATTGAGTGAGTCTATAGACAGACGACGGGTTCTTGGGATCTTGAAGAATAACACAGTTCGTTTTCAAAATGTTCCTGTATTGTGTGTGACCAAGACAAAAAGTGAAAAAGTGAACCTTTAAAGGGGGCTGAGAAGAAAAAAAAATAAAGTTAAGAAGATAAAAAATATATATTATTCAACATAGCGAAGATTATTCATAAAGTATGGAAAAAAAGTTACTATTTATGTATATCTAGGCGATAAGCATACATTTTCACACCATGTTGTTTGTTTTAGATGAAACAAAAAAACTGTAAGTTTTATTTTCAATTCGAACATTTACAAATAATAATGTGTAACATTTCTTCAAAATAACTCATAACAATAATTCCCGATGACTTCACTAAGCTGTCCAGAAACTTCGAAAAATATTTTTTTTGCAAGCAATTTGGAACATACTTTGTCTCCTTCAAAGTGAGTTTTTGCAAATGATATTGTTTTAAGATTCAAATACATCACTTCACTAGAGTCTTGAAATTAATAACACTACACAAAAAAACGGGAAAATAATACCAAATGGAAATATTTAAAGAAAAACTCCAAACACAAGTGTATAACCTCTGAGAAAACAGACAAATAATGTACGTATGTCTGGTTTGAATTTTCGCCACCCTGGCGCTGGCATCTAATTTTGAATTCCCAATATTATATGTTTATGTTGGATCACTAACCTTACTAAAATAATTTCTTAGATTGTCTCATTCAGAAGTGACTGTGTATGTAGAAGAAGAGAATGTGAATTTTTCTGCATCTACACATTACCTCGTTCTGCCATAATCTGAAAACTTTCCACGACTCGGAAGTCCAGGCCCACAAAACCAGCTGATAAACTGGCAACTTACACCATTCCTACGGGTGAAATTCCTCTTGAGCACCCGACAACGTCGCAAAGTCCTCAGAACAGGTTGTACTTGTTGAGGCAAAGCTCGTTCATGAACGTTGGAGGGGGGGAGACTCCACTACCAAAATCTAGTCCTGCGAATGTCTGCCTTCAGTCGACTAGCGCACTGTTCGATGAGCTCTCGAACACACAACAACTAGAGCATTAATAACCGAGTCTGAGCGAGGAACATATCCGGAAATACCGGAAAACTGATGAGTCCAAGTACATAAGCTGTGATATTTTCGAAAAAAGTGTGTTAAGTGTGTGTGACAGAGGCTTGTAAGGAGGATCTCTGCAGTAGGAACATGGACTTGTACTGTTGCGAAATCGCCGAAAATGAGAATACAGCCTATGATGACCCCACTCTGCTGCAAGATAGAGTTCTCAAAATCCTCCTCAAAACCGAGGACAGGTACGTCCTGCCCTATTCGGCGTCCTTAGCTGAACAAAAAGAAGTCACCGTGGAGATGAGAAAAATCGTGGCAGAGTGGATGATGGAGGTAAGGTTCTCGAAAATATAACCGGCCCCCCCATGACCATATCGGCGCAGCTGAATGAATACGATAAAAATAGATTTATGAAGTCAAAGAAACCCTCACGTAAATCTGGAGATCGCATGTCTGAAGGACGACCAGATGTTTGCCGGTCTCTGGGATTTTTTCTTGACCATAAACGAACAAAAATCATTCCCCGACACATTTCAGAATGTCCATTCTCATCGTTTATTCCAGTTTTATAATTTGCAAGGATTAGAAACTCTGCGAGTCCTAGATCTTATGCGGTTTTCGTTTATTTAAAATTTAAATGCCCTCTCACGTCGACACGGCGTATAAGTGATTCAAAATTAGCGAGATCAGCATCTTGAAACGCGGAATTCAATATAGAAACGTGGATACCCTGAACATGCCCTATAATAGTAATAATGAATACTATGTTTTCTGAAAGCCATTTAAACGTATAATCGCACCTATCGGGCCAGCTCACCGCCATGTGGCAAACCAAAAATGTTGGTACGGGTTTTTAAATATTTATGGAGGTCAATATCCTGAGAACAGCTGATCGTTGTCGCGCAAAGGATGATTTCGTGAATTTCTTTGTCACTTAGCAACAAATAAGTATTACAATAATGTTGGATCGATGGCCTTTTAATGTCCTTGAAAGTGACGTCACGATTCGATTCTATTACCGGAAAGGGCCTCCCATTTTTTAAATGCTAATTCTGTCACATTGTAGGTGTTACAATTGAGTGGGTTTGCGATTTGATGTCTGGGTTTTTAACATTTAAAGCGCGTTTATCGCTTTTGTTTAATGTTCTGTTTTACTAAGGTATTTAAATGTACATACTTTAAAATATTATATACAAGGTTGCCCTCTCTTACGTTTTACATTGTTAGCAAATTAGTAAGTTAAAACCGCTTGTTGAGTTGAAGGTTGATGTGAATCAGTTACCACCCTATAGAGCCTCTCGGCCTGACGTCATACAAAAACAAAGATGTCAGCTGAAACTGACACGTTGAATCTCAAGAGATTAAATTTTGCAATTCTCGTTTTCATACCATTATCGGGCTTCATGAAATAACTCAAATTGAAAAGAAGCTGTCAAGTGTATGTGTAACATCCGCACTGAGGGTTCCATACCGTGAACTATTTCATTACGAATTTCTTCAGAACGATGTGCCTCATAATTAATGTTATACCTACTTTTCCTAATATTAGCTTTGGTTTTCAAAATTCTGATAAGTAGTTCGGGACCTTTTGAACAATACCCCCACAACTCACTTGAAAAATATACATCGGCTAACAATTTTACACCTTCTTGACACTTCCACAATCTGATCCATTTAATTTTGTTTTCAGATTGTGGGAGGTTATAACACCAAAAAAAGTGTCAAAAATTAGTATTCTTCCACAAAAAATATGCTTCAAACAATAAATTTGCACCTCTTCCATCAAAAACGTTCAGATAAAATATAAAAAATCAACGAGCCAATAAGCCATTACAAATTCGATGTCAGTTCCTCTGAAAAACGGTTGTGTCAGATGGACAGACAGGCACGTGAATATAAACCGGTATCTCTAGATCTTGAATGCTTTCAATTAGAATGCCATGAATATTTTTCAACTCAGCATTAACTATTTAAATTTTAAAGATGTAGTTACGTGTCTTTTGAAGAGTCTACTGATCATGCATTCAATGATGAATTATTTCCCCTCCTGTGGATTTGTTTTGGAATTATAACACATACATTTGCAGAATTTGTGGGCGTAATTGAAGACTATGAGATTTTTTTTTAACACGTGTACATATTTCCATATGAGGAGCTGCCCAGTACTTATATTGCAGAACCATTGCCAAAACAATTTAGTTATATCCATTATAATTGTGGAAAATTAGTGCTAATCAGACCAACACAATCAGTTAGGAAGACCTACTTTCAGGAATTCTTTTAGCACATACAAGTTTTCTGACAGACAGGTTTTAATTTACATTTCATCAGGATTGTTAGTCAGACAGAGAACCTCCCAGCTTACCCCCACTCGTAATTTTGAAGGGGTATCAAAGCCATGATTGGTCTGCTACGTGTCTCTATCTTCTCAAGTTTGACATATCCTGTTGCTCATATGATCTTGTATGCATCTCATTCTATGAAAGCTTGGTTAGAGTTGACATCATCTGTCACCAACCATTTTCATGTTTTATGATTTTCCCGCTAGACTCGTCATTTTATCCTAAATTGCATTTTTAAAGGAGAATATGTTTTTTTAAATATTCAGTGGCTGAAACCACTTTTTTTGTTAACCCTCTATAATCTGGTAGAGAAAATCTGAAGCAGCTTTCTCCGCGATTGCTAATTTTGAACCAATGCGATGGAATATGTAATTCAAACATTGCACACTCTTTGTTTGAAAATTTTGCAAGCCTTTGAAAATGATTATGTCCTACTTTATGAATATTAAAATAGCAACTATCGTAATAGTAATAAACAAACCTAACCATAACAACAGGGGGAAAATATGTCAGATACAACTACCTATTGAAAATTGCACAATAGTATTTTAATAGATTCGTACTGAATTTGCGAGGGCGTCATTTGAAAAAAAACTAAGGATGGCGTCGAGGCTTGTTTATTTTTGGATTATTTTACCTATTACAAAAAATATCTCTTTTTCCCTTCCGACTCTGTTACTATTTTTAAACTGGACTAACAAATACCAATATTTACTCATTTATCAAATGAATATGCTAAAATCCAACTCATACTGATTTTAAATCTTTTTATTTGTGGCAAATATCTTGATATTGGTTCAATTGAACGTTTTGTTGGTATGGTTAATGTTTTATTGAAGACGAATACATTGAAATTGTCAAGAAAAATGTTAAATACGACGATTATTATTTCTTAATATCCATCAAGAAGGCAATAACCTTCTAAGGTAATATATGAGAGGTGATTTGCATGGTTTCTGAGAACTTGCAGAAGAACCGTTTTGATAATTCGAAAGTCAGAGACACTGTCAGAGGAATAATATTTCCCAAGTCGTGAATAAAATACAAAGGACCGAACCGACAAAACCATACTTTTCAGCCTTGAATTCTCGTTATGCAAATTTTTCATTCAGCTGGGCTAGACTAATACCTTCTGGCAAAACTGTTGGTTGGAAGAACCATGAAATATTTCTGTCATGATAATTATCCAATCCTCAATCATTATAATAATTTTGTTCTTGTCTTTTCAGGTATGTGAGGAGCAAAAGTGCCAGAACGAAGTTTTTTCTTTAGCAATGAACTATATGGATAGATTTTTAATGTGTTGTTCGATAATGAAGAACCAATTACAGTTGTTAGGTACAGCGTGTATGTTAATTGCCTCAAAACTGACAGAATCAAGACCTTTAGCTGGAGAAACTTTAGTGTATTATACAGACCACAGTGTAACAAAACAGCAGCTTTCGGTAAGTTTACAAATATTTTATTTATTACTACTAACTTGAGAAATAGCCATAATTTACTCCTTTTCATTAACCAAAAGATATAGTCCTCCACCAAGGTAATGATAATGAATAATCACATAGGTGAATAATGAAAAACTTCCTACATTTTCCATGAACACCAACCATTTATTATTAGCTCGATTCTAAATAAAAAAAATGCAAAATTCAGCACAGAAAAATGGTAGGATTGTTTACAATATTTCGATTATATAAAAAAAGTAAAAATAGAGTCAATAAAACAATGAAATATACCGGGTCCATAAGTGCCAATTCACTTTTCTGGGAAGGTGTCATTCAGATGTTTTCTCTTACGACTTAATTGTGAGGTGGCGCTCCATCTTGTTGAAAATAGATATCAACTTGGTTAGCCAGTGGCAAAACTTCAATGAAATCATTAATTTGATTTCTAAGGAACTGTAGATATCTTTCCGCAGTAAGTTGTTCGTCGAAAATTATTGGCCCCAAAAGGTTTCCTCCGATAATACCCTTCCAGCAATTGAAACCAAATCGCTCTTGAAAATTTCCTTCTTGCATCAGATGTAAATTTGTTTGAGACCAGTACCTTTTATTATTCCGATTGAACAGAACGTACATCTTCTCTGTATTTAGTCAAAAAGCAGTTGCAATATGTTAATCTTCGGTTGTGGTCGTTATCGTAAAGATGTTGGTGTAGTTGGTACTTGAATGATTGATAATTATATTTGTGAAGAATTCTCCAAACGGACGAATAACTTATATCACACTCAGAAACAATTTGGCGAATTGACGCCGTACAATTCACTTCAACATAGGCCAATACGTCTACTTCTTTTTCTTCACTGACGATAAAGTTACTGGCATTTTCTTCTGGTTCATTTCGCATTTTCCTTTCCAGTTTTGGAAAATAATTGTTTGTCACGGATAACTAGAATGACAGGACTTAGTGCATAAGTATACCGAATACGTATTATTTGTTATTAGGTATGATCGCTTCATGCAATTATTCAGAAAAATAGAGAGAATAAAGTGAAAGTGTGTGGTATCAAATTATTCGCAAGAAAATGATCTTTCACAAAAAGCCGACGAGCCACCCCTTTTCCATTTGAAAATATCAAGTTAACTGGAAAAATTCATATTTGCAACTTTTAAAAATTTTAAAAAAAACCAAAGTTGTATTTTTTCCATGTTACTTGATCAAGAATGAAGCGATTTACACGATCCATGACATTCTAGATCGAAAAAAAAAATTGGAATAAAAATGACTTTAAATTGAACTCTAATACACAACCCCCAAATTTCATTTTTCTATCTTTAATAATAAAAAAGTTATAGGGGTGAGCCAGCTTAGAGAATCACCCGGTATATGCATTTCTCTAGTTCCGGTATCAACATTTTTACTAGTAAATTTACTTCAGTGTTGTATAAATTTACTTATGTTTTGCTGGTAATTTTACTTTACAAGCCTCAAACTTTTGCTTTGATGTGCAAAGGGAATTGAAGGCATATTCATTTCCACTGGATGAAGTAGATTTTTCAATAAGTTATCAATTCAATCGCCTTAGAAAATTGCGAGTATAACGCTTGGGATGTGATATAAGGCACTATATCTATGATATTGTGCCCTATATATTTCAATCTACATTGATACATTTCAATACCACAATGACAAATTTCCTGGACATTCCATTCTCTAGAAATATTTATTATAATATCCTCTCGAACGTTTGAATCATCAAGTGCCATCGCAGAGTTCGTCTTTACTTCAATTACCATAATAGCCTACCAAATTATTGATGTTTATCATCAGGCTCCAATTGAAAATTGGTTTCTTTCTTCTTTTTTGGGTACATTTGATATGTTGGGTTCATAGACACTGTTTTTTTTGTTACATACATGCAATTATATATATGAAGAAATTTCTGAATTATTGTAGCCAATTTTTTAGATATATAATATGAGTTTGTAAGCTTAAATTGAAGCTCACTAATAGTTGATAAAAATGTATTTTTACTTATGTATGCGGTTAGACCAACTAAAGAAATTATTCCTTGTACCAATCAACTAATTCGTCAAATAGATTGACTCTCTCTCTCAATTCTACTCGAGTGTTTAGTTGCAATTACAAAGATTGATTTTGTCGTCCAAACGAAAAATGGAATTTGAATTGAATGATTCATCCTACTTAAAAGCTAGATGAGAATAAAATAATAAATAAAATTTCTTCAAGACGAATATTTCACTTTTCTTGAAACAATTAAATTACTTATTACTCTCTCAGATGTGGAAATCGAGAACAAATATTGCAGTTGTGAAACTATTTCATTTCAATCAAATTTTCATCCGAAATATACGTTTTTCCACAATTCCTGATAAAATATTTTCAATTGAAACCTTTCAATGAAACATAACATTATGTTTCCCAAAATCTGCAAGGAATGGTGATACAAAAACAATATTAACATTTCTGATGCCTTTGAACGAATCTAAGAAAGAAAAACCATTATACAATCAAACCATTTCGAGTACATATTGCCAATACTTTGTCTATTCTTGCGGAAAAACGAGAAAAACTCACCTTCAAGAGTATCATGTAAGTTTTGAACTTGGTGGATTTGTCTTTTTGTATGCTCTCTCTGAAAAAGAAAATACTGTAGGGAAAGTATAAAAAAAATGCGTTATTTATCTTAAATGATTCATGATATGGCAGCACGACCATCAGAAATGTCATGGATCGTTCTGCAATGGAGTTCAACTAATGGCCCCTATGGGAAACATGATTCATTGCACACAAACTATTTTTTCCTTTATGACACTGTTTGTATCTCGAATAATGGCAATTACTGAAAATTAGACAATTTTATTTTGTTCAGAACTTTTTCAACCGAATGATTACAGTAACTTCCCGTATATTCAGCGAAACAATGGGAATTTGCTAAAAATATATAATAACGCAAATAGTTTTTCAAATTCCAGCGGATCCAGTAAAACGTATTTCGGTTTTTCCAAGCATGTATTCCAACCGCTTTTCTCATTCTCTAATTTCATAACGATATTTCTCAAAACGTTTTTCAAAGGAGTATTCAAAAAGGGCGGTGTGAGTAAAATAAAAAAATGACGATGGTTTTCTTCCAAACTTATATTTATCGTATGTTCATCAATATGCTTTCAAAAAAAAACCTACAATTTTGTTCCGTTATATTGATAAATGAATTCACAATAATCAACACACAATCCTGAAATGACGTTTTCCAATTTCTTTCTTCCATTTCCTACATAAATGAAGATTTTCAGGAATTGGCGAAAATTAACAGTTATTTCGATTGCATCCGGTTGAAAATGCATTATCTTGATTGCATAATTGTTTACTGTATTTGTAGCGCCGGCTCCAAATTGAAATACGGAAATGATACATACATAGGATGCATCATTTTTCGTGGAAAATAGATCATATCACGTTGCGACGCTGTACGAACAAACAACGTGATTCATTGAGAAATTTTTCGACATATGTTTAGTGTAAAAGTGAGTTAAATAAAGTACCATCAAACATTCAGTTGTTCTTTTTCCATATATTAACTATAGCATATATTGGCCAAATTACTGTGTAAGTGAATGGAGAGATCTGGAACATAATCAGGTGATTCATTTTTAAAACCCCCTGACACCTGCTTCATTTCATATAATGAGACAATACTTTCAAAAATTATGTACGGTGGCATTTAAAATATGAAGCAACACATTAAGAAACATCGGTAACCGTGGACAATTGTACTATATAAGTATTGGACAGGAAGACGCAAAAATGAGTAAACAAAAGTTGTTTTTTTTCCCTTAAAAATCTGACTTTTTGTGATTATTTGTTTCTAACATTTATCTAACTTCAAGATTTCTCAAATAAAATACAAATTATCTCGACTTCTCGTAATTTTTTTTGTTCAATGGAAAGAAAGCATCAAATAGTGCGGAAATTAAAACAGTTCCGTGATTCCTATAAAGTATATTTACATTATCCCTTTGACGGAAGCTATTATGAGAAACTCTTCTCATCGCTATCATGAATGAAAACTATCATGAATGAAGTATTTATCATCGAGAAAAAATTGGGTTACATCCTGGAAATATTGGAATTTTTACACCCTGGTATCAATCGGAACCCAAACAGAAGAGCCGACGATGACAGACGCTTTCATATCACAGGAAGTTTGTCAAGATTATTACAAATATCGGAAAGATTATGAATGCCGATAGGCTGTTGATATTATGGAAATTTCATTCGGAACTTAGAATCACACGCAACCGTTAAATGAAGTCCGAAATCGTGCCGTCATTATATAGTGCAGTAAAAGTACGTATTTATCAGGGTGATGTTGAAATATTTGGGAAAAAATCAGTACTATTTCAGAAAAATGTAATTTACGCGGTAAATATTATGGAAAAGATTTAAATATGCAATTAACCAATGGAATTTACCTTATTATAGGGCAGGAAATTTATGCAGACTTTTGAATTAAGTTTACACCCTTATATCCGAAAAATCGAAAATTCGGCATACAAAAAACATAAGAAATTATGTCCAAAAAAGAATATAATCATCTGAACACACGTTATATAGGAATATAAAAGAAACAAAAATATCTTCCACGTATTACCACTCAACGATAATATCAGACCTGTATTCGCTTAGATATCCTACCGCTCATGTATCATTTTGAATTTCCCGCAAGCAGAACAGCAGTTCGGATGGCTTCGTACACCTTCGGAATCGTATAAGCAAGAGCTGGATGCTTGTTACACAGACTCCAACATTAGGCTGGAGGGGATGGATCGCAGAGGATTATTTGTAATTTGATTTCCACGAACTGGTTTCGGTTACAAAAGCAATTGGCCTTACATATGATGTGTTAAATGTAATGAAGTTCAAGTACTAAGAGTAAACATCGTTACTTGAACTGTATAAGCAATACGCAATATTTTGTTGACAATTATACGTATTAGAGAGTGTTGAACGTGTTTGTATTATTTAGGGGCCATTCAACGTACTTACATCCTCGCAAGGGTAGAAGTGGGATCCCATATTCAGGTAAAATTGTGAATCTCATTCCTTTTCTGATTATTATATTATTTGAAAATTTCATTGAATAGTTTTGCGTTGAATCTGATGTTATTTAGTGGTTTCCCGCCAGGTTGAAGCTAGCCAGGGTTATATGGATACTTTTTTAAATTTGTTAAACTAGGTACTTGGCTCTCTCACTTTTTTATGTTCTCAATATCTCATGAACCTGCGACCTTAATAAACTAACCTGCAAGCACATTACTTGCCGTACCTTAAAGTACACAGAAGTAGCATTACTTTATTCAAAATATCATAACTTGACATGGATAACCTCCAAATGCGGTGAACTATGGTATCAATACAAATATTTTTTATTTACTTGACAGCTAGTAGTGAGCACAAAATTGTTACATCGTGGAAGATTATTTAGAAATTGTTAAAAAAATTAAATTGTTACATAGTGAGTATTGGAAATAAAACAGGAAAACCTCAGCAATCGAGTCACTAGAGGGCATTACCAGTCTTGCACCCAGCGAATATAATATAAAGAATGTATGTTTGAAAATATGAAGAGGATGTTCATAAAATCAGATGTGGAATCATCTGCGACTGAAAGATAAACTTTAGTCACTATCTTCCATCGTTCAAGATATCCTCTTATTATTATACTATATTATTATCATAATACAATAATTCAATTAGATATATTCAGTTATTTATAATGCATATTATTATTATATATTATATCATCATTGTCATGTTATTATTAATATCTAGGATATTACTCACATCTCACCTCGCACAAACGATATTTTTGTTAATATTCCTTCTGTGGTACTTCTTTTCCGTTTATTAGAGACGTTTAAAGGTCCATTGCATTTACTCTAATAAACGTTATATTATTATTATTATTATTATTATTATTATCAGTCAGGCCCTTACTTCCGAAGCTCCGACCCATTCGGAAGGGCGTGCTGGTTACATAAACCAATGACCTCTCCCCACATCCGTGAGGTGAGAGATCATTGGGTCTTATTATTATTATTATTATTATATTATATGAATTATTTAATGAGAAAATGTTGTGTATGCACGGATATGAAGGAAAAATTCGCCTTCTCTGCAAATGGTACCTGACTGAGTAGGTCGTTAAATCCCATTGAACTCTACTCATTATTCGGTTTGGATTTTTCAAAGAAGCCCTGCTCTATGAAATCAAATGGAATTACATCTAGCGCAATAAAATCCCACAGAACTTGAATGAATGAAATCCGAACCTATCGGAAATTTTAATTGGATTTCACGTAATGTCTTTGTAGTTCCCAGTTAGGAAGCGATAAGCCTCTATGAAAGATAATATATTTCGAGACAATCAATTTCAATTAAAAGTTTTCACGGAAGAATGAGGTTTGATATCACAACCCTATAACTAGCGGTTGCCCACACACTTCTACAACAATGGTGATAGAACTGATAACACGTTTTCCAGGACGTGGAGGCTAGGCAAATCGCCTTTACAGGGTGTGATAATAATAATGTTTAGAGGAAAACTTGGACTTAAAAAAAATCAATATTTTTGGTTAACGTTTCGTTTATTTGACCTATGAACTTCTTCAGGGCCTAAAAGGTTAACTAGTTGTGAAAATGTAAGAGATGGGAATTTAAAATGCCTACCAAAAAGTTGAAAGGAAGTTTTAGTTTTTCAACTTTTTGTTTTTGTTAATTCCTATCTTTTACATTCTTTTAGGCCCTGTTGAAGTTAATTCGTTAAATAAAGGAAACGTTGGCTGAAAATTAGAGAGTTAGATATTAGTCCTCAACCGACAATTCTCAAAGACACAATTTCATTTGAATGAATCTACATTAAGGTACCTCATTGTTCTTGAATGCTATACAGCTTCGCACAAACAGTACATGTACAAAACTAATCATAAATGACCATCCATTTATTTTCTTCTCCTTCTTTCAATTTGAAATTTCAATTGACGTTTTCTCCATCAAATCAAATGTAAAATACAAAGTGTGATACATCGTTGGAAAGATAATTTTGAGTAGAAATGAAAAATTGCAAAAAATATACAGGGTGCCATTTGAAATAAAAAAGTCAGAGTCACTTATATATATATATATATATATATATATATATATATATTGTTTTGAGAAAAAGTGACCCTTTCTTATCATGAATGCTGTAGAATTCAGTAGGTCTCGAAAAACATTGGTACTTAACTACTTTTTAACGAGCATATCAGCTGTTTGATTGCAAAAACCTTCTAGTTATAACCAAATGGTAAACATTTGAATATCAAAACTATGAATGAACGGGATCTGCCACAGATAACAATTAGTCAAGTAGAACATCAGCAACTGATTTTTGACCCTTGCACCACTTTTATCTCGTTCGAATTCAAAATAAAACCATTTAATCTCTTAACGACGCGAATTGTGACAAAATCAAATAACGTGGAGACATACCTACCCAATTTTCACACAACAGCTGATGTTTACGTATGCAATCCTTTGTCTTGATCAGTTTTGCTTTCCAATGAACTTTTTGTTTTTAAACACATCATTAAATTGCTTAATTATTATTCTGTATAATCGGACAACGACCTCAAATTTATGCCATTCAGGTATGATGAAATTGTGTTTAGAGAGGGGACACGCGAATTTAGTAAGTCGCCATTTCAAGGTGCGATTTTTTTAAATACAAAGGCTCCTTTGATTCCGTTTCATGGAATGCCAGAATGATGTAACTTTGCAGGTATATTTTTGAAGCATTTAACGTATTATCACAATATAAATATTAGAGTTTTTCACCTATATCCAGAAATTATCAACGGTTATCTATGAAGTAATAAGGTATGTTTAAGATTACGAATTGTACGGTATTATTTCAAGTACTTCGAGACATTTAAGTTTTAAATGGCTTGGATTTTAAATGAGTTATTCCAACCCTGTAAAGAAATAGTTTGGATTATGTTAATCGTGGAAATATGGGATTACCTAGCACGTCCTGCATCGAAGAAAGAGGAAACCATTATTATGAGAATTGTGGCTTCTGAGGAAGTAGCCATTGAAATTTGAAGACATGACGCACTGTTTTTGACGATGGTCTAGCCAGTTATTACGTTTATAACTAATAATTACTTTAATAGCGGAAGTTTGTTTCTACTTCCACATTTCACAAAGATCACATTTTTGACGAAGGAATATTTTAGAATTTGATGGACTTTTTACTAGATCCAGTGTACACCTACACATGAATCAGCAGTGATTTCAGTAGGTTCTTTTTATTTCCTGTAACAATGGATGTAACTACTGATCTATGGAGAAGAAATTATATTATATATTACTACATTATATTATCATTATCATCACCATTACTCTCTGTATATGTTGAAAGGAAATACATTGATTATCATTATCTCAAATTTACGATTTTTAGAGTTGATAAATTAAAGAATTATAGTATATAATATAAAAAAAATCTAATTACAAAAATTACCACTTGAGAATAGAATCGATATAAAACGATATTGAAATAATTTGAAAATTGAAATAACACTATCCATTCATCTTATAAACTACATGTTACCAATATTGCCCGGATCGTATAATAAGAACTATATTATCCAGTATAAATAAATATGATCTGATATATTGTCGGCCAACTACTTACCAACATCGATCCTCAAAATACAATATTGTTCTTCACCTCAAGAATCGATATGAGGCAATTATTGAAATGCCATTATCAATCCATCAACAATGTAGAAAATAATATTTAACCAATATTGCCCGCAAGCTAAAATGATACCCATATTTTGTTGCCAACTATTCATCCACTATGCTATCCATCTTGAAAAAATTGTTTTTTAGCTCTAGAATCGTTATTATGCGAATATTGAAATGCCAAATAGAAAACAAAATATAACCAATACTACTAGCAAAATATAGTAGAAACCATATTATCCAATATAGCTAAAAATAACTTTTTTAAATTTTGTCGGCAAACATACACACAATATTCTATCGAACTTGTGCGTATCATATCAATTTGGATTATGAACATTGAAAACAATATGTTGCCAATGTTGCTTTACCGTTATTGATAGAGGGATATTACACAATATTCATAAATATGTTTTTTATTTGCCCCAATATTTCAAGCAATACAGCTACCCTATATATTGTTTGTGATAATCTATGTCAACCCATATTGGATGAATATTTTTACATTTACAATATATTGGCCCCAATAAATTTGGGATTTGGGCAATATGATCTGCTTTATGGGGAAGGTATCATCGAAGTTGACTTCTTGAGATGATCTTGCATCTCTGCTTGATCAAATTTTCCTATAGTATTAGTTGGAAAATGCCAATGATTCCTCTTTGAATCCGATGATATCGAAAAAAAGTCGATAGACAACAATTTTTCCAAGAAATTGAAATTTTAATGAAAAATCTCATTAGTCGACCCTCCCATAGTACGATATACATCAATAATTTGTTTTGCTATTCCTGTGAGATTTCATTCCTGGAATAGGAATATTGATGCAAATACTTATTTTATTGACGATACCCTATGCTATGTTTGTTTTGATTTCATATAAAAAACAGACCTGAGAATAGTCACAATATATGAAAAATGTATTTCTGATAATCATCAAGTTACATTAAAAAATACAATCAGTCCATGTATTTTAAAGTTTGAACTAGAAATTATTTACATCGAATATTTCCCTCCTGTCAAAAATCCCATGTAAATGGAGTGCAATTATCGCAAAATTACAACGATAATTGCATTGTAGAAAGCGAAGAGCCCTGCGATAATTGCACTGTAGACCGATAATTGCACAGTTCATATCCATGGCAATTCCATTGCACACTTTGATAATACAGCGACAATTTATAAGTAACGTCAGTTTGACAAGTAATGTCAAAAATATCATTTATTAAAAATGTCTCGTTTCGGTCGGGCTTCATTACAAGCTATTGAAGAAAATGTGTTGGAAAACGAAAATACGTGTGGCGTTAGTTTATGAGCGTCTGTGCTGAGAAAAACTATACTTTGGATGAAAAAACACAAATTAATATTCTGGCAAAAGTATTAACAGACTGGGCATTCAATATGCGTAAGCAGAATGGCGATGAGTACAAAGAATTTACTGTTAAAACGATTTGGAACGTAACCGCTAAATTACTGATGGAAAAATATTTCACTGAATACAACATCAATTTTAACCCTTTTACTAGTATTGAGTTCAAAGCAGCCAGAGATGCGAAACATGCCAAGAAAAAACAACAACAAACAGATCCAGAGAAGAGAAAGTGCAGTTTTTCTGAAGTACGATGAATTCCAAAATATGGTTCGTGGTTGTGACGAGAACACCTCAGATGGTTTGCAGAAGAAGGTATTTTTTGTTTTTGCTTTTGAATTAGCTTGGCGTGGTGGAGAAGGCCACAAGTGCCTAATTTCGTACTTTAAAGAAGAAGAAAATAACGTAAGTGAAAAAACAGAAAGGATTATTTACGATCCTGTGTTTACTAAGACGACGCAAGGAGGGGAAAAACCATGCGCTTCATTGAAATGGCTAATAAACAATAAAATCAATCCTGATTTGTGTCCAATTCGACTGTACAAAAAATTCCTAGAAAAGCGGGTTGGAATAAAAACAAAACGATTCTTTCTCACTGTTAATCCCGCTTGGAAGTTGTACAGAAAATGGTATGAAGATATTCCTGCTGGACGAAATACAGTAAGCAAATGGACTGTTCTACAAGCCAAAGCTTCTGGTTTAAATACAGAGAATATCAAACTAACCATTTGTTACGAGCTACGGCCGTCTGCAATCTCGCAAAAAAGGGGGTGGGCGAGCAGCAACTTATAAAAATCACGGGCCATTCAAATTAAAAATCAATAACGCCATATCTTCAAATGGATGAAGATCACCATGAAGAAATGGTCAAAAAAATGCGTGGCAATGACTTACCACAGGCACAGCATTCTCAAACATCCTCTTCAGCCGTTAACACCGATAGCTGCATTGTCTAACCAGAATACGTAAATAATTGTGTATTTCACTGCAGTTCCTGCAACTTTTGATTCAGTTTAACCTTGAATAAATAGTTTCATTATATTTTTACGTATACTTTCATAATATATAAATGAAAAATATTAAAACAAACGTATTTCTGCGTCTCTTTTCCAGTTACGGGATGGTTATTGATGACGAGCTAAGAATTTATAAATCAATAACGTCAGTTTGACAGTTTATTCGGGAAATATTCTCCCGAATTACACTCGTGCATAAAAATAACCGGATAATTTCGCATTCCAGCGTGTTGTCTTTGTAAAACTGCATTCGGTCATTTTCATGTTCGGTGTCGGGCTCTTTCTCCAAAAATGAAAATGAACTCATGCAGTTTTTTGACAACACGCTGTCATGCAAAATTATCGGTAATTTTAATGCACTTGTGCAATTACTTACGATAACATGTTTTGCCTCACAGCCGCTATTTTGGATATAAAAAAAATCGTAACCTATGGCACACGTTCACAAGTTCCTGTGATGTCTAATTAGTTAAGTCGGTCCATAAAGAGACTGCAAAAATCCTCCCTTTCAACCTCCCCGTGGCCTGGTAAAAATGAACCGTTCTTCACACCTATCAACGACACACCATAGCAGAGTACCTGTTGAGAAGTACCTGTTAGAATTCACAAATTCCATCCCATTAACAGGTATATCGGACCAAGCTGCCTTCTGAGAATTCGGAAATGGAAGCCTTTTGACTCTTGGGCCCCATTGTGAAGATTCTTGGTCTTCCACCGCGAGGTATAACTCATTTGTGACGTATCTAACAATGTAGACTTCACAAATCCCCATTGTATAGTGGCGCCGGCTTACCTTAAACGTCACTTTTGCGTCTAATAATAAAACGTTAATTTGTTTTCCTAGCGGAGCCCCTCGATTTTTTCCTTCGGTTTTCGCCCGGGTAATCGACCGTTCATAATTCTGATTGCGATAACTTTTGGAGAAACTGGAAATGATTTGAGGATTTTATGTCTTGAAAAGGATAATTGCTAATATGTTTATCCTCGAGATTTGGAAATTATTCGTGAGATGTGAAGAATAATTCCATTAAGCAAACAAAAAACATGCGGCGATATTGGTACTATAAGGAGATAGTGGCACAAATATAGGTTTGATGTATCGAAAGCAGGATTAAATTTTTTTATTATTTCGAAAAAGTTAATTTTATTTTCACATGGAAGTGAAATTTTCATTGAATATTAAACATCTGTTTCTACGAACATCCTGTTCATATTTTCAAACAAATCTTGAGATTTTTCTGAAATCACTTGCACCTTCGCCTCATTATGCCACATGACCCCAAATTGGTGATTTTCTATACTAATTTGAAAATTTGCTCAATTAATGAAATCGAATAATACTTGATGAACATCCATATATTAGAGTAAACAAAATGTAGTGAAGATAATTTGTGAACTGCCCTTTGTTTACTATATTATAATGCGACTAATACCAACAACTTCCATCGAGTCTATCGGGCAAAAACCTTCACAATTCGTAGCAACCAAATTTTCTTTTGATTTGACAGACTTCAAATTCCAGAATAGGTCCGTGTGAAGTATATATTTTGTCAACTTCAAGTTTTTTATAGTTGATCTCAACTAGTGGTAAAATTATAATCTTTTCTCCGACGACAAGCTCAGTTTTTCAATATATTGACTTTGTGAGCTTATACGAGATAATTTTTCAACTCTTCTGCGTTTCATCTCAACCTACATATTGGAACTCCTAGTATTCATCATTAACGAATGTTTATGGCTGGGTATTTATCCCAACTGTCTCAAAATAAACATAGTTACACACTCTAATCACTTTCTTTCGGAAGATTTTGAAATTTTTTTGAAAAATAAACTAGACTAGATTTTCACGAAAACAGTTTGGATTCAAAGATCAATCCTCCATCGAAGGTCCTATTCTGGAACTGACAGAATTGATTCACAAATCTTTAGAAGCAGGTAAACCTTCTTTAAGCCTGTTTATCGATCTGATACTGTTTGCCTTTGGTTGCGCTTAAAAACTCTAGATAATAATGACACCAGAGGAAATTGCTTGAAAATGTTCGAAAGCTATCTACAAAACAGAGATGTAATGAGTGATCAGAAGCAAACTGAGTGTGGTGTACCTCAAGGCATAGTACTAGGTCCGATATTATATTTATATATATATATATATATATATATATATATAATCAATGATTTATTTAAACTTATCAGTGATAGTAGCATAATTGGATTTGCCAACGATACCCAATCTTTTTCGAGGCAGAAACATATACCACTCTTAAAATCGAAGTATAGACAGATTTTGAACTACTGTAGCAATGGTTTGACTACAGGCTTTCGACAGTTGATTTGTCATGAACAAACTTTCTAAGTTGTAATATATGTATCCTTTTGAAATACTCGATATCATTGTGCAAAGAAATGCATTGACCAATCATTCATCAAAATCTAGATTTATATATATATATATATATATATATATATATATATGAATTTCCCACATTCGATACACTATAACAAATCTCCAAATATATTCCGTTGTCTGAAAAAGTGCTTAGAGAACTCAAAGTCTTATATTTAACACTTGTATACCACACGATAAAAAAAATCTAATTTCGAGATCAGTGTTAAAGAAATAAAAACTTTTTACCAAAAAATTAAACCGACGAAATACGGAACTGAAAAGTAAAAAATAAATTAAACCTTCTTAGTCTCAATAACTAAGCTCCTAAACTAATGTGAGTAACTAATTTTGAGTCGGCGCCAAACAAACAAGCAAATGAATTTGGTAAGGCGTAAAATTATGGCATCGAGTTTCGCGGTGACATTCTGATAATTTTTTTTGAAGTAATTTAATGATCTTTGTTGATTGTTCGTTTGGCGCCGACTCAAAATCAGTTACTTACATTAGTTTTGGAGCTTAGTTATTGAGACTTAGAAGGTTTATTTTATTTTTTAATTTTCAGTTCCGTATTTCGTCGGTTTAATTTTTTGTTAAAAAGTTTTTATTTTTCAATTATTTGTGGCTTAAATCTACTAATTACTACCTACTTGTTTTTTGATTACTTCCAAAATACTTACTTACCCACCTTACTTCAACTATTACCAGTTAAATGATATGATTATCTACTTTCATTATTTGTTGTAATGTACATTATTTTTGTTGTTCTGGTTAGTTTAATTCATTACTCTGTGTATCATTCCTTCCTCTCATAGAATATCACGATTGTGACGGATGTAGAACAAAAATAATGACAGTAGCGGTCTGTCACTGTCATCTACATATGTGTGCTAATGTTCACAAGTGAAAAATCAATTATCCCCTATTTTTCTACCCCTAAGGGTGGATAATTCCATTCGAAATCCGAATATGATCAACTATGAGGTATACCCTATCTAATAAGAAAAAAATCATCCAAATCGAAGGACCCAGTACAAAGTTATGCCTGATAGAATCGGTTAACGGACCAGAATTCAGAGGGTGAGTGATCAATTCATTTTGTTACCCTTAGGGTGGATTTCATCTTTTATATGCAAATGGGACCAACTTCGAAGTACACCCTATCCACTGAAAAAAGAATTATCGGAATCGGACGTCTCAGTGAAAAGTTATACGTGGTCATACATAAAAAAAATATATACGCGTCGACTAGAGAACCTCCTTCTTTTTGGTTTCGTCGGTTAAAAACTGAAACTTTTTCTCTTTGATATGAGAACATAATTCATAATAAACTCAGTTGAATGAATGATGAAAAATTGAAATGTCCATTTGCTTATTAGTGAATTTTATTGTGTTTTATAAATTTCGTTTATTCCTTTTTATGTACTTTTTCTACTCCAATCAAATTTAAATGCACCTTATTTTTTTAGTGATATCATTGTGTTTTATTTATATTGAATGGAATGGAACAGGCGTCCACAATATTAATATCAGATTCAAGTACAAATTGAAACCACCTTTGCATAAAACCTCTCTCTATCAGTCTTCATTTTCCTACATGATATCACGGCTATACAATAAGGTACCAAATGCTCTACAAAATACATTGGACTCTTCAAGAAAAAAATTAAAAAACTTCTGTTGATGGATGATATACATTTATAAGTATTCCCGGGGTATATCTACACTTTTAAATAAAATAATTATCCATGTTTAATCTATCCCCATTCTACGTGTTCTGACATACTAACATATCATTACTTACATTGTTTTTTTTGTGCCTTACACATTATTATTATATAGATATATTGCTAGATATTGTAATTCAGTTTTTTTTTCTTTCATTTCTATTCTCCATTAGCATATTAGAATAAAGGTTGAGTGTAAGAAAGTACTTACCCATCTAACACATGGGTAAACGCTAACTCTGCCCTTTGATAGTACTAGAATCACATTTCATGTATGAATTATGGTTCACTTACTATCAATAAAAACGATTATTATTATTTTATTATATTTCAAATTTCTGATTTTATACATTTGATCAAAATTGTATACATTTTATTTCATTTTATCATTTACTCCTCATTTTTAACTGTACTTGTGTGTTATGTCGCAGGCGCTTTTTATGAACATTATATTAATATCATCGATAGTGATTTTATATAGTAGGTATTAGTATTATTCAGATAAGTTTTTAAACTTCACCCGTTTTTTTTTCTTGCAAAACAATTGCAACAGCTGGTCATATTGTTTTGTTTTTAGTTACATTCTATGCCTTTCATGAAAAGTTTTATTATTATTGTTATTTTTTCACGCTAGGTATCTTACTAGATGATATAATTGCACCATGCTTTCAGAATTTTTATGTTTGATGATTTTATTGGAGCCTTAGTAGTAGGAGAAAAAAGATGTACAGAATAGGAAATACAAAATATTTGTTAATGCTTGATTATTCCTTTGAAAAAAATCTATATTTTTAACCAAATTGGTGCAGATGTTTTCGAGAAAAACTGATCAGTACTATGCTATGACTGTTCTTAGAAAAATGATGTCGAAAATAGATATTGCTCCAATAAAAGTTTCATGTTTTTTTTTCAAAATGGCTTCAACGTTTTTTTTATATACCTGTGATTTTTTGAATGCCCAACATGTCATCTCTTATGTACGGGGAACAAAAAAACGTCATTTGAAACTATATGCAGTTTTGCTGATCTTTTTACCGAAAGTGGTTGTTACTGGCAATGAATCATCCCAATAGTTTGGGATTTCGTATTCTCGAGCCTAATATGAGTTTCTTAAGATTTTAATTTTTTTATATGAAATGTAGGAATAGAAATCCAAAAGTTTTCCCAAACCAAAACTATTAGTGTTGAATATCGATATCATTTAATTTTCTGAAAAAAAAACAAATCAGACAACTGTGGTTATGAAAAAAATCACACAAAAGATCAGATCCTTCAACCATACTGAATTCGGCACAAACTTGAACATGTTAACTGAATAAAATATATAAATACCATTTATTTGCTGACTATTTGCGATTTTTTTTCTCAACTTTATTGTGCATTGTTTTTATAATAATGAATGTATTTCACTGATCTATAGACAAAAATACTTTAAGAAAAGCATATCACAATTCAGATGAGACAATCCCAAATAATCACAACCAAATTCGGAAAAACGATATTACGAAAGCATAGTGCGGCTTCAGTTTTCGATCGGAAGGGTGTGCTAGTAACGATCCACCCAGAAGCCCCACCCCTCTCGAAATAAAAATTAACGTGGCTCGTTGATATAATGTATAGATGACCGTACAAGTACGACATGGCTGTTAATTGCCAAAACAAAAAACGCTAGCTAATCAAATGCTGAGAAAACGTCTCCGTTGGCAGTTCGTGCTATTAGTTAATTGGTCTATTAGCAGAGTTAATTCATTCGTTAGTGACTGAAAGCGATTTAAACGAGCTTGTTTTACCAAATGGAACCGCGGTAGTAATTTCATACTACTTAGAAGTGGATTACTGTTCATTTGGAATGCTGATCGCTAAAAGACCAAATGATGATTGTGATCGAACAAATCAATATATATTATATAATGGTACATTCAATACTAATGTTTTTGGGGAAGTAGTTGTGATATCAGAATAGCATTCATTGCACAGAAATGTATAGTTTACTCCTCCAAATCATATTTCCAAAAATATAAAATTACTTTTCGTAGTATCTAAATTTACAAGCTTATCATTTATATAGAGAAAAAAAATGAAATGAAAACACAAACTTGAAATGGCGACAATCTATATGGGATCTAAAATCTTCAATTACTTGCCCGCTGAGTTGAAATCAATCTCAAATATGAATACGTTCAATCATAAAACTGAAAACTTAATTTCCACGTCAAATATATTGAATAATTATTAAGTCCCAATGTCTAAACTTTTGTACTTATATATAATAAATCTTTATGTTATACTGGATATATGTGTGAATGTTTTACACTATTCTATATTTATAAGGTTATTCTTGAATTCATTTTGAGGAAAAAACTTCATATGAACATATGTCTTAAAGGTCTTAACTTTTGAACAACAGGGTGCTAAAGTTTTAAGATTTTTTTTTATAACTTTGGTATGTTCCTAGAAATTTTTGTGAAACGTTGTATGCATCTTCTATGCATCAAAGGCAATTTCAGCTCACAACATAATTGTTTATTTTTGCCAGTGGCATTTGTGAGGGATTTGCACTGAATCATTTTAAAGCGAAAAGTGATACACCAGCGTTTTCTTTTTGAAATTCTCATTCCTTTTTGAGCAAATCTGGACTCTTGATTTTTTTCGTTTGACGTATGGTTTTCACATAAAAAAATTAAATCCATTCATTTGCATTTCGCTAGACCACTTCCGAGAAAAAACAATTTATATAACTCCAAACAAAAATGTATTTAAGAGAATAATTTTTAAACGGTAAAACTATAAAATTAAATTAATCTAAATACATTTTGGAATGCTAACAAAAACGCACAAATAAATAAATGAAATCAGATGTTCCAACCTCCTGAAATATGCATGCGTCTGCTCTTTTTCTCATGGAAAATGCCGGGACTGTTTCTAATAGTTTCGCAAGAAACTATGAGGCGATTTCTGAACTGCTCTTCAGTATGAATTGGTGTGCTGTGAACCAGTGTTTCAAGATGACCCCACAGGAAATAATCTAAACTATTGAGGTCCGGAGACCTAGGTGGCCATGCATGTGGTTCCCCGCGACCTATCCAGCGATTATTGTAATTTTGGTTTGAATATTCGCGCGCCAGAGCACTGCAGTGCGCTGGCGCCCCATCCTGCATAAACCACAGTCGATTTCTTAATAAAATGAGAACATCTTCCGTCAAAGCTGGCAATTCTTCGAGAAACTGCCGCTAATTATGCCCATTCAACTTCGTATGAAGAAAATAGGGTCCCACTAAATAATCACCGCATATTCCAGCCCACACGTTAACGGGAAACTGCTCCTGGTGACGGGATTCCAAGAATGCATGTGGGTTTCCTTCAGCCCAAAAATGATTATTGTGATATCGGTGAATACAATTTCAGTATCAAATAATGGATTTTCATAGACTTCTTGAAGAAACCATTGGCAAAAGCTCATCCGCAATGGAGTCGTGATTGCTTAATTAGTTTTCATGTTACAAGCGAAAAACACGATATTTTGCTCTTAATTGTTTATAATAAATTAAGCAATAATAATTGCGAGTAGAAAACATAACAGGGTATAACTAAGGATCGTCTTTTGTATGATGGAAGTCGGTTTCCTGGTACTATTTTTGCCACGAAAAAATCTCTAATGATTGGCCTAATGTTATAGCAGACAAAGCAACTTCACTTCATATAATACTTCCATAATGAGAAACTTAAGGGCATTGTGAATGAATATTGCTACTTTAGGAATAATGACCTCCATTGACGCCTTGGAATTGAAAGAAGAAAGGGAAAATGTCAATAACCATTGGGTTACGTGAGGACCAGGCTTTCGATTTTATTGGTTTAGGAACACATTACATTAAAAATGCCGTTGTCAATCCTAGGAAAACATCTCTAATTACGTAGTCTTATGGAGACAATTCTAGATAATATCGTATATTGAGCGAAATCTTCGAATCCGCTTCTGCATTTTGCTAATTTGATTTGTTCAATCGGCCTGGTAATGAATCCCGGCGAACAAGCCAAACGGGTCTTTGCCTCTAAAAAGTACACATTCCTGACGAGCCGACTGGGTCGGTACGACCTTCAACCCCCCGTTTACCTACCAGGTATTCTATCTTCTGCACTCCTGCGGTCCTGCTGGCATCCTCGTCTACTCTCAATGCCGGCAGCTTAACCCATTCTAAAAAACTAGAATTCCTCTAATAGGCCGGGAGTTAGAGATCGCTTCGGGTTGCTCAGTGCTTTCAAACTCGCCAATTGCCTCAACCGTTGTATTTTTAACGGAAAGCAATAACAAAAGTTTTCACTATTAATAAAATACAATATCCATCCATTTGTGTCGCAATTTAAAACCAGTGTTTCTCTAGTTCATTTTGTTTGTAGTTTGTCCTTATCGTCTTTATACTCTCTATGAATACTTCGATGATGGTGATGTAAAATTTGTTAACTCTCTTTCCAATTTCATTCTCAGCCAATAAAATAACCAGATCTTGGTCACTATTTCTCTATCGGTAATGACACGAGGTTTCAATCAATTTTCTTTCGAAGCCTCAATGATTTTTGCACTCTTATTCATTCTAAAGTATGTATGCCTAAATTAATGTAGTATTGTGAATCTATTTTGACCGATTTTGTCTTATAACTTGAAATTTGGCGTTTCAATACACTTATTTCATCAGGTGTTATATATAATGACTAGCCTTTGTTGGTCTTGTTTCTTAAGAGTTTTTTCCCATCCAACGTTTCTACCGTAACCACAGGCTTCTCCAATGATTTTAATGGCTTCTTAAGTATGTTTGCTGATGGATGCGAGAGGTTACAAGAAGTGAAGAATATCTATTTTTCAATTTGGGTGATAATTTGGACCAAGGCCATTATTTTCATATACAAACAAAAGGAATGTTTTCATGATACATATTTCACACTCTTTTTGAGATATATTTGGTATTGGATATATTTATAATATTCACTGTTTTTCATTTTAAATTTTTTAAAAAAAAAAAAAAGGCGGACGACGTTCAGTTTTCCTTTTGAGAAGCGTGAGTTTACTTTTATTTAAAACGATTCTGGTTGCCAGTTGTTATAACAGTGTCAGTCATAAAGTTGGCTACACATGGGAAAAACATTCATATTGAAATTTCTGAAAAACTGTAATGGCGGTTTGTTCCTGCATGTCTGGCAACTAAAAAATCCGGTGAGACTTATATCACGTGACCTCAGATTTGGCGGGAATTTAAAAAAAAGTTGTTTGTGGTGCCGAAAAATGGTTCAAATTGACAAGATATCGAAAAAATGTATTGAGAAAATGTGTTTGTTATACAACAAGAACCCCATGTACCAATTTTAAACCATATTAAAAAAAACAAAAATACCATTTTATTTCTCTACCCTTACTAAGAAATATACATTCTTGTTACATCTGGAAACAGCTTTAATAACCTAAATCACATAAGTTTGGGTCAAAACTAATCAAATATTTGTGGAATAGACATTTTGTACGAGATTAATTATGAAAACACGATATAGTCTTGTCACTAGGTGTAGTCATGCCCTGTATATTGATGCACATGAGCTTATTCGATATTCTCAACCCGTAAATAAAATTTAAACCAACTAATATTCGTAATTAAAACATAATAATACATTATTTATCCTTGCTAAATTCAATATTGGTAAGTAAATTTGAACTTCAATGACTTCAATGAATTTTATAAGGCGGCTTTGAAAAAAGATCTACTTTTGTTGTAACAACAAATGTCACAATAACTTGTTGAAAATTCTGTAGGAATTGTTGTCCTTTATCAGTTTTTGTGTTTTTCAATCTATCAATAGAAATGGCTTCAAAACTGAGTATACAAGAAAACATAGAAATAGTATTGCTATATGGCGAAAATTATCATAGCACAAAAGAAAAGTAGCTGAAATTCTCAATGGAAGGCATGCAGACCAAAATTTGCATTTTACTACGGTGGCAAAAATTCAAGGAAACTGGTTCGGTTGAAAACAAATATAAAAGTGTTCACGTTAAGCATGTTGTAAATAATGAAAATATGTTACTGACAGTCACTGAGACACCAAGAGTTTCGACGAAAATTATGGCAAAAAAGGCAGAAATATCTCAATCCTCTGTTAAACGAATTTCAAAGCAATACCACTTCCACCCATACAAACCAAAATGTGTGCAAGTACTGCGAGACAGGAATTATGACGCTCGATTTTATTTTTGTGCATGGTTCCAGGGAATGTAAGAAGACAATCGTGATTTCTCAAAAATGTGCTATTTTCTGACGAAGCAACTTTTACCTCAAATGCTGTCGTCAGTTCTCAAAATTGTAGATGGTGGGCAGATCATAATCCTAATTTTATTATTGAAGCAAAGGACCAATATAGTTTCAAACTGAATGTCTGGTGTGTAGGTCTGAATTGTAGGTCCCTTCTTTTTTAGACAAAGTTTAAATGGCGAACGGTATTTGAACTTTTTACGGACCGAGATATCTACAAGAGCGGATTCGTTTATTCTTTCAACAGGATGGGGCTTCTATTCATTCTACGAATGAAGCGCGGGAGTGGTTGAACAACGAGTTTGGTGAGCATTGGATAGGTCGATATTCAGTAATCCGCCTTGGCCTGCTAGGCCTCCAGTACTAACGCCGTGTGATTTCTTTTTATGGGGTTTATAAACAACGCCCATTCCGAAATGTAGAACATTTAAAAATTTGTATAAGGAATTGTGCAGCACTGATCAACAGAACTATGTTAAATTTTCGTCGCGAAATGTTTTCCAGATCAATTATATGTATGGAGCGCGAAGGTGGTCACGTAGAATATTGAAAATTTGTAAATTTTTTGTTTTATTGAGTTTTTTTTATTTTTCCACATCCACCTAAAGAATACTAAATTCGATTAGGATAATAATGTATTATTAGTTTAATTACAAATATAGTTGGTTTAAATTTATGTACGGATTGAGAATTTGAATAGATCATGTGCATCAATATACAGGGCATGACTACACCTAGTGACAAGACTACATTGTGTGTTCATAATTAATCTCCCGCAAAATGACTATTCCACAAATGTTTGATTAGTTTTGACCCAAACTTATGTGATTTAGGTTATTAAAGCTGTGTCCAGATAAAACAAGAATGTATAATGTTTCTTAGTAAGGCTAGAGGAATAAAATGGTATTTTTTTTCAATCCGGTTCTAAATTGGTATATGGGATCCTCGTTGGATTGCAAACACATTTTCTCAATACATTTTTTCGATATTTTGTCAATTTAACCCATTTTTCGGCACCACAGACAACTTTTTTTTTAAAATTCCCGCCAAATCTGAGGTCACGTGATATAAGTCGCAACGGATTTTTTAGTTGCCCGACATGCAGAAACAAACCGCCATTAGAGTTTTTCAGAAATTTCAATAACAATTTTTTCCCATATTTAGCCAACTTTATGACGGACACTGTACATGCATGTTTAATATGAAATGATCGATGGAAACAAATACGTTTATTTGAGATTCAGAAACAAATAAGCTCCAGCTGAGTTTCTAAACGTTATTGAAGTAGGGAAAAGGTTCAGATCAATTATTTTCTTTTCTGAAACTGATGTTTATTGGTTTAAGGGATAGATCATGCGAAGGGATATAAATGTGGATGAAGTAGTTTGCATCAGGGTTGGGAAGTTAGTGGGATATTTAAATGGGGTTCTACAGTTTAGTGTACAGTCATTTATGTTATAACCTAATCTTATGGGGGAATTCCACAGATGCCAATAGAATATTCATAACACAGAAAAAGATCATACGAAAAATTTTCAACAGAGACTTCAGACAAACTTGTAAGCCCACATTCATTAAATATAAAATTATGTCGTTCTACAGCATTTATATCTACCACTGTATCTTGTATGTAAGAAAAAATATTGATAAATTTGAACTGAATTCTTCAAATCATGATTATGATACCAGGAATTCTGATCATCTATGTGTCCCCAGACACAAAACTACAAAACTTTAAAATAGTTTTAGATACATGGGAATAAAAATTTATAATAAACTCCCACTAACTTTTACAAGTATGGACTCCTTCAGTGATTTCAAAAGGACCATAAAAAATTTACTGCTAGAAAAATGCTACTATAGTGTAAAAGAATACCTCCATGATAGCTTGTAGGAACTGTCCTTGTCTATTCCATCTGTATTTGCATAAATATGCCTGTATAGTTATACGAAATGTACTATTTTAATACTATTTTATTTTATTTTATTCATACCAACTGTATTGTTATATATTATTCGTGTTCATAATTTTAAGATAACCCCAAAATACACCTTTTACAGCGGGTGACTGACTTGTCCTATACATGTTTGTAATGTCACAAAGGATAAATAAATATTTCTTTTTCTATTTCTATCGATCAGGGATTTTCTTATAAGGAAACCTGGGAAAGTGGATAGGTTCTTCCTTCATGCTTAATGGCATGGCTCCACCACAAAATACAAGGCCAAAAATATCCAAATGAGTAAATTTCGCAGCTCTGTGGTACTTTATTATCTCAAGTTCCCCGACTAAGGCCTGCCCTGCCGCGTATTTCATTCAGAAAAACTGGAGTTTCTCTAACCGGTACCTGGTCGTCCCTATTAACGCCCGCCTGTTCAATATTTTTCCAATTAACGGCCAATCAGTTTTGATTATTCATCGGTGTGAATGGAATTTTTGCTTTCCCACAATATATTCATTAGTAACGATGTACTAGCTGGGTTTTTCAAAACGATTGGATCCAGTGCCGTAGGAATTTTCGTAGGGTGCGGGTATGGGAGTATTTTATTCATAGAAAATAACTCGGAGTTATATCAATAAGCAAAGTTTAAATGTGTAAATGTCGAGAAAGTATATAGTGAGGTAACACTTGCAATTTCTGGCTGCAGTACATTATTGAATATGGAGTTATTCGTATATAAATGAAGGTTTTTTTTTCGGTGGATTTTATGATAATTAATTCGATGTGTATTCCAAACTCCCTAAACTATACAAGAGTCTCAAAAAGCTTTCCTTGTACAGAAATGTTTTTTTTGTTTCCTTATTCAGGAGTAGATACCAGTTATGGTCTTTGAGAAAAAAATAAACTTTGAACTGTAGACAAACATTTGAAAATAAAGTATAGAACATATTGTAACGTAAATAAACTTAACTTGGTTTAACTAATTTATTTAACACTTAATCTACAACTTAATTTATATTACTACGCCACTGTATAGCTCGATGGTATGGGCTCGTTCAGACTGTTCACTCCCTCTTGAGGGCTGTCTATTTATCTCCGATACAGCATTCTCGATGTTTCGAATTCTTCCAGTTGGCGACGGCATGTTCCAATTGTTTCCAATATTGACCGTTGCATTACGCGGAAGAGGGACTGGATGGTTCTCGAATATCTCCGGGATGATCTCATCCTCGATGCGACGCGGGAGGCGACAGGTCCGGCCGAAGAGGGAGGTTCGTTACATTGCCCCTTCTTAAAGACATTTCGTCCCGAAATTTCATCCTTGGAGTGTGACGATATCTGCATGACTCCCATATCTGCACCGTGAAGTTCGATGGAAGTAACACTCCACGGTCTTCATGATCGGTCGTGGAAGAGGGTTACAGCAAACCAAAATCTTGACGCCGCTGGATCTGAATATCGCCTCCAGCATACTTCTTATGACTCTCCAGTCCAACCCATCAATACCACAGGATAATTTTGGAATTGCTAGATCCACCAGATTCTGGTCCACCATAGTATCTCTTAGTTTGGTGAGACTCTTCCAGACATCTTCATAAGACGGTTTATCTTGGGAATGCCTCTTGGTGACTAGGTAGTAGATGTTTCTCTGGCCTTTCTTCAACTGTAGCACCCCACCAACTTCTGTGTTTGGAGTTGACCAAATTTCTTGGAGAACACTACGGCGATGCCCCTGGACATTCGAAGATCTTCTGCCACACAGTGCGCTAGTGCGTAGTCAGCAGGCACCTCGAAAAGGTCTCGTGACTCCTCTCTAGTAACCCCATGTAGAACTTTCTGCCCGTTTGAATACAAGGACATAAACTTCTCGAACGTCATATCATCCTCCGGTGGCTTGAGGGTGCGAACTTGGTCATGGTTTCCAGCGTAAGGGGCCAACCTGTTGAAATGGACGACCCTTGGTTTCCCTCGGGTGGCTTATGGATTCGGTACACAAGGTCGTTTATCCTTTTCACGATCTTATACGGGCCTTCCCACGAGTTCCGCAACTTTGGTGATAGTCCACGACGACGTTTGGGGTTGTACAGCCAAACCAGGTCATCAACCTTAAATCCTCCAGCGTCGGCCTTGATGTCATAGGTCTTCTTCATTTTATCGCTGGCACTCTGGATGTTCAACCGGACTCGTTCGTGGATGTCGTCCATTCTCTGCCGAAGTTTGCTGACGTAGTCCTCTCCCGCAGTGTCTTGTCCTGGCGGTATCCCAAACTTCAGGTCACAAGGCAGTCGCAGTTCTCGGCCCATTATAATACTAGCAGGAGTTTGACCGGTTGACTCGTGTACTGCGGATCGATAGGCCATCAGGAACAAATGAAGATACTGGTCCCAGTCTCTTTGATGGTCAGAGACAACCTTGGACAAGTGGCGGTTGATCGTCCTGTTCATCCGTTCCACCATTCCATCGGACTGCGGATGTAGGGCCGTGGTTCTTGTCTTGCGGATGTTCAGCAATAGACATATTTCTTGGAAAAGGTTGGATTCGAAATTTCTGCCTTGATCCGAGTGCAGCTCCATTGGAATACCGAATCGACATATCCACTCTTTCACCAAGACGTCGGCGACGGTGATGGCTTCCTGGTTGGGCAGGGCATAGGCTTCCGCCCACTTACTGAAGTAGTCCATTGCCACAAGGATGTATTTATTCCCGTGGTCGGATACGGGAAACGGGCCGGCGATGTCAATGGCGATTCTCTCGAACGGGCTGCCTACGTTGTACTGACGCATCGGGGCCTTGGGTCGTATTCGAGGTCCTTTTCTAGCAGCGCATACAGCGCACTTCATGCACCAGTCCTGGACGTCAGCTTGACAATTGGCCCAGTAAAACCGTTGCCTCACTTTCTGCAGGGTCTTCGTCACTCCCTGATGTCCTCCGGCGACTCCATCATGGATTTCCCGCAGCACTTCCTCTCTTCTGTTCCTGGGAACAATTATTTGGCGTCTGTCTTCCCCACCAATATCGGCCTCCAACACACGTTTCAGGATCCCATTGTCCAGAATAAGAGAGTTCCATTGTGCCCAAAGGACTTAACAGCCGGCGAGTAACCTGCGACTTCCTGCCATGATGGTCTTCGATTGCCCTTCTTCCAGCTGACGACTAAGCCAAGGTCGGGGTCTCTCTCTTGGTCTTTCTGGATCTTGCTGTCATTCCAGTTGTCATCCATTGCCGCGGTTCTACAAAGTGTTGCTTCTTCTCTTCGCTCGTCGGCAATGTGAGCAATCATCTGGACATGGTCTTCGCGACAAGGCATCTGCATTCTTATGGCTAGTTCCGGCTCGATGTTCGATCTCGAAATCGAATTCTTGGAGTCTCTCGATCCAACGTGCTACTTGACCCTCAGGATTTTTGAACTGTAAGAGCCATTTGAGAGCTGCATGGTCAGTTCTCAACAGGAATCTTCTTCCATACACGTACTTGTAGAAGTGTTCCACTCCCTTTACAACAGCTAACAGCTCTCGCCTGGTGACACAGTAATTGCGCTCTGGTTTGCTAAGCGTCTTGCTGAAATAACCAATGACCTTCTCCTGTCCCTCCTGGATCTGAGATAGGACAGCTCCAAGTCCCACGTTGCTGGCGTCCGTATCCAAAATGAATTTCCCTTTGGGTAGGGGATAGCTCAGTATAGGTGCGTTGATCAAAGCTCCTTTCAGCTTCCTGAATGAATCTTGACATTCTTCGGACCACTGGAACTTTGTTTGGCCTTCCGTGAGCCTGGTCAGTGGTTTAGCGATGTTGGCGAATCCCAGCACATATCGGCGATAGTATGTGCATAAACCAAGGAAACTTCGAAGTTGGTGAATGTCTTTTGGGATGGGCCAATCCTTAACAGCTTTGATCTTCTGGTCATCCACTGCTACTCCTTCCCAGAGACGCGTGGCCGAGGTATCGAACTTCTTTTGGAACAGATGGCATTTCTTAGGGCTCAGCTTCAATCCGGAGTTCCTCAGTCGCAAGAATACTTCCTCCAAGTTTTCACGTGGTCCTCAAACGATCTGCCGACCACAATTATGTCGTCGAGATACACTAGACACGTGTTCCATGAGAGTCCCTTCAGTACTGTTTCCATCAATCTTTCGAATGTGGCGGGAGCATTACAGAGCCCGAATGGCATAACGGTGAACTGCCACAATCCTGAGCCGATGGTAAAGCAGTCTTTCTCGATCTTCCTGAGCCAGTTCTACTTGCCAGTATCCACTCTTCAGATCAAGGGTCGAGAAAATCGTGGAACCAGCCAACGTGTCTAGGGTGTCATCTATTCTCGGGAGAGGGTAACTGTCCTTCTTCGTGACATTATTAAGTTGGCGATAGTCTACACAAAACGTGTCGATCCATCCTTTTTCTTCACCAGTACGACTGGAGAGGACCAGGGACTGTCAGATGGTTCGATAACTCCTTCTTTTCCCATATCGCTGACTATTTTGTCAGCCTCTTCCTTCTTGGCAAGAGGAAGTCTTCTTGCTGATTGCCGGATCGGTCGGGCACCCCCAGTATCAATCTTGTGCTGGACCACATTAGTTCGACCCCTTTTCCTTGTCCGGTATCGAAGATGTCTTGGTACTTTTTGACTAAATCTCTTAGTTTGGGCTGTTGAGTTGGTTTTATGTCTTTGGAAGAGATGGCAACTAATTTTTCTAGTTCTGTGGGCAAGTTGTTGGGTTGGCTAATCGTACCTCGTACGCCCCGGATCACAGATGAAACTGACGAGCAGTGCCCTAAAATTGTTCCTTTCTTTAAGGTCACTGGAAAGTAATTGACATTCATGACCCTTACCGGTACAAATTTTTCAGCACGTAACAGGGTTTTCCTAGGGCAATCCCTCGTCCAATTTTCTCATCATGAAGTTTGGGTTCGAACATCATCACGTCTCCACTGCTCGCACTCCCGTCCAGGCGAGCCTCCAGGATGGTTTCAGCCCTCTCAGGTACGCTTACATCTTCAGCCAACAGCACACGGATCAACTCTTCACTTCTCCCATGAAGTACCAGCTCTTCTCCGTTGACACGTAGGACGGCGTCTTTGAAATCCAATTCGAACCCTCTGGAATTCATGATGTCCATTCCGATGATTGCATCGTCTTCGATGTCCGCTACAAGTGCCTGATGTTTCACTTTAGTGCTGCCCAAAATTATTTCAATCGGTAGCTCGCCATATACAGTAGCTGGCTCCCCTGTTGCTGTGCGTAGCTTCCAAGTTGTCGGTTCAATTCGTTCCGGTGTTCTGGCAAAGGAAGGTCCGAGAATTGTCCTAGTCGCACCTGTATCTAGCAGCATGGTGCAAGGCTCGTTATTGATGAGACCGTCTACGAAAACACCTCTGTTCTGTCGTTTCAGGATAGCGACATATGCGTTGTTAACCGGGGCTTGCTGGACACAGGCCGACGATTGCCCTTCTCGTCGACCTTCTTTAGTTTTCCTGCATCGGGTCGTGTTTCGAATATTGGACATTTGCTACGCACATGTCCAATTTGCCACAATTCCAGCATCTTATCTGTCTTTTCTCAGGCAAAACTTCCTTCATCACTTTTCTTATGGCAGCTTCCAAGTCAGCATGCTCCTGTGAGTCTTCTTCAATACATCGAACTTTACTTTGGTTTTTGCAGGATTGCTTTGCTGCCTCAAATTCCAAAGCGCGTGCCAGTGCGTCTACGAGATGTGTTGGACGAGCTAGTGTCAACGCTTGTCTGGTTTCTTGGTCACGGAGTCCATCCAAGAATGCCTGAACCGCTAATCGCTCCATTACATTTTCCGGTGTGGCTGGATATGCGAGACGGACCAAGCGTGCAATGTCAGCTTCGAATTCTTGTAAGGATTCGCCCGATTTTGGCAGCGATTTTTCAGCTGGGAGTGGTATACGTGTTCCAAATGGGCGTGGCCATATCGTAATTCTAGATGTTTAATCAGCTGATCATAGTCCTCCTGTTCTTGGGCGGTGAGAGTTTGTAGAATATTTGTCGCTTCTCCACGTAATGCAAGTGTCAGTGCTACAGCTCTTTCCCCTGCATTCCATCCGTTTGCTTTGGCCGCTGCTTCAAACTGCCGGCGGTAATTTGCCCATGGAGTTTTTCCGTCGAACTGAGGCGGCTTCATGGAAAGCTTCCCTATTTCTGAAATGACCTTGACATCTTTTATACCCTCTTGAACTTTATCCAAGTTCAAACTCAAGTCCAGCATTGCATTTTCGTTAACCATCTCTTTGGAGGGCGCACTATTAATTCGTTTTTCCAGCTTACTGATCGTTTCCTTTATTTTGTCCATTTCTGTCTCAACGGTTCCCATTCTTCCTTCTAGAAAATTAGCCACACCACACAATTCTTTTTTTAGGCCTTCTGTGTTTTCCAGGAACTTCTCTTCCAGGCTTCTTGCATTTTCTTCCAGGCTTCTTGAATTTTCTAGAAGCTTCTCTTCCAGATTTCTAGAATTTTCTTGAAGCTTCTCTTCCAGATTTCTAGCATTCTCTTCCAGGCTTCTTGAATTTTCTCGAAGCTTCTCTTCCAGATTTCTAGAATTTTCTTGAAGCTTCTCTTCCAGATTTCTAGAATTTTCTTCAAGCTTCTCTTCCAGATTTTTAGCATTTTCTTCCAGGCTTCTTGAATTTTCTAGAAGCTTCTCTTCCAGATTTTTAGCATTTTCTTCCAGATTTCTAGAAAGCTTCTCTTCCAGATTTATAGAATTTTGTTGCAGTTCTTCTTTCACGGATTTAGTAGTTTCTTCGAGTTTATTCATTACCAAACTTAAATCACCTCGGGGAACTTCGAATAAAAATGTTTCGGGGTCCTCACCTTCTTGTATAAGTCCTTCTGCAAGTCTTTCCTGGAGTACTTGCTTTTTACCCGTTGTTTCCAGTTCCCTTTCCTCCAATTCCTGTTTCAATTCCGCTACCTTCAAATCCGCAAGGCGCACTTTTCTTGAACACATTTTGTCTTTGACGAGGTATCAGTCTGTTTTACACGAAAAGTTTATCAGTTTGTTAAAAATTCACTTCACGAATTCTTTTCCACGGGCCACCAGTCTATTGTCTGTTTCACGCGAACAGTGTATCAGTTTATATTCCCACGCACAATTGTCCACTTCGCGAAAACCGGGCCACTGTCTATTTTGGACGTACAAAAAGGTCTATCAATTTATTTTTCTGACTATCCACTCCACGATCACTTGTTTATTTTCAAAATCTCGCTTCCGACACCAATTGTAACGTAAATAAACTTAACTTGGTTTAACTAATTTATTTAACACTTAATCTACAACTTAATTTATATTACTACGCCACTGTATAGCTCGATGGTATGGGCTCGTTCAGACTGTTCACTCCCTCTTGAGGGCTGTCTATTTATCTCCGATACAGCATTCTCGATGTTTCGAATTCTTCCAGTTGGCGACGGCATGTTCCAATTGTTTCCAATATTGACCGTTGCATTACGCGGAAGAGGGACTGGATGGTTCTCGAATATCTCCGGGGATGATCTCATCGCTGTCGATGGCGACGCGGGAGGCGACAGCTCCGGCCTAGGTTCGTTACAATATCATATTTTTCGATTATTTCATTCCAAATACTTTCTCTTGATGGTATTTAGTATTCAATATTCCATTTATCTAGAATCACTTGGATCATGTCATTCTTCGCATAATTTCTAAAGACCCCCACTGACGATGAGATCGGTATCGTTATATTTATTTATTCAAAAAAATACATCCAACAGGTTATAAGACCCAATTACAGGAGTACATAATAATATGTTTGTATGCAGTATAATACAAAAAGAAAAACACACATATATATATATATATACACACATTTATACACATATATACATATACACATACACATATATGTACACACTCATATACATATATATATACATATATATATATATACATATAAATATATATATATATATATATACATATAAATATATATATATATATATATATATATATACATCCACAGGCTAATTAGAAATTGTATTGTATATGTTGCATGATACGTAGTAGCGATAGAAATTTCATCATGTGTGTGGTTGTATCAGTATCAATTTGTTTCACGACTCCATCTCGTGATACTTGATACAAATCTTATATACTTATTTCGCGACATGTAGCGATACCGATCTCATCTTCTGTGGGGCCCTCAAGAAATATTTTTGAGTATTTAAATAAAGCGAGGAATTTCATATACAATTTAGTTAATATCGTATATATTTAAAATAATCTAGTTTATTTCCGATAAAATTCTCAAAATATTTTAATCTTTTGTCCAGATACTTGACTTGTGAAAATATCATACGTTGTATTCAAAATGTTTTGATTTTTTTATATTTAAAAATCATTTGAAATATTTTGGAAAATTTTGAATACTGCCCAGGATCTATTTGAAATATTCTTGATTTTCGAACTTTGATAAATATTGTATATTTTAAATTCAAATCGATTGTTGAAATTAATTTCTTTCTGGTCGATCCCAACAAAGTCTTGAATAACGTTTATTCATTCCAAGAAACATACATGTTTATGGAGGGACAAAGATACAATGAAATTCATTATCAAATAACAGTCAAAATATTTATAGCAGTATCGAACGCTGAATATAAAAGGTATTTTACAGTTGATATAAATCATAAATCATGAAGGGATAGTTGACAAAATGTCAGTTCAGTTCATTTTTGAATTTTGTTATATTTTTTATTTTTTTAAGGAAAACTATTATAATAAATTATTCCACGATGATAAAAAGAATTTTTTCCAAACTGGGTTTTTATTTGGAATTTTTTTTAATTATTACACTGTCTTGTGTGATATTTATGACAATCAGAATTTACACTGGATGTGAGATTACAATGCTTATTATTATTTTTTGTGAGATGGATAAAAATACATATTTTCAATTTGAATAACGAGTCAATGTCAAGCAGTTCCCTTGGTTTATATAATTTGGATGTTTGTTCCAAGAATGGTAATTTGAAAATATATTTATTTTGAAGGGATTTCAATGGTTTCAATACAGATTTCGTTGCAGTACCCCAAATTGATATTAAATATTGGAGTTTTGAATAAATCAGACTAAATAAAATAATTTTCAAATATTTAAGAGAAAAAAAGACCGTATCTTATATAAAATGCCAATAATAGGAGATATTTTTTTCCTGAGAATTTGAATATGTGTTGACCATAAAAGAGTTTGGTCAATGGTTAACCCTAAAAATTTCGAGTATTTGCTGCAAAACTTTTCAAATGTTAGGATCAATTTAATTATATTTGATATCATTTCTACAGCTCATTCATGTTCCTTTCCATGGAGTGAATGAACATTTTTAGTGTTCTTGGTACACCTATTTTGGTTAATACCGAGGGTTTCACAAATAATACCCTATGGAAATGGCAAATTGCCTTATGTATTTCACAACTCTATCCAACACTTGTTTATGCAAATAAGATTTTCACACGTTTCGAAATTTTCACATATTCTCCGCATCCGGCAACATGCGGTTTTCCAAGGATTGCAATATCTTCCTCCGATTTCCTTTACCGTCAAGAGGACTCTCGCCATTGATTTATTTGCAGCCAATTAACACGGTTTTATCTTATCTTATTTTTCTGTCCGTTTCCTGTCTGGTCAAGCTATTATTAGTTGGGGGTTTCTGATTCTCCAAATGTTTACAATATGATTTCATTCCGCTGGAATTTGCAATGCGATATAGAAAAAGCGGCGGCAAAGCGAAGACCGTTCAATTGTTTTTTATATGAAAAATTGATGACAATCAGATTTCATTTCAATCGTTGGATTTGCGGGAATTCGGTCGAAATGTTGAAGAAAACCAATTTTTAAATTGTCGACGTTTCGAAACTTTATTGTTTCATTCTCAAGAGTCTGAAGTACAAAAACAAGAACATACAATTAAAATGAGATTCTAGAATGTGTTTTTTTTGGTAAAAACAGAATTAATTAAGTAAAATTACATCGTTAAAAAAAACAATATTTAAAAACACTTCGAACACATTACATTACATTATGAAAATCTTAAAGTCAACATGAAATGTGAAAACACAGTCAAAAAACCTTTTTTCACGAAACTCAAAACTAAAACACCAAAAGAACTAAAATCTGATATTATCTATAAAATACCATGTGCTGAGTGTGAGAAGGTGTATATAGGACAAACGGGGAGGTATCTAAAGTAGAGGCTGACTGAACACAAGAGGGATTGTAAAAATATACATAACCCTTAAACTATCAAAAACCCACTAGCCTTGCAGAGCACTGTAAATCATCACTTCATACTTTCGACTTAATTCAGCCAGTATTATAGGACAACAGACGATTTAAAAAAAAAGACTCTTGAACGAAATGATCGAAATAACAAAACATGGAACAAAATGTGTTAACAAAAGGTCCGATATTGAAAACCTACACACTTCATATTTCAATCTAATAGAAAAGACCAAACATTGATCCTAGATCTTTATTGAACGGCTTTTTCCGATTCCAATACTCATTTCTTTCATGAGCCTTTTTTACATTATAAAAACATGATTCACAGACCATTCAGTTGTTCCTTTGCTTCATGTCTGTGTTGACGTATTTCAGGAACTTGAGTATCTATTTATATTTTATGTCGAAATTATTTATTTTACACTTTTTAAACTCGGAAAGCCATCCTAAATGTGAGTACTCATCATTGTTGTTGTGAGTACTCATCATGTGTTCGATGTGTTTTTAAATATTGTTTTTTTTAACGATGTAATTTAACTTAATTTATTCTGTTTTTACCAAAAAAAAAAACACATTCTATAATCTCAAATTGTATGTTCTTGTTTTTGTACTTCAGAGTCTTGAGAATAAAACAATAAAGTTTCGAAACGTCGACAATAAAAAAATTGGTTTTCTTCAACATTTCAACCGAATTCCCGCAAATCCAACGATTGAAATCATATTCAACGGTCGCCATTCATCCAACTAATCAGATTTCAGTTCATGCGTTAGATGCAATAGTTTTCTCTACAGATATTCAAATAACAGCTACTTAAAGAGAGTCAACGGTGTATAACCAACATCTCTCTATATGCGACCCTTTCTTGAATTTTGTATTTATAATAGATTCGACAAAGAACAGTGAATTAACAAAATAGGTAAAATTTAATAAGGGGAAAACAGTTTTTTAATACCATCATTTGATTAACAAACGTGGTAGTCCATTCATTGCTGGCACTGATTGTTCAAGAATATTAATTTTACAAAAATCCGCGTTGAGAATCCTCTGTAATCTTCCCTGGGGACACTCATGCAGGGAGTCTTATAAAAATAATAAAAATTTAACCGTAGTTGATACTTACATATACGAAATATCGTGTTATGTTCATAAGAATCTTTCATTGTTTAGCTGCAATAGATCGAAGCATAATTACTCTACCAGATTTAAGAACAATTTACTTCCGGCAAAGCACTCAACCAAGTTTTACCAAAGAAATTGTACTACAATGGCTGCAGAATCTATAATAATTTACCTGAAGAAGTGCAAAGTGCGCCAAATATTCTCATTTTCAAAAATAGGCTCAAAGACTTCTTGACCGAAAAGAACTTTTACACACTTGACGAATTTTTTTCTTAAGAGGTTGTTGGGACCACTGTATGTCTAGTTGTATACATTTATATATCTGTGGTTCGTCGGTATTCGTGTTTTATTCATAATTTATGTTATATTTCTTGTCTGTGTTTACTGTGTATACTTTCATTCACTGACGCTCTCGGCAATTTGTTATGGACATCATTGTAATGGTTTTGATAACTTATTGTTGATTAAAGTATATTATTATTATTATTCCCGACGGTTTATAGGGTTGCAAATTTATAGGTAGACTGGTTTGCCAATCCCGAACTTGGGGAAAAATTCGCACAAAGTTTGGAATTTTGTGTCATCCGCGAAAATCGTCTTAATTGATAATATTCTATTGCCCGGTTTTCCCGACATTTTATAGGGTTCCAAATTTATAATTAGCTTGTTTGCCATAACAGAACTTTAAGAAAAAAATGCACAAAGTTTGGAATTTTGTGGCATTTGCGAAAATTGCTTCTAACAATAATGTTCATTTCCGCGATCTTCCGCGATACTGAAAAAGGTGCAAACTCAATTGAGGACTTGAAATTATGCCACCAAAGTTTGCAAAGCACGAACATTTTTTTTGCAATTTCGTGACCCCTAAAACTTTGCCCCTGACACTGTTTTTAGCGTTATCCATAATTTTTGGATGTTCCGTACACATGAAAACTTTGCAAATTTAAAGCATTTTAGGGGTGACGGAACCATGATTTTCCACAAATTTGCACAATGTTTGCAATTTTGTAACCAGAATTAGCACTAATTACACCGATTATTTTTCCGACCCAAATATCGACCAATAGAATTGCACCATTCGACGTCACGTGGTACAACCTACATGGTATTATACTGATTATTTTTCCGACCCAAATATCGACCAATAGAATTGCACCATTCGACGTCACGTGGTACAACCTACATGGTATTATACTGATAATTTTTTGAAAATTTTCTCTGGTAGTTGCTATATATAAAAAACAAAACATGATCCAGTCAAATTAACCACACTTCAAACTGACAGGTTGAATTCAATTGTGACAATTGGAGATTTTGCATGAAAATGAGTCGATTTGGAGTTTGTTCTCTGTCCACCATCGATAAAAAAGTCAAAGGAAATGTTCCCATTAATACGGAGAAGGCAAAAAAAACAGTTTGGAACCAATTTACTACTTTTTGTACTGAGAGGGAATACACATTGAGTGCTGAAACGAGTGAAGCGCAATTGGCAAACATTATGAAAGATTACGCTTACAATATGAAGAAAATGGATGGAGAAGACTATAAAGAAGGTACAATAAAAACAATGTGGAATCAGACTGCCAAATTACTTCAAGAAAAGTATTTGAACGATTTCGACATCAAAATCAACCCATTTTCGGATGCTGCATTCAAGACCGCTCGAGGAGCTCGTGATGCCAAGCGTAAGGCTTTACAATCGATTCCGGAAAAACGGAGGGCAAGTGCAGCAGCGTTGGAGGAAAAAGATTGGGATGCAATGACCACTGTTTGGAAAAATAATCCCCCGAATACCACACGAGCTTCAAAATTATCTGGCATTTCCCTCAAGGTTCCCTGCAAACAAATAAAGTCAAGTTTTTCAGGAAAAATCACTCGCGCTTCGCGCTCGTGATTTTTTAACCTGGAAAACTTGACTCCTTCATTTGTTTGCAACGAACCTATCGGGAAATACCCGATAATTTTGAAGCTCTTGTGGTATTATAAGTGATTATTCGTATTTCTGGTTGAAAATTGCGTGTGCAAGTTTTACAAGGGATGTAGAAAAGAAGTTAGGGAATATACCTGCAATTTGAACAATTTTTGCAATTTTGTCCAAGTAGATATGGCGAATTAACGTTTTATGCGAATTTGAGTTATTTCCGGTTACCGGATGAGTGTGCAAATTTTTATATTTAGTCTTTACTGGATGCCTCAACATCCGGCAGTGCTAAAGAAATGTTTGTAATTATTGTGAATTGGCGGTCTATTTTGACTGGCGATACATTTGCATTTTTGTTTCGTCTCTCTTTGGCAATGATTACCGAAAAATATCCCATATCAAGCTACTTTAGTGATGACAGTGTATACGCAGAACGTGTCAGTTAGCAAATTTGATCCCGTTAATTTTTTTGCAGAGTTGGGAGCTTTTAGTGTTGAATAAACTGAAATGGGACGTGGCGGCCGTGACCCCTCACGACTTCCTCAAACACCTCCTCAACAGGTTGCCGATGGAGGATAATTGGAAGATCAGGCCCGAAATGGTGCTCAACCATGCCAAAACGCTCATTACGCTTTGTGCCAGAGGTATGTACGACGAATTTTATCCTTTTTTCTTCTTTTTTGGCGATCCTTCTCTCTTGGCCTTCGTACGAGACCTGAATATTACAAAGCTCTGCGGTCCGACACAAAGACGAACGCCTGGTGATGTATAACCAAGGCCCGCCCCGTGGCAGTGGCGTAGCGTGGGGTATTTAGGAAAATTCGAGCACCGGTCTCGGAAAACATTCAAGTTCATTCAAATATGTTAAAACTTATACAGGGTGATTCAAAAGTACTTTGACAAACTTCAGGAGGTGATTCCTCACAAAATTCTAATATGAATTATCCTAATGAATATATGTGCGAAAACGCTTCGTTCTAAGATACAGGCTGTTGAAGTTTTATTTTTATTTTCGTTTTTTTAAATAACTTTCGACCTTAATTAAACGAAAATTGGTATTGAGAGGTTTTTTGAGGTGTCGAATTCGAACCTGATGTTATTATTGCTCTTACTCGTAGGGGGCGCCACCTACACGTCTTTTTCTTTTTTGAAGATTCATTCTTTTTTTGAGCGTACTTCTAGCACATTTTTCAGTAAAAAAATAATTTCTTCTTTCATGTGTACGTAAAAAAGCTAGCCTTGTTACAAGTCGCTATAAGCAACCGTTTTCTAGATGTTTGGACTTGAAAATTTCAAGTCGATTATTTGATAATCGATGCGTGTTGAGGAATCACCTCCTGAAGTTTGTCAAAGTACTTTTGAATCTATTTCCTAAGTAAGTTAAATTTCCTAAGTAAGTTAAAACAAGCTTTTGTTTGTCGTTAATGAAGAAAACAGTACTAAAAAGTTGAAAATAAAAATTAAAGACAAGCTTTTATTTATACAAATGCACTAAAAAGGAAAAAATAATTTCTTTCATTGTTTGAATCTGTTACTCACATAATAACCTACATCAAACAATAAAATAAATAATTTTTTCCTTTTTAGTGCATTTGTATGAATAAAAGCTTGTAATTTTTTTTATTTCAATGTTATTCCTACTGAAAATTATGATCATTGTGACCATATTTTTCGCATGTTCCAAGTAAATAGAAATAAATTTAGGTTTATATATCGATACAACCCTATCTTGGTCTAATCATATAAAAAATCTGAGAAAACAAATTTTACCTCTTATTTGAATCTTATTCAGGATCAGTCATTATACCCCTCTCAAATATTTGAAAATTATTTATTTCAGTTTAATTCATTCAAAATTACAATATCTCATTTTTACTTGGGGAACAGCTACCATTTCTACTATATAACCCTTACAAACCCTGCAAAATAAAACAATAAAATGCATATATAAATTACCATTTACAGAATCATCAAAAAATCTATACAAACCAAAAAATTTATTGAATCTCCGTTTATAAAAAAAATAATAATTTGTTAATAAAAATCTAAATACGTTTTAAATCCAACTATGGAAAAACATCATTATTTCATGATATATATATATATATATATATATATATATATATATATATATATATATATATATATATATTCCTTGAGGTTGCAGTCAAAATAATGGCCTATGAGAAAAAGTAAAACTCTTTCTTATTTAGTCAAGCTTTCGAAAATGTTTATTTTCATTATCAAGACAAGCTGTGGAGAAAAAAGAAAACACAATTGTGAAAACGATTTTAAACAAATCTATAGAATTACTAAGGTGAGGTTAAGTGAATAAGCGAACTTTTGAAAATTTCGTGATTGAGGACTTTTCAAAATCATATCACTATGACCCACTACTAGTAATATATATAAAAATTAAACAATAGCACTCGCACATATTGTTTTAGATACTTAATTTAAACATTGATTTGTTGAAATTATAAACAGGATGTTCATAAAATCAGATGTGGAATCATCTGCGACTGAAAGATAAACTTTTCAACATTAATTTAAACACTTTGAAATTTGAAACGGCACAATAATTACCACATGGTTGAAGCGTGACTGAAAAAGGAAAATGGTGGCTGACAAGTAATACATGACATGAAGTGTCAAGTGTCAAATGTCATCTGTCCAAACATGAAACAGTCAAGGGAGAACCATGTGCTTTGTCCACAAAACAGAAGGAATAGTACCAATCTATATGACACAAAAAAATTGTTAAATGAGAGAAAAAATCAAAAAATACTAAGCAATTTTTTAAATTCAATTGGAATCAAGTTTCAACAAGTAATTGTAAATGACACTAAGGTTGGAAATATCAGATCGTTTATTCATGCTGTTTGGTTCATTTTTTATGAAAACCATTTCTAGGAAATTCCTTTTATGGAAGTTATTCTCTACTGCTAAAATGGAAGGGTTGTTAAAATTACTAAAATGATTAGAATTTATATTATGTTCAGCTAATGCACAACTGTTTTTTTTTATTTTGAATCACTCTATGAGATGTATACGACCTGTTAAATTCTACCGGTCTGCCCGAATATATTTTATCACAATTTAGGCAAGAATATATATATGCATTTGATTTCTCATATATCGTTAACGGGCTTTAGTTCTAGTGTAAGGCTTGCAATGTTTTAATGTTTGTTTGCAATGCGTAGTTTATCAGTTTAAACACATTTGTCAGTTTGAGGTTAGTTCTCTTACATATGGTAATGTTTTGTAAATAAAGGTTCTATAGTTGAGGTTGGGACTTGAATTTATTCTTAGAGGATTTACTGTTACAGGTCTAATTTATAATTGTATTTCAGATTCAATAGTAGTAACACTGGGTTGACGATCAGTACTGAATAGTAATTTATTAATAAATTTGATTGGATATGAGTTTTCTTTTAGTATTGTTTTTAGTTCATTTAAACATTCCTTTTGAAAAGTAGGATGTGATAAACACACTACTCCAAACATGAAGACAAACTTGGTGAAAGGTATGAAAAACAGAGTAGTGTGTTTATCACATCCTACTTTTCAAAAGGAATGTTTAAATGAACTAAAAACAATACTAAAAGAAAACTCATATCCAATCAAATTTATTAATAAATTACTATTCAGTACTGATCGTCAACCCAGTGTTACTACTATTGAATCTGGAAATACAATTATAAATTTAGACCTTGTAACAGTAAATCCTCTAAGAATAAATTCAAGTCCACAACCTCAACTAATAGAACCTTTTATTTACAAAACATTACCATATGTAAGAGAACTAACCTCAAAACTGACAAATGTGTTTAAACTGGATAAACTACGCATTGCAAACAAAAACATTAAAACTATTGCAAGCCTTTACACTAGAACTAAAGCCCCTTTAACGATATATGAGAAATCAAATGTCATATATAGTATTCCTTGCCTAAATTGTGATAAAATATATATCGGGCAGACCGGTAGGAATTTAACAGGTTCACTTGGGATCAATAAAGTAAATTGAATATCTCATCATTCCGTGTGGTTCAAAAACGTTCACAGTTGCGTACTCTCTGGAGTACTGTAATAGCTGAAACTATCCAAGAACATGCTCATTACTAACCTCAATCACTCAAAAGAAGTTTACATACACACATTTACCTGCTCCTTTGGCCATTGTGCATGAACCAAATATCGTATGAAGGCCTAACGCCCTCGACAAGTGCCGCCAATGGATTCGCAAATACCACACAACCTTAGTGTGGCCCCAGAACCGAATGGAACTCTCGATTTCGATGGTTCAGTTTCCCACACTCGTGTTCTGGCTCGTCTGACACTTGTCTGCTGGTTATTCGCGGCCAATGCGATCTGCCGGCGTATTTCGGTTCAGATAGTCGTTGTCTGTTGTGCAGTGTGCAGACGACATAGCTACCTAGAGTATAACACTCACATATACACATGGCTATGGTCAAGGATGGATTGCACGGCCTTGTTCAAATGTTTCAAGGGGGCTTTCGCAACTTTTGACAAGTCTCTCCATTGATAGCCTGTAGATAATGAGAATACCTTTTCGTTTTCCATTTTATCACGAAAAACTTCAAGTGCGATTTGAAATTGTAATAATTTCAGAGTTGATTTCCAAAACGTAATCAAAGGGGAGATAAAACCCAAAAAATAGTCACACGTTAGCATATCTTTTCAAATAGGGGCTGTTTTTTAACCGACGAAACCAAAAAGGAGGATGAGTATGATCACGCATAACTTTTTACTGAGACGTCCGATTCCGATAATCCTTTCTTCAGTGGATAGGGTGTACTTCGAAGTTGGTCCCATTTGAATTTAAAAGATGAAATCGAGCCCTAAGGGTAGCAAAATGAAGGATATTGAGCACTCACCCTCTGAATTCTGGTCCGTTAAACGATTCTATCAGGCATAACTTTGTACTGGGATCTTCGATTTGGATGATTCTTTTTTTATCAGATAGGGTATACCTCATAGTTGATCATATTCCAATTTGAAATGAAATGATCCACCCCTATGGGTAGAAAAATAGAGGATGATTGATTTTTCACTTGTGAACAGTGGCACACATATGTAGTTGGCATTGACAGATCCTCCTACATCCGTCACAATAATTACATTCTATGAAAGGATGGAATTATATACAAAGTGATGAAATCAACTAACCAGAACTTTCAAAAATAATTTATATTATATAACAATAAATAGTTAAAGTAGATAATCATATTATTTAACAGTCAATAGTTGAAGTAAGCTAGGTAAGTAAGTATTTTGGAAGTGATAAAAAATTAAGTAGGTAGTAATTCGTACATTTCAGCCAACATACCACGCATATCTTTCCACAAAGTAGTCCGATTTTGATGATTTTTTTTTCAATGGATAGGGTGTACTTCAAAGTTGGTTTCATCTCAAATTGAAAAAAAATGCCACCCCTAAGGGTAGCAAAATGGAGGATATCGATCGTTCACCCTCTGAATGTTGGCCCATTAACCGTTTCTATCAGGCATAACTTTGTACTGGGTTATCCGATTTGGATGAATCTTTTTTTATTGTAGAAGGTATACCTCGAAGTTGGTCATATATGAATTTGAAAAATAATTATTCACCTCTAAGGGTAACAAAATAGGGGATGATTGATTTTCCACGTGTGAACCGATTCTCTTGAAACTTGGCACACGTATGTAGTTCTGATAACACTACAACATAATGGATACTTCAATTGTTGATTGAGTAAATAGTAATTAGTAGATTTCTGCCACAAAAAAATAGGAAATACAACTCAATTTTTTATTTCTTATTGAACACTATATCATAATGGATTCCTTAATTGTTGATTGAGTAAATAGTAATTAGTAGATTTCTGCCACAGAAAATTAGGAAATACAACTAAATTTTTTATTTCTTATTGCAGGAACAAAATATAAAGCACAAACTGTGCAAAAACTAATATATAATGAATGTTCAAGATATCGACTACCCTGTTCAGAATCTAGAGCGCTTCCTCTTCAAGACCCTATTGTGGCTGCCCAGTTTGCTCAACGTGATAAGTCGGAGTAGATTATTTTATCTCGACTTTTTTATTAATTTATTCTTCAGGTTGTATCGAAACTAGTATTCAAGCCTATACTGAGTTGTGAGTAGACTTCTCAGTCTCTGCATTTCTGCTAAAGCTCGTTGTTCATGGTGAGGTTTTTTTAATACCTTATTTGGCTTTTCAACTTATTAAATACCCAACTCGTACTTTTTGAATAATATTATTTAGTAGTTGTCAAAACATTGACATATCGCAATCGTCATTATTTTTGTTCTCCTATATCTGTCAAAATAATATCATTCTATAAAATAATGAAATTATATACAAAGTTATAAATAAACTAACCAGAACTATCAAAGAAAATTTATATTACATATTATTTAACTGCCAATAGTTGAAGTAAGGTGAGTAAGTAAGTATTTTTGAAGTTATGAAAAATTAAGTAGGTAGTAGATTTTAGCCACATAAAATTGAAAAATAATAACTTTTTAACAAAAAATTGAACCGACGAAATACGGAACTGAAAAGTAAAAAATAAAATAAACCTTCTTAGTCTCAATAACTAAACTCCTAAACTAATGTAAGTAACTAATTTTGAGTCGGCGCCAAACGAAAAATCAACGAAGATCATTAAATTACTTCAAAAAAATTATGAGAATGTCACCGCGCAACTCGATGCCATCATTTTATGCCTCTCCTAATTCTTTTGCTTGTTTGTTTGGCGCCGACTCAAAATTAGTTACTTACATTAGTTTAGGAGCTTAGTTATTGAGACTAAGAAGGTTTATTTTATTTTTTACTTTTCAGTTCCGTATTTCGTCGGTTAAATTTTTTGTTAAAAAGTTATTATTTAATATTCCCGTTTTGCTTCAACATACTTTTCCTTTCTTCGAAACTACACACGAATCAGGTGAACACTCTTCTTTGGCAAGTCCTCGAGAATTCGCTTTGATTCTACATTGGCGTTTGGAAATCTCACCAAGCATAATTTTTAATCAGCAGCAACAGGCAGAAATCATTGGGGTAGGATCCTGGATCGCGTGGTAGATGGGTGGTGACTTTTCGACCCCGGATTCGTGTGAATCGGAAATTATAGTTTCCTAAAAAATATAGCGATCCACAGGTTGATTGCTGTTTTGAATCGTGGTCATCTCACTAAAGGATATGAAATTCCTGTATTAAAAATCCTCCATGAAACTTTTCTACCGGTCTATTATTTTTTTGCTAGCTCATCTGCTTTCTGATATTTGTTTGTGTGAATCAACTGGGATAATTCAGTAAGGCGCAATCCCTTGGAGCAAGTTTCATGTACTTAGTGATGTTATCTTGATTGGCTACTGGTGTTTTTTCTTTACGATCCACCTCTGCTTCTTTTCCATAGTAGTTCGTTGGTTACACCAGTTGCAAACTTTTACGTATCTCAATATATTCTTGTCACCCGGATCTTCTGATTGTCTGTTTATCTTCAATATTCTTCCCGTTTCTCCTTCTTCAAAATCTTCTAAATAATGCTCCTTCATTTTGCTCATTATTATTTTTACTAAGCCTCATATAAATACTACTGTTGTTAAGTCATTTTAATTTAGATTGTTACAAACTTTCCTTTGAGCTGTTTTGTTTGTCTGTCGATTTTGATGTACTTCCAGTTTTCCGATTGGGTTGAAATTTTGTGTAGTTCCAATGAAAATGTACTTGAATGATTGTATGTTCTGCAATTGTCTCCATCTTCCATATTCTTTCTGTTATCATGTATGTTTGCCCATTTCTACAATCTTTCCTTTTGCCAAATTACCTACACACAATATCAATTGTATTCTGTTATAGTGTTTTTGTCCCAATTAGCTCTGCATATCAACCTCTCCAGTACAAATTGGATGAAGGTATGCGGATTGATGTACCGCTCCGTATTTCATTCATGTATGTGTTTTCTCTAAACACAGTATTTTTATTTTCGTGTTAAGCTCATTTTCAGTAACTCTTTTACATAGAAAAAATTATAATAATAAATTTTTATTAGCTTTTGGAGTCTATTAAAACTACCAATGTTTGAGAGTATATAGTGAATAAAATTTGATTGAATGATAACCGACTCTCATTCTCAATGCGTCAGATCAATGAATTGACATTTCCTTGGGTAGGAAATTTATGTATACAGGTATAAAGGATGGTATCAATCAATCAATTCATGCTAGTCGATGGCTCTTATAAAATTAAAATCTAACGAATAAAACCTACTGAACTCTATCTGGAGACGATTAAAAAGAAACTAGCTTAGCAATCATTTGAATCATCAATCAAATTTGAAATTGAATTGTTACTGTCTCCTCCATTGTCTTCCGATAAAAATATATTTTGTATGCAGGAGGAGAATGGTACATATTATTAATGATCACGGTTATCCAAGATTCCCATATGGAAGTGATCAAATGATTCAGATGTCATCTCATAACAATGATAATAATGTTCAGTGGACTGTGGTCGATTTCATCCTACGTATGTACTTTACTGTTCAAGTTCAAGTATTGATTCTGAGGAGGTTTGCATTATTATAATTACAATACTCCTCTCTATAGGATTCGGATTCCTTATTAGCACAAAAAGCTGTGTTTAGACTGGAAGTTCGCAGAATTATGAGTTCCCTGTTTCGATGTTTATTTTTCAATATTGGGAAGATCTTTATCATTCCAAGAAGGGAGCTTACCCACATTGCTACGTAAATATTCATATATTTAGGGACCACATATATCTCGGAAACTTTAACCACACATTTTGAAGAATATGTGTATTTTCGACAAGCATTCTGTATAGATTAAATATTCTTCATGATATCAATATTCTTTCAGTATATTGGTTTGTAGATTTGTTGAATAGACTCAAATATATAGCTTTGAAGCTTATTTTCGATAACTTATTATGAAATGGGTATTCATCGAACCTCAATGGCCTTCAAATAAATGGCATTGTAACTCAATTGAAACAAACCAACAGGAGTATATATATTAGTGGTTTTGTTCAGCGGAGAGAATAATTGGCTCATATTCATTAATTAGATATATTCTTTTTGTTGCAAATAAAATATTGAAATAAATATTTCAGTAACCACGGACATAATATTGATAGAAAATAATTTCACAATATTGGGTATTGATTCCTCCAATGGGTTTTAATGTTTTTCGTTATAAGAGATTGAAAACATATACATTTTGTTATTAAATGAAAAAAACGGCTTTTTATAATAATTATGATACTGGATAACCTTTCATTACTTCAGACTAAAAATGTAAAATTCCACATCAAAATACACGCAAAATATAACCTGAGGTAGATTTGAAAAAAAAAATGTTTTCGATGTAGCTGGGTAACAATGTCTTTTGTATAGTGAAGTTCTTTGATGTTCCCGAAGTTAATGCAACATTTTTGGAATCACCAACACAAATAGTAAGTTATTCAAACGGTTTGGTTGGGATTAGGATCAATGTTATTGAAAAAAAAACTATTGCTTTCTTGCCAACGTTTCGAACTTTAATTAATTCATCGTCAGGACAACAATGAGTTTTACTTTACAATTCTTTTTGAGAAAATTTTAATATGGTAAAATAATAGAAAAATATAATAAGAAAAATGCCCACAAAATATTGAAACATTTCCTGGGGTTTAAAATATTATAAAGTTTTTATAAAATATAAGAAGCCTCACTAAAAATAAGTTTTTCCGAGTATATACAGTAAACAATAATAAATAAAAAACATACATTCTGTGAATAACGAACATTTGTGGCACAACAGATTCCACATTTAGCTCGAGACAAATTAAAACTGAGTTAAAATCCCGAGAGTGACTGTGAACCTTGATATTATTTTTACATTGTTGGAAAAAAAACACAAAACAGTGGTGGTGAAAAAACCTATACTGATAACGAATCATTTCGATAGCTGACTCATCAGGTTGAAATAAACACGGCATATTACGCTTTGTTTGAATCTCATTTGAGGTACGGTATTCCTTTTTGGGGAGTGTGTAGCTTAAATTTGCTGGACTGTCCTCAAAATTCAGAAAAGGGCAATCAGATATATTGTTAAAATTGGAACACGCGATTCATGCAGGCAACTATTCATTGATATGGTGATACTGACTGTTGAAGCTCTTTTTATTTTGGAAACTGTTCGTCTTATAAGAAAACATATTTTGAAATTTCTTCTCATTATTCCACAAGACTAAGCTCTAGGAATAATTTGAAATTACCCTTACCTTCGTCCTCTCTAATCAAGAATTCGTTTATTTATAACGGGGTTAAGATGTATAATCATTTGCCAATCGAAGTCAAAGACTCTTATGTAGATAATGTGGGTTTTTGAAAAAACATCAAAAATCGACTGTGTCGAAGACCGTATTATGTTCTACAAGAATTTTATGACGATAATCTGATTATAGTTTGACTATTTTGAATTGTATATTTATTTATATTTCATATTGTATTTATTTATATTTTATATTTATTTACTTATTAATTGTATATACTTGCGATTTTTTTTTGAGCCTGTGATTGGGTTTCGTCCAATATATTATTTTATATACCTGTATTTGAAGCTTTGTCAACAATATTATCATCTTCGGACAATAAAGTATATTTATTATTATTATTATTAACCAAACCGTTTGTGAAGAACATATCTGTGGATCACTTTCGCTTTGTTTTTGAATCTAATTTTAAGTTAGTCTATGATATTGTTAACGTCATATAGTAATTCTTCCCAAATACAAGTTTATATACGATAAATCCGCCAGAAAACCCACAGAAAAGTTTTTTTCGTTCATTTTATCTCAATATCTCCCAACAAACCACAGCACGATGTTAACCCTGGCCAACAAAGCCGGTGGCCAAGGCGATAAGGGGGCTGTGCAACGCATCGAAATTTAGTTCAATGCCTTTTTGGCCCACCCGCATCTTTGCCATCCGAGATCGTAAAGGAAAAACGGCGTTTGCATCGGCGCTGAAGAGTCTGTCTGTACCGCAATCCGCAGCAGACTAATAAACACGGTTATGCGTTTTTAGATGGGGGACTTGCCTAAGAAGTACGTCCGTTTACGACAACGAATTGTTCAATATAGAGGGTGATTCAAAAGTACTTTGACAAACTTCAGGAGCTGATTCCTCACAATATTCTAATATGAATTGTCCAAATAAATATATGTCCGGAAACGCTTCGTTTCCAAGATACAGGGTGTTAAAGATTTATTTTTATTTTCGTTTTTTTTAAATAACTTTCGAAATACTGATTTTAATTATTCGAACATTGGTATTGAGAGGTTTTTTGAGGTGTCGAATTCGAACCTGATGTTTTTATTGCTCTTATTCGTAGGGGGCGCCACCTGCACGTCTTTTTCTTTTTTGAAGATTCATAACTTTTTTGAGCGTACTTCTAGCACATTTTTCAGTAAAAAAAACAATTCCTCTATCATATCTACGTAAAAAAGCTGCAATTGTTACAAGTCGCTATATGCAACCGTTTCTTAGATATTTGGACTTGAAAATTTGAAGTCGATTATTTGATAATCGATGCGTGTTGAAGTTATTGCCATTATTTTGCATTTTTCACAAGAATGCTTAGGAAATGAATTTGACATTCAAGTAAGTAGTTTTGGTTTTTTGTAGGGGGCGCCACCTATTTTATTTATTTTTACCCGTTTGAAATAGTTATTTTTGTATCAAGGGTGCAAAATCTGTATTTGTTTTAATAAAATTTGCAAGAAATATCAACATTTTATTTCAAGAAATTTTGAATATGAAGAATAAAATAAAATAAAGGAAACTAAATTGTATTCAAATAAATTGTTCAAAGTGTCCACCTTCAGCGAAGATACAGGCATTCAGTCTGTAGTTTTATAAACTAGTGACTTCAAATGTCCCCAAAAATGAAAATCTAGCGGGTTTAGATCTGGGGACCTTGGTGCCCACCCCTACCGATCCATCGATTTGGATAGACCGTGATAAGGAATTCCCTGGCTACAACGCTAAAATGGGCAGGAGCCCCATCATGCATAAACCTCATGCGGATACGAATTTCTAGTGGTACATTCTGAAGTAGTCCCAGCGATTCATTTTCTAAAAAGTCTCTGTAAGTTGCGCCATTCAGTCGGAACGGAAGAAAGAAAGGACCTATCAAGTAATTATCAATTATTGCCGCCCATACATTTACAGAAAATTGATACTGATAATGTCTTTCACTAACTGCGTGCGGATTTTCCAGAGCCCAAACATGGTTGTTATAAAAGTTTGTGATAGCATTTCGGGAAAAGTTTGCCTCGTCCGTGAAGAGTACATAATCTTAAAAATTGAGGATTTCCAGCCAATTTTCTCAAAAACCACTGACACATAGTAATGCGTTGGGGGAAGTCTCGTGGCAAAAGAGCTTGTACCCTTTGAATATGGTACGGATAAAATTGTTGATCGAGGATAATTCACCAAACTGTGGACTGAGTAGAATTGACAGCTTCAGCAATTATTCTTGTACTTGTTTCTGGATTCTCCTCGAGAGCGTTCAAAACAGCTTCTTCCAATTCTGGGGTTCGGACTGCTCGTGGTCTTCCAATAATATCAGCTGCCCTCTTGAAGCTACCTGTTTCTGCCAAACGACGGTGGAGACTGGTGAATGTTGGAGCTGAAGGCAGTACTCGATTAGGAAATCGCTCCTGGCAAGGCCATAAACGGAATGCATATCGGCTACATGAGCATTATTGTTTAAATAATCAATTTTTCAAAATTAGTGTTTTAAAACTTACAGAAACTTCAACAAAACGTTTAACTGTCACATAATATGTAATTACGAAAACTACTTACTTAAACGTCAAATTCATTTCCTAAGCATTCTTGTGAAAAATGAAAAATAATGGTAACACGCATCAATTATCAAATAATCGACTTGAAATTTTCAAGTCCAAATATCTAGAAAACGGTTGCTTATAGCTGTGGACCAATTTTGGTTCAAGCACTACCTCGAACCGAATTTGTTGAAATACATACAGTGTGGTGAATTCTCCGTCTACACAAGACCAATAAACTCGGTTGTGTTGTGGAACGCCAACACCCACAGCATTCTTGATTTTATAGTTTTACCGAGAGTCGGCAACAATCAACAATGGACGTTTCATGGGAAATTCTTCTTCGCGATTTTTAATATAGCCGCCTGCTAGGTTCCTTATATATATATATTATATTGCTCTATGGTAATAAGGCGAGCGACAATAGGTGATGAAAATGCCAGTTGGTTGTTCGTAGATGATTGCATATACAGCGATTTGAAAAAATTTCTGGGGTCAAGACAATCGGAAATCAACATTGAAGGCATTCTCTAATCAAACCAGAAATAACATCGCACAACACCTTGAAACTAGCGAATACGAAAGAGATTCAACTTATAATATGTTTATATTGCTCGCAGGTTTGGCTTCCTCTAAGATTGTAATAATAACGAGACTGTTTCTAGTAAGATGGAGAAAGACTAGTAATATAATAATAATGGTATTTATTTGTTGAAAAGTAATTAGAAGCTATAATCAGGAAAATCTTTACAAGTGTAGAAAGGACAAACTAATTAGTTCACCCCGATAAGTTACTGCGTTCACCAAATTATATTTCCTATAGAAAAATGATTCAATTTGTCAGTAACTTGTCGTCCCCTGGATATGCCTTTAAAAAAATAGTAAAAATTCAAAAGATACTTCTCTATATAGTTTTTTGACGTTTCGGGGACTATATTTGCCCTCGTTCTCAAAATCTTCTAAATCTCCTTTAATTGTTTGAATAATTTGGATTTGAAAAAAAGATGGCGGACGAGATTTGTGTTTATGGTCCGATTCGACTCAAAATTGGTACATGGGGGTTTTTGGGGTCGATTATGAATTTTTATTCAGAATTTTCAAATTCAAAATGGCGGTTCCAAGATGGTGGATAAGTTTTGTGATAATAGACTGTTTCTATTCAAAATTGGTATATCGGGGTTTTTGGGGTCGGAGATTGATTTTTTGTCAGAATTCATAAATTGAAGATGGTCACCATAAGCTTTTAAATGCGCTAAAAAATAAAAAATAATTGCTTTTGATGTGCGACGTAGGTTATTCCGTGAGTTGTAGATTCAAAAGTTTGTCGTTTTTGTATTCGAACTGAAGAATTTGCACGACAAGCTCTTGAATTCATAACTCACGGAATAGCCTACGTCGCACATCCAAAGCAATAATTTTTTAATTTTTAGCGCATTTGAATAAAAGGTCTTTAATTAAAAAGGTTTTTTTATTAATTATTTTTTTCAACAGATTATTAATGTCCAATACTTGCTTTATATGGAGGTACTAGACTCCTGTGCTCTTTCCGATACTGTGTGTGGTTATCTAGTGAAATACCTATTTCGTTGAGTTCATTTATAAGTTTCCTATGGAGGAAAAAATAACGTCGATAAGTAACGAGAAGGGTTCTTCATCGGCGATGCCGAAAATAGCATACAGGAGCACCAATCCGACATACTTTCAATGCAAACACATGTGCGAATTTTCTTCAATGAAATACCACTGTATGGGGTACAATTCGTGCTTATAAGTAGCGCGGAAAAAAAATCAGAGGAAGTCTCGTATCGAATGTCTCGTCAAAAACAGCTGTGATAATATTTAGAACCAATAGTATAATCGTTACGTCTGGAAACAATGCTGGTCTTGATGGCAATTCTGCGTAAAAGATCCAAGCAGGCGGCGGATGTTGTCTGCAACACCGATTGTTTTGTGTTAATTTGCGCAATGACCAAAATTAGTTTGAGAGACCCCTTCAAAAATTCGGTCGTCGAACTCTGACGTCACCCGGTAACCTTGTATTTCAACCACGAGGCCAGGCAAATATTTCGCGTATACCAGCTCTCTGTCGAGGATATTCTGTCAGACCTTTTATTGGCAACAATTTAACGAAGTCGAGATGTGCGTGAATGAATTCGTTCCTTTCATTCTAGACGCAATCTCGCCAGGGACGGACTCTCGTCACTAATTTTTGCCGGCAACGAAATTGCTTCAATTAATTTCCCGGTTTCGCTAAGTCTTTTTTTTTCTAGGTGGACAGGCTCACTTGAACAACTTCATTTCTTTTTTATTCATTTTCACCCCCATGCGCTTTATCCTTGATTCTATTTCCAAGCCACCGGTGATAAAATCACGTTAATGTTTTTACCTTATTCCTCAATCTTGAGGAGCCCTTGATGCAAAACGGCCCTTGGAATGAAAACACTATGTACAAGTGAAATCGCAATTGATCAATACGGGTTTTTTATTAGATTGACCCTCAAGTTGGAAAAACAGTTCGTGGAAAAAGGAGGCAAAATGTTATCGTAAAAAAATATTTATTTCATAAATCCGTGAATGGAGGGTTAACATTTGAGAGGGAAAACACATAATTACTTGGAATGGGACGAGCAAGAAACATTTTTCCCAAAGTGTGTATACAGTGCTCGTCTAAAGTCCGTTCCCCCCCTATTCTAATTTTTGAACCATCTGGTATATCGCAACGAAATTTGGAGGGCTTAGATAGGATATAAAAACCTACTCTTTCAGGAAAAAATCACAGCTAAAAGTTATAAATTGGCGGCTGAGCGCCATCTCCAATAATTTTTTTAAATAGAACACCCCGTATATTATTCTATTTTCGAAATCTGCTCATAATTCTCAACAGTTTTCTCTAATACACTTTACTCCTAAATTCAATTGTTTTCGAAATATTAACGTTTGAAAAGTGACATTCCGGTTTAAAATGAAGTATGGATTTTGGTCACTTCCTGTAAAACATTTTGCTAACTAAACGTTGTTATTAATTTGTAGTTATATCTCTTAATGAATTCGACTAATAAGAGGCGTAAAGAGAGTTTATTAAGGATAAACAGTACCGCTTACCGGAAAATCTCGAAGCCTATGATTGTGTTCTGTAAATTCACAATCAAAACAAATTAGTTAGCTAAAAAATTATAATTTATTTTAGAATAACACTTTTATTTAACTCCAACAATTATTTCATCAAGTGTTCAATGTGGCCCCCTCCTAAATCTTGACAATAAAGTGCCCTATTATAAATAGCTTCTCTCACGTTGATGAAATTCTGTTAATCTATTTCTTCACATGTATCTATTATTCTGCGTTCCAACTCTTCTATTGTTTGGCATTCAGTGGCGTAGATTTTTGACTTCATATACCCCCAAAGGAAAAAATCTAGAGGTGTAAGATCCGGAGAGATCTTGGTGGCCATTCTGTACTTCCCCTGCGACCTATCCATCGCCCAGGAAAGTTTGTACCGAGGAACTCTCTAGCCATGCGATCGAAATGGGGAGGTGCCCCATCCTGCTGAAATATGATTTCGATTTTCAAACTCTTCCTGATTGTTTAATACAATTTGTCTTATTCGAGATTCAATTTCAGTTTCTTAAAGATTTCTGTAAAGAACTCCTGTAAGATTGCCTCTGATGGAAATCCCCGCCCAAACATTCACCTTTTTAGGAAACTGGGTATGTCCATCTCTAAAAATATGCGGATTAGTATCGCTCCAGTATCGTATATTCTGTTTGTTGACTTTTCCATTAAGAAAAAAACGTGCATTCGTCTGCGAAACATACACGTTTTAGGAAGCCCCGTTCTCCTTCAATTGTTCTTGTTAACCACTCACAAAATTCAACCTTCCGGTCCGTGAGAGCATGCAGGATTTTCATTTTATTGGGATGAAACTTTTCTTTTTCTAGGACTCTTTGGACACAGGATTCAGCTTATTTAAAAGTTTGCGCAAATATGACCTCGAAATAGGATTCTCGGGAAATCTATCATTAAACATACGGACTGCTAGATAATAATTTCTTCCAGCTTCTCCAAATATCAAAACTGCTTCAAATTTATCGTCTAAACTACGAGGCATGATCACACTTTTCATAAAAGGATGTAGGCGCTCAACGGACTATTTGACAGGTAGCAGTTCAGTTTGACAGTAAACAAGATGTTACCACGACAACGATTTTTTCCCAATGCAAACTTGATTGAAAGCAACATTAGTGTTTTTGGTTGGGTTTGAAATGATCAAAATGTCACTTTTCAAACGTCAATATTTCGAAAACAATTGAATTTAGGAGTAAAGTGTATTAGAGAAAACTGTTGAGAATTATGAGCAGATTTCGAAAATGGAATAATATGTGGGGTGTTTTATTTAAAAAAATTATTGAGGATAGCACACAGCCGCCATTTTAAAACTTTTAGCTGTGATTTTTATGAAAAAGTACAAACGCAGAAGTCTTCCTTGTTCAACCTTGTAATCATTTATAAAGGAGAACGAATGGTAAAACAAAAAAGTACCACTCACAAACACTAGAAAACTCAAAATAATAAAAGCACAAAAAAATACTAATAATTGAAATTATTGCACGTTTGTTAGCGCCGGGTTTCTCGGACACGAATGAATTATTTACGAGAAACTCAAAAGTCGTATAACTGCGCAGGGTTAGTCCCCATGAGCATGATGAAAGAACATCCGGAGGTCGGGAGAAGGAAGAATTGTGTGTGATTGTGGAGATTGTTATTGTTGGGTAAACCCTCCTCTTACAACAAATACTATACCTAAAATAATAATAAATGAACAATGAGTTTAATGTCATGAGCTTCTTGAAAGAACACCATGGAATCAGGAAAGGGAATTAATGTATTTTTCAATATTTTCATTGAGAATGTGAGGATTGATTGTTAGGAAAAACCTCCGCTGGCATTAAAGTCTATAGTTCTGCCAACGATTGAATAATGGTTTAATAATCATCTTCCCAAAGCGTAGCCTGTTCAGGGAAAGTCTTTATGATTAATTGCTGTGGCGTACTGATTTTTGGCAGACCTATTTAGTACTCAATCAACGTCAAGTAATTAAAGAAACTAACTTGGATTCGGTGGGATTTGAACCAGCTGTCTGATTGAATTCAGCGCTAGATATAGTTGTCACTTACGCGCTGAGCTACCGACCTTCCTAATAAAGCGGCGTTCGGCAAGTTTCAAGCTTAGCACTGATTTAACCGTGTCAAATTTGTTGGACTAAAACTGCCCAAGCTGGGATGGGGGGACATTGTCCACTTTTCTACGTTCTATATAGACGGGCGTCTTTCAATTAGTCCTTCCTGTGAATATCACAGCGAACAGAGAAGTTTTACGTATCATATCCTCACGTATGTGTGTCCAATGTGGATTTATATGTACGAAAAAGAGAAGTCCGTGCAAGATGTCGGCGGAGACCTTGAAATCGTACCGTCTTTGGATCGTGAGAATGTTGCAGCGCCAGGATGCATTCCTGCATCTTCGCTCGGCGAGACTGCTGCAACTTTTTATGGGCCCATTTAAATAAGAAGGATATCACATTTGCCCTTATTCGCCGCTGTTGCTCTGCTGCTGCCGCAATTTACAATATCTATATGTACCTTTTATTTCAGTTAGCAGTGTTGTTTATGTTGTTATCTATTTTTTTGCTCCAGAGGATTCTCCGAAAAAGATGTATTTCAAACGGGGAATTCGTTGTCGATTCAGAGTTATCGGTTGGCAATACCGAATTTATCGCTTAGTCGCATTGAGGACTGTACATAACGACGTCCCGCTGAGAAATCGAAGAAGATAAGCAGAGTCTAGTAATTTACCCGATCTAATCATCGAGGTCGAGAATTGAAACGCACATTTAAAAATGAAATGTAACAGTCATTGAAGCGGTCAAACAACTACATAAAAATATTATCGATAAACTACTCTACTGCATGTAACAGCAGCATTGCGGAGCAAAAACATACCTCTACAATTCAGTAAATCGCTTTTGAAAAACAAGTGGTATAACGATTGATATCAATGACTATAACGATGTATCTAGCATTCCTCGAAAAATCGTAACAGTATGTGGATGTTCCATGATTAATCGTAATCCTCGTTGAAAATAGCAAAACCTAAACCGAAACGGACCAAAAATATTAATGGCTATACTCTGTTCCTAATGTGAGAGAGTGATAAAATTTGCAATGACAGAACCCATTAAACAGGGTGGACAACTTAAAGATTGTATTGTAAACTTGCAATGATATAATAATAATTATACATGATTATAATTATAGAGAGGCAGATAATTGAGATATTAATTATTCTAATATTAAGTATATAAAAACTTATATAAAAGTAATAATAATAATATGAAAATAGATAAATCGTTTTTAAATTTCAGCCATCGTATTCCGAGTAGTCCGATGAACTATCGTCGTTGGGGTTCAGAGAAATAATAAGGGGCTCTGCAGTGTTTTCTAGCATGTTATCAGATTCCCACATTCTTTCTTCTATTCCAATCACATGTTCGACGCACTTACTCCATTTTTCTCAATCCATTGTCTTCTTCCCTCTTGCAAGAGGTTTTCAAACTCTCTTATTTAAAAGTAGTGTTATGCCTTGCTACAAACCCTTTTACTTGCGCCCACACCAATCCAGTACCGTTATATTCCATTTCGAAGCGATTTCGTCGACAAAAAATTTCGTACAGAGGTTTATTCAACTTTACAATCTCCAGTAGCACAATTTTCAGCATATCTTTGTGAAATGGCTTCTTATTTTAAGTAAGCCAATGAATGATGTCATTTTTTTTCAAGAAGAATTTGGTATTTTTTCGGATTTTCTTGAGTGGTAGCTGGCATTATCCATGACTATACCAGTCTCTGGAGGAATAAGATCTAGCATTTGCTGGAAGTAATCTTCAAAAACATCAGCGTTCATGTCTTCATGATAGTCTCCAGCCGGTTTTGATTAAAATGCCCATAAACCACCATCGACAAATCCATTTTTGCTACCAATGTTGAGTAATTATTAATCTTTTAGCTTTTCACGAGGGTGCTTTTATTCCAGTGGACCATCATCCCATGAAAGCTGGCCTCGCGCATTCCATATTTTTATCCTGCCATATTTCAGCAACGGTATATCCTTCATGTAACCAAGTTTCGTCCATATAATAGATATTCCTGTTTTCCCTTCGAAAGTGCCTAACTGCCCTCAATTATTGTCGTCGCCAGCAGATGATTTCGTCTTTCACTATTAAAAGTGATTTTCTGTTTTGAATTTTTTCATAATGAAAATTCATTTCCTTCAAAGTTTTCCACACTTTCTTCTTACCCATGGGTGTAATGAAATCATCCTTTTTCATTTCAGATATTATTTTGTTCAAGGTAGGTATTTTAAGTAAAACGAGTGTATGATTCTTCTAATGGCAGACTTTTCATCCTCATTTATTACAGTTTATTTTCTTCCTGTACTTCTCTTTGCTGACCTGATAGGGCCGCGTTTATCCTCGTGCACAAGTCGGTATATTGTTGACTGTCATATTCAAATACATTTCAACTATTTTTGTAACTCGGACTGTTGAGTCTTGGTGGCGAACAGCGTTGAACACATTGAGAATAATAATTTTCTCATTTTTAGAAAACGCACTTTTACTAATCTGTTTCTCAGCAACAAATTCAGAAACACTAGCCATTTTCAAGAACGAACTTTTCCAACAATTGTCGGAAAGTAAGTGAACATTTCAAATTTTTTAAACACAGGCCTCAGGTAGGTAAACTACCTGTGCCTCTACCTAGGCTTATAATCCATTTGTGAAACGAATCCGACCATATTGTTATCTCTTATCGCAGGGACGGATTTCTACATAATATTATTTGTTAAAAAAAGTTTTGAAGGAAAAGATAATCAGGTAGGTGATTGTAAATTTATTATTTTATTGTACCTGGATCAGGAAATTACAGAGCATACTTAAGCGTCCATCACGAAATCTCTTTGAACCAACTTTACAGGGTTATTGGTTATATTTGGACCAACATATATCCTCCTCATTTGACTAGAAAAATGGCTACATCAGGAAAGTTGTAGCATTTTTTCTGATCCGCCAGGAAATGTAAATAGAAAAACAATTGAACGTCGCATTAACAAGTTATAAACTTTCATTTTTTCTAATGGGACACCCAGTATATTATTGCATTTTTTGGTTCTCCGGAAATTTCTAGATATGTTTCATTTATGATGTCCTATATCTACTTGCACATTCCTATCTTTGTTTTTCATAAGCTATCCAAAGACATTTGGATTTAACCTCGTACGCCTATTGGCAATGTACGAAGTGCTTGGTGGGGACAGTCAAATCGTTCGCAGCGTTTGCTAAGTCAGAACTGCGAAACATCATCGGGACTGTCAAATTTGTTTTGATAAATAAGTCCACGTTAATTTCCCTTGAATTCTTACAAATATAATAAATTGCTCTCAGATATCGACAATGTTTCATATTTTTTCACTTGATTTTGATAGAAATTATCAAAACATGGCTAGTCATCCAACTGTCAAATCTTTCCCGAAATGTGGCGATCGCCAGTGTCTTACACATAGCCAATAGATTAGAAGCGAAGACGACTGGGTTTTACAGTTCAATAATGATTTACCACTCTCTCACATTAGGAAACAAAGTATAGTATACGATACCATTGCATTCACATATTCTGTTACTTCCAAAACTGAATGCTGGCCTTTGAAAACTGTGAGAAAATTCGGCCACATCGAACAATAAAATTGTGTTTCCTGCAGAATTTATTTTCGATAAGACACCAGTCTGTATCTTTCGAAGAAACTCACTCCGTACGAAGGCCTCGAGGTTCAAAAACCCATTTCTGTCGGCAGCCAACGCTTTCATCACATTTCGCTCTTTTTTTTTCTCGGCGGTCCTACGGCCAATAATTTAGAAGCAATTTCTGCGCCGTTTTCACATGCACGGTCTTGGTTGCCAAATTGCCGCACTGAAATTAACCATAATTCCTTCTACTATCAATGAGAACTGTATTCACAGATATTTGACCCCCGTTTTTTTTTTCAGAGTTCCCTTTTTCGAGGTACCACCCAAGTATTATCGCATGCGCGAGTATAACGTCTGCGTTATGCGGGGTAGGATGGGTCGAAAAAAGCGGGCGGAGTCTCCAAGACCTGTTGCAGACACTGACTGATATCACGAATATAGAGAAGGTAAGTTATTTTTTTTAATGACTGCAGAATAGTTTGCAAACAGATATTTTCTAATAGAAAGGGATGGCGACCGTTGAATTAATTGGAGCTGTTGAAATTGGCAGGAGTTCGGTCAGTGTTTTGAAGAAAACCAAAGATTTAAAATAGTCGACGTTTCGAAGCTTTTATTGCTTCATCTTCAGGACTATTCAAAAGTGGTTTTCCTCGTTAACATATGAATATAAATTCGACATAATGTATAAATACAATCACAGGTTGATACACACATGAAGTTGAACGAGTGAGTGCACAATACTAAGTACCCTTAGTATTGTGAACTCCTCGTTCAACTTCATGTGTGTATCAACCTGTGATTGTATTTATACACTATCTCGAATTTATATCCATATGTTAACAAGGAAAACAACTTTTAAATAGCCCTGAAGATGAAGCAATAAAAGCTTCGAAACGTCGACTATTTTAAATCTTTGGTTTTCTTCAAAACAGATATTTTCTGTTGCGGAATTCGAAAATTTCATAAAGGCTTCAACTTTCCAATAAATTCAGCTATAAGAACATTTATTGATAGCCTTGAAAGAGCGAGCGATACCTTGTATTTATCCCAAAATATATACCAAGTAACATTGTGTATTTTCAGTAATTTTTTCTATAATTGTATGTATGTACACTTCCGGTATGTTTTCCATTGACTGTCACATACAAGAAAGGCTCCGGGATTCGATAATATCACTACTAAAATTGTAAAAATGGTAAAATAAGAAATTGCACCTTTAATAAGTAAGTTAATAAATTCAACGTTCTCAACAGGCTCAGTACCTGACAAATAAAAAATTGACAAACTTAAGCCAATTTTCAAAACGGGCAAAAAATAACAAATGGAGAATTATTGCGAAGGCCAACAACAAAATATTTTTCAAAACATTTGGAATTTCCACTTCAAAGTGACAATTGTCACTTCAAAGTGCAGTTCATAGAAAACTTTTTCATGCGGTGTTCCTCAAGGTTCCATTTTGGGACCGCTACTTTTCCTTTTTTATATATATATATATATATATATATATATATATCTATATATGAACTCTTTGGTAGGCTTGGATTTGACTGGAAAAATCAGAATGTTTGCTGATGATGCAACAATAATATATAGTAGCAGAAATTTACATGAGATCAAAAATAACATGGTAGATGACCTCAAAAAATATCGTCATGGCTTATATCGCGTAAATTATCATTAAATTTTGAAAAATCATCATTTATGTTCATAACAAAAAGATCCTCGAACATTATAATAATAATTATAATATTAATAAGTTTATTTCAATTCATAGAAAGTTTACATTTTCAATAAATACATTACATTACATGGAAATGAACTATAAAACAATTCCACGAAGTAAACTTGTGGGATATTCATTAGATTTGATTTAATTTAATTATAATATTTTGAACGATTTTGTGGTATTTCTACCAGTTAGTATGGAATCATAGGATTTTATATTTTCAGTATTTCATGAAAAGTTATCCAAATTTTCAGATTTTTTTTATATGAGAAAATCGATGTGATGGTCTTTATTTTTTCGGGTACTATATCATAAACGTAAGGAGAAATGATTATGTAATTTTTTTTATCCAATTGTTTTATTTACTCTAATTTTTGCTGGTGTTTCATTTTTAAACCTACGCGTCAGAAAGCAAAAACACTAAATTCCCCTGAATTTTACTTTACTGTCTCCATGTTGTTTCTCCAGATTACGAAATCATTTATCGTCTCCGGGTCGATTTCCCCAAAAGTTGAATACTGAATCTGCAAAAAATTGTTCGGTCGTCTTGGCAGTAAACTTCCAAGTTCCAAATGCCCAGGATTCATAATACTAAAATCCGCAAATCGAAATATATACACAAGTTTGATTGGTTTTTAATTAAGCAGACTATATTCGAATTTTCAAAACATAAGGAATATTTGTTTGAAAATATGAACATGGTGTTCATATATGTAGTTCAATGTCCAGAGTGGCTTTAGCCGGAGAAGTAGTTGTTTTCTGTAAGATATTACAAGATATAATTTTTACCGTAAATTTTCCAATTTTCAGAAATATTTCCATTCAATTGGGAGTGTCTCCCTTTTCAATAAGGAATATTCAGATGGTTATTGCAATATCGTCAAAATGACAGGAAAGATTTGACTCGATATCATCTATACTAACTTTGAAATATGTATTAAAAATGATATCCAACTAAGATTACTAATACTTATACCGTAGCTAAAACGTGCGTTTGGATTTACTTCTTTCATTTATAAAATATCAAAATATGTTCACATTAAAGCAGCTAGAGGCAGAATTATTTCAATATACATTTCAAATTGTCACCATCACTTACGGATCCAAACAACACATCAGATAATTTAATAATTGATAAATATAATTGAATATCTCACGAACCAAGGACATCTACTAAATATGGAAAACAAGTCGCTGTAAAGTAATCTTGATCCCAGCTCATTTAGATGGATGACGAACGTTTATACAAGGAAGAAATATTTTATATGAACATGAGAATGGTTATAAAGCAGTGGGTATTTCTTTTCGCTGTGACACGACATTCTTGCCTTATTTAAATATTTCTGCGATGAGGTGTGCTTTCCAAGAAAAACTAGAAATCTTGTAGTCTGTATAAAGGCCCAAATTTAACTATTTTGTTCATAAAGTGGTTAATCATTTTGCTGTAGGAACCTTCAAGCTGGCTATTAATGACAAATTCTCATCGATTTTAAAATTTAAAGGTTTTCAAATCTAAAAATAATTTCGTCAATATATTAAGGTCTTTGTGGAAAGGAGCAATTTCAGTTTAGAAGTGATACTATGATTTCAATCGATCATCGTGACCCCAAAAGACTAAAAACTACTTTTTCATCGTCACGAAAATGGTCAATGTCGAATGTCTACGAAAATATCGTTAATATATATGCATTTCTTAATTTTTCTGGTCTGTTACTGACTTTCGAGCGATGTTTCCATGATAAATAAATGTGATGAGTAACTGTCAAATATCGCTGAAACGTTGATAACGATATATAATGATGAAAAAACTATCTAAGTTTGGAAATAATTTTATAACGTTCAATCAGTTTTTGCCACATTATCTCTAAATATGTATATCCCATGAGTATTGAAAATAATCTAGTTTACATACAAAACGAGGTTTCTTTACATACTTTTATCACGACCACATCCGGTTGATAGGCCAACAGCCGGAACCCTTAAACCTCATGATCAATGAGTTATATCAGCTGTATCACTCCATACAGGGCGATTAAAATTGTAAATCTACGTGGATAAAATTGTGATAGATTTGGAAAAACCCTCCATTGTGTGATGACATAAAGTCCCTGAATGAAAAAATATAGTGAGACATACAAATTGCAGAATTGAAATTTGTTAAATAGATAAATGAATTTTGCCTTTTTGCATAGTTTTATTTAAATATAAAACATTCCAGCTCCCAATATCAAAATCATAAGTTTGCTATTGTTATATAGATTTGTTTTTCGTTTTATATAATTATAATAACATTAAAAATCAACTGGATTATTCGACAAAATTTTCAATAGATTAAATTGAAATATTTCTTTGGATTGAATTTGGAATTGAATTCGAGACGTCGAACGTATTACAAAGTTATTAAAAATATTTTTTGGAGAGAACAAGCGTTGTATTCATTCCATTCACTCTTGAAATCAGTGGATTTCTCGACTTCCCTCGTAGATAATCTATTGACCTGTGCGTTGCAATTACATTCGAAATAATTCATAAAAGATAAAGTCTATCCTCTTCATTATATTGCATAAGACTCCGTAGTTTCATTTGATGTTTGATTGATGGTGGTATTTTTTTATCGTCATCAGGTCGTCGAGGTGACACTCTTCGAAACGGTCAAGATTCAATAACATTTTTCGATATTAGTTGCGATCAATCTCTACAAAACAGCCAGAATTGTTGAAAATATTTCAATAAGTAATTTCTGCAACTCGTATATTATCCGAAATATCGGAGTAGATAGGAACTAGCTGATTTTTTGCATGTTTTAGTTCTGTAATGACAAGTACTCTAAGAAAAAAATCAGTCTATAAGCCACAGCGGACATCTTTAACCATGAACAATAAATTGCAAATATTTAACAAACATTATGATGCGTATGAATAAACTGAGAAAATTACCCGTAGTGCAAATTAATCATAGAAATACATGTCCTAAAGAATTATATAGGTATTCATATGGGTGAAAAATTGTGGCTTTCTATTTCTCTTCATATAAAAAAATTAAAATTATATCGAACATTCTAAAAAGCTCATTCAAATGTAAAAATACTACGAAAAATGTCGATAACTTGTAATTTATCACTTCCGTATGAATACAAATGTTTTGTTTGTTTTATACAGGGTGTTAGTGAATAAGTGCGACAAACTTCAGGGGGTGATTCTGCATGAAAAATAATGACAGTTTGCTATATAACATTTGTCCGGAAATGCTTCTTAAAAACTGACTATCTATTTATTGCTCTGAAACCGGTCAAGATATGCAAATGAAATTTGGTGAGTTTTAAGAGGTAGTTATTACGCATTTTTTGACATGCAATTAGGAATTTTATGTTCATCATTGGCGCGCATACGGGTAATCATCTCAATTTTTTTTAAGAAAAGAATGGTACGCCACTGCGATATTTCAAATAAAAAATCATTTTTGAATTCCTCGTTTAATTTGTGTTAAAAAATCTCTTGCCTTTTTTACGTATAGGGCGCCGTTTTTATAAAAAAAAATTGAACATCTTGAGGCGTATTTTTCATTTCTTTAATACATTATCAAGAACTATCTAATACAATAACGTTAAACCAGAACAATAAAGAAAATAACACTAATAAATGAATAGGCGCAAAGCTACAACAAATGTTCAAAATGACCTCCCTCAGACGTGATACAAGATTAAACTCTACGCCTCATTGATTGTCGTATTCGCGCAAATATTCCTGGTGTATTTCTTATTGTCTCACAGCCGGCTATAATTCGATTCCTCAGGTCTTCAACATTTTCGACAGGAGTTGAATGAACTAATGTCTTAAGAAAACCCCAAATGCAAAAATCTAGAGGATTTAAATCCGGAGATCGAGCAGGCCAATGTTCCGTACCTCCCCTACCTATCCAACGATTTGGATATACTGTATCTAAGCGATTACGTACAATAATGCTAAAATGGACTGGTTCACCATCATGCATGAACCAGAAGTGTTGTGTCAGCTGTAGAGGAATTTCTTCAAGAAGAACAGGTAACTCTTCCTTTAGGAAATTAAGGTTAGAGTCGCCTGTTAGTCATTGTGGGAGGAAATATGGACCGATGAAATGATCAAGTACCCCAAGTCATTTACTGAAAACTGATGCTGAAAATGAGCTTCAAAGATTCCATGTGGATTTTCCTCAGCCCAGAAGTGATTGTTATGGAAATTTCGTATACACTGTCGTCCAAAATTAGCCTCGTCGGTAAACAAATCGCCATTTAAAAAATTGGGAATTTGAGCGATTTGATGAAGAATCCAATGGCAAAAACTAGGCGTGGAAAAAAGTCTCTAGGTAGTAGAGCTTGCACACGTTGAATATGAAACGGATACAATTGCTGTTCTTTTCTTTAATAATTTTAAATAGTGAGGTTGCTTGTATTCAGTATGTTGGCAGTTTTTCGAGTACTTGTTTCACGTGACTCCGCATTTAACTCGAGAACTGCTTCTCCTAGTTGCACAGTTCGTACTTCTCGAGGGCGCCCGCAGTCAGCCGTTTGTTTCTTAAATGTACCATTTTCGCGCAAACGTTGGCGAAGACGAGCAAATATTGTGTGATGGGGTACCCCACGTCTTGGATACAGCTCAGCAGACAATCGTCGAGCTAGCCGACCATTTCCATTACTTCGACCATAGACAAAAGGCATGTCAGACAATTCCGAATTTATATAATTTTCCATTCTTTTCGATAAAAGAAAAATTAATTACTTATTATCATTAATGTTATACCAAACTTAAAGCTTAGTATTGACCTCGTGAAACCTATAGTACGCGATTATTTTATTTCCGAATCCATATACATATTTCTACAGACAAGGACCTTCGATCTGCCCTACTCGACTTAATGCATTGTCTTGTTGTCCTTTTTGTATTTACCGTTTCGCTACAAGTAGTTATTTATTTATTTTCTCTTGTTGAACTATAGTTCTGTTCCATGTCACATGTCAATTTACCATAGCTAACTCTGTTCTTCCTTTGGTTGCAGGACTACGTCGAGCAATGTTTGAACCAGATCGACAAAATGATCAGGGAATCGATCTGCGATCAAGATTCGCAGAATACCGAAGTCAGCCCCTCCTCCGACAATGCCATCAGGCCAGGAGAATTTACTCCCCCGCCGGGCAAAAACCAACAGCACGAGGCCGCTTTGACACCAACGGATGTGCACGATGTCCATTTTTGATTCGTGCTAGCGCCAGTGATATACAGAGCTTCCATAAACATTTTTTTAATGTGTACCTTAAAAACTTTAGATTATCGTTATTATAATTTATGTGCTTTACCGGAATGCATAACAAGAAGGAAAGCGAAGAATGAAATGCTGCGTCATGGAAAACTTCGGGGGAAGGCAATGAATTACGCTTTAAGTGAGAAACCATAGTGTTTAAGGGCCGTTTGCACACTTTTGCCTAGAACCTACTTTAGAATCGAGCAACGTTGCGATACAGTTCGTCTCTCAATTGTGATATATTTTTCGACTCCATCTGCGTCAGTTGATATGTCACTGCCACTTTTTCCAATAGCAGAAACTCTGTGTGATATCTCGTTTGAAAGCTCTTACAATTCTTTTTACAACCATGACCTTAAAAAATCTGTTTAGTTTATAAGAAATATTTCATTCAAACCACTCCAAACTGCAATTGTGTTGCAGCCTGGGGTGTGAGTACATCATTCCCAAATATAAATTCCCCGTCTTTGTGTATGAATCAAATAATGCTTTTAGAAAAGTATCACAACTGTTGAGGCTATTCAAGAAAAACCCAGTGGTAACACAAATTCGAATGGAAATGGAATATTCTTTACACCCTTCTCAATTTTCAAAGTAAGGCGTTTGGAGCTCATGTTGAACCATTCTCAATGTTTATCCCAACAAAAGTTAAGAGGTTCAGCAAACGATTTGGTGCAAATGGCCATATTGAATCCATGTTTTATTTTTCGAGGGGGCCCTTCATAGTGTGAATGGTGAAAGGAAAAGCAAGAGAGTTATTTGTAGTTTTGTTGCCGTAAACTAACTTGTTGTTTTTCTGGTCGATTGAAGTAAATCGCAAGAAATCAGCACTCATAGTCATTTGTATATACACGTTTATTGTTCCTGATTTGACTTTTTTAACCTACTTTCCGTTCTGTTGCACAAATTGAGATCTAGATTGAACATACAAAAAATTCGGCCTCGACTTGTTCTCGATACGATTTTCTTGAATCTCACTTAGAAGCGGACTTTTTCGATTTCGACGAGACTTGTGCAACATAGGATTTTTCCACATACTTTGTTCTAAGACTGTAGCCCAATGTAATGAGCAATAACTTAATTTTACCTAATAAAAACATTCTGACTGTACAAAAAGTGTATGGAATTTTTGTCGAATCCAAAACATTCGCGGTTAGTTGCAGCTTAGAATGTGAAGTGTTGGACGTAGTTTTAGCGCAAAGCGACACATTACAAGAAATTATTATGATTGATTTTTTCTGCAACTGGCTGTGAATGATCAATCAATGCAACTTCATCGTCAAATATTCAACATAACTTAATCGTAATATGCGTCTTATTTATCCAACTACTTATACTGTTTTGTTATATTTTTTTAGCGACTAGTTCGACTTGGTATGTGATTACTTGTATTTGCATTCTTTTGTGATTTTGCAATGTATATGTATATTATTATGATAAGTGATCGAAAGTGATTTAAAATTAATAAAAAAATATTTTGTAGGGCCATACATGTACCTAATATGCTTGGGCATAAACAAAAGTAGACCTATATATTACAAAAAAATAGTTGCTTATATGTTGATAGTGTAAATATCTTGTACATATCCAGATCATCCAACCACGACCCACTGCCATTTTTTTACACAAAACCTATCCATTCTGCTCATTTGTTACAATAGTTCAATTTCAATATACCTCAACCTCAGTTCCATTCGACATCCATAGATTTATATTATTGTTCAGTTGAAATATAATCATATTATATATGCTTTTATTTGTATATAATTATATATCCTCTAAGAGAATTTTTACAATACAGAAAATGTTTTCTAAACGGTGTTTCATTTCTTTCATTAAGGTTGCCGAAAAATATGGCTTGTAAAACTAATGCGATACAGGAGCCACCGTGCATAGAACTGGCCAGCGGGTACTGTTACCGATAAAGTTACGTACTCCATGTGTCTTGAAGTATCAATTATCGTTTGGTTTGGAAATTAATCAAGAAGAAAGGATTCGTGAAATCGTTATTTCGAAATAACATTCTTTGAAAATGAAATCCAACGTTGTTATATCCATTATTATGAGGTCCAACAAAGTTAAAAAAAATGGACTTAGAGATTGGTATTTGTATTAGCGGGCTTGACAACATACCAGTTGGGTTGTCCTGTGAAGTTGAAATGAGGAAATCTTCGTTACGGATTTTACGGCAGAATATATTATGCCAGCGGCAGACGAATCGTTATTGAATTTTGATATTCTTCTAGTGAATGTTTTGGAAATCTCGCATTACATATATAAGTTTTGAATCCCAGGTTCATATGTATTTTGATTGCGGCTTTTGTGTTAGTTTGTTTGAGTGAGTTGTTGAGAATGAACCGATTTCTATGAAATTAATGAATAATCTCTGGATGCCATAATTCACTGGTTGAATTCTTACAACAGAAGATATCAGAGTTGGAAGTTGAAGCTCATAGTTTTTGAGAAAAAAAAACATTTTCTCAACAAAACTGCTAAAATTTCACAAAAAAGCAGTTTCCAATATTTGTGGCATTTTTTTGGTTCATTCTGAACGACTTGAATATTTCTCTTCCTTAATATTCGTTAAGAAAGAGACAAATTTTGTGGAAAGAAAGAATGGTTCCCACGGTAGAAATATTTTATATGGATTGTGTACTGGAGGAAATAATCAGAAAACGTTCTCTAAGGGAAGAAAAATGTTACTATCCTCCGTGGATATAAGATGATGTAGAATCAAAAACAGAAAGAAATAAATAATATTTTTCACGTCTTACATGATGTCCGCTCAATTTTTCTTTGTAAAATCAGAAATTATTGATTTATTCTCGTGCAGCGCGTGTGATTTTCACCAATATAAGACTACAATAATTTACCTACGTCACATACCTGCAGAAAAAAAATACTTCCATGGAAAACTGTGTACTGTGCGCCTTCAAAACTCCCAAGAAACCATGTTTCGTCCCAATACTTCAAAAGCGAATTGTTATAGTTAATTATTGTGCTATGAGTGTTCAATGGTTACAAGCATTGTACACAGAGTAATTTTTAATGCAACACATATTTGCCTTTTTAAAGAAGTTTACTGTTCTTTATTTATTTTAAATTTTTCCTCTTCAATGCATTTGTATAAAAGTTTGTCTTTTTCATCATTTTTATGTAATTCTTTCTAGTTATTCATGAAGTCCGTCATATTATTACATTCTGACAAACATTTGACAATCTTCGACCCCAAAAACCACCTCGTACCAATTTTCATAATCACAAAATTCGTCATCTCAAATTCATGAATTTTGATAAAAAAATCATAATCTCCGACTTCAAAAACTCCGACATTTTCTGTAAAAAAAATGTCATACTAGATTGTCATCGGAATTATGAACACCTGCCAAAGTTAATCGGACGACTAGAAGTGGATCAAAATTCACTTGCAAAATTTTACCCGAACGTTCAAATCGAGAAATTAATAATCACAGAAAAACAAACAGGCAAGTTGGCTAAAACTTGTAAAATATCAGCGTTTTGCGAAAAAACAGTATTTTCGAAATATTGAGTAAATTAACTGGCAAGGAGGTGCACTACCCTCAGAAGGAAGTTGAGAAACATTATTTCTCGTGTGCCTATTATCAGTCAGGAAATGCTTCGTTATATTATGCAGATTGAACCTCCGGACCCCGTCATTGATTATTGATTTTTATTTATCCCAAATTACTCTCTATGATACGAATCCGAAACTTTCATTTTCTCTATCTTGCTACTTCTAAAGACGGTATCAAAGTCACATTCCTATTTCATTATAGCGATTATAGTATAGTAGGCTCTGGAGAATGAAATTTACAATGGCGCTCTCTATCGGAAAACGACTGGACTAAGAATGTTTGTGAAGCAGGAATTATTTCTCGCTATATGTTTGAATTTGGCTATTCGCCGCCCATTTCGTACTACAAGTTAATTTTCATGGGTCTTTCGTTTGAAATAAAAGTGAAGCATGTATTGGCTTAATTTCTTCAATTTTCGTCAGAAAAAATCTTAAATTTCGAAAAGAATTCATATTTTCAAATAGTACTCTAATCCTTTCTGAGTTTACCAACTAAATTTGAGTTATCAAAGTGTAACCGTTTCTCGATGTAACTTGAATAAAAATATCCTACTTTAAATATGTTCCTAGTCCTCTCGCTGAATCAGAACAAATTATTCACTACCGCAGTCAGTATTCTTCTACATATTAGCCATCGCTCGAATATTCAAATTGTTTTCATTCATTTTATCTGCGAACTATAGTAGGTGGAAACTCCAAGGGATAATTTAAAAAAAAGAAACTTGTAACTGTGAGGCAGATCAGGACATACCTAGTAGCGCCATTGTTTATAGAGAATTCTCTATAAACAATGGTAGCGCCACGAATGAAACTGGGAGCATTGTACTCAAAGCAGAAACCTGCAATTCTAACACCGAATGTATAAGAGTAGCGACAGTGGGCTTGAGTATGATAATCTGAGATGACGCTGATAAATTGATGAAATCAATAGATTTTGTTCGTTTGCATCAGGTGTGGAAATAAATTTCAAAGCATTTTTTATATTAAGAATATCATACATGACCAATTTGGTTTTAGTCTCAAAACTCGAGGGAAATGAAATGGCTTTACTTTATTTGGCAGACTTTTTACAATATATCTAAGCATGTACAATGATTTTTTGTGTGTATTTTCCTTTTAGCCAACAATGATTTTTATCTTCAGAGATCCTTCAGAAAGGCTTGACGTATTTGTGTCTGGCACTGGAAAAATAATATCGATTATTTCCCAAAAACATTTTCCAGACGTTTCGAAATGAGAGAGCAATAAAATGTTCCACTTTCTCACAAGTTCATGATATTTTGTTTGAAATAATTCATCATACTTACTTGGTGCTAATTTTCTAAATAAAACATTTCAATAGAAATATGAGGAAAGAATATATTTTCATGAGGAAAAAGCCCGAAAAAATATTTTTCTAATTATTATTCCATTCGAATTATTTTCCAATTGTCTCTGGAGGAGTGATTCGCAAAATTTAACTTTTGAAACCTATCATTTGGTGTGGCCACCAATTTTGTTGTTACACTCAAAAATATTATTTATATCAAACATGGAAAAACATTCTAGTGAATACATTAAGAACAATAACATCGAGTTAGTACCCTATGTGTAAAATAGAAAATATAAGCTATCATTGAACTTTTTCACTCAAAACATTTGTGTTGCTCTGTCATTTCGAATTATCTTCTGTAATATTTAAAAATATGTCCGCAAAACGTATCAAACCGATATATCAGCCCTTGGAAAATCTCTCACAAAGCTTTGGTGAAACGTTTTTTTTTCTCTTGGTGATAAGTAGTAGATAAGTAGAATAAAAAAGCTGGGATAATACAATATTTTCAGAATAAAAGTATAGAAAGAGCTGTTCTATGATCAATCTGTCATATTCAATGGAAAAAAGTAACACATATGAATGAGGAGTGTCCCAAGAGTCTGTTTGAGGGCCGCTTGTGTATTTCGTGTATGCCTCACAGAACTCAATATGTCCACATTCACGGAGTTTGAGGAATATACCCAACAAAGCTTGTGAGAGAAAATTTCGTGGTATATACCTATACGTGACCAACAAAATGTGTATGACACCAAATGATAGGTTGATAAAATTCTTATGTCTACTAGTTGATCATGGATAGGAAGTTAATGCTAGACTACACGTTTGTCAATGAAAATTAACATAGAACAACTATTTCTCACGAGACTGGCAAATCTGAAAAACCCATATCACCTGATTATCTATGGGACGTTGCAAAAATGGTTTACAAATATTCTAATTTGTAGAAAAAATATTTTTTTTGGGTCAAAAATACAAAAAATTGTCAAGTACATCGCAACTTTCCTTATGGAAAAATAATAAAATACAGTAGCGTGCAGATTCAGGGGATATATTATTAAATTTTTAGAATGATATTTTGTTTCTGATTTCAAAAATATACCATATGTTACCCCTATCTACCGTTATAAAGTTATTAAACGTCGAACATTTTGACTAGTTGTTACTGTAAATACCTATAAATGACAACTATATTATGTTTGTTTAGTGATATTTCTTTAAAGAAATAATCAAAATGGTTAGGAAGAAAAAGTCCAAATCTATACTTGTTATATAAAAAACAACAAAAATAAACGTGTAGCAAAAAGTGCATATAGGGTGTTGTATCCAAATCATCCAACACTGTCAGAAAATACATTATTTACCAATAGGTGAATCTTACCTTTAGTTTCAGTAGACAAAATAGTGTAGTTCAAGAAAACCAGGAAGAACTGCTTTATTTCGAAGGTAAGTCTATCCATATTAATTCGCGAATAGACTTTTTCGAAACATTTTATTATTTTTAAGAAAATTCTGAATGTAGTTTTTAAAATGTAACCGATCAATTAGGTAAAAGTTTTTCCAAAATCCAACGTACTATGAAGAAAAAAAAAACAACTACAAGCCATATAAAATTTTCCCGTACAAGTTTTAACATAGACTCATAAGAGGAAAAGGCTGAAATTTTGCCAACAGATGATTCAAAATTTGAATGAAGAGCCCGATTATTTAACTGAAATATTATGGACTAATGAGTCATCCTTTTCTATGGCAGGAGTTTTCAATAAGAAAACTCGAAGGTCGTAGGAAAAAAACAGAAAAAGATTGGTAAAATAAATGAAGAAAACAGGAAGAAGAACTGATAACGTTTGGTGCGGAATTAAAAAAAATAAAATTGTTGGCCCTATATTTTATGAAAAAAAGGCTCTTTAAAATCACTTTTTCTAATAGGTTGTTTATTTCTAACTTTTTAGTTTGAATGCCCTTGTACTATTGCATTTCAAACACCTCCATACCGTTTCGTTAAATTCAGTATCCTCGCAACTGCCCTTATACTACAATTTAGGTTTTTTCGAAGATACGCGTGCTCTGTTACATAGGTAAGCATGCCAACACCTATGTTGTTTATAAGCAAATTAATCAAAGAGTGTTTTGAAACAAAAGTTTTTGTTTGACATTTAGTAATTCGTACGAATTGTCAATAAGTCAAGCAGTGTTACTTAACTGTTAATAAGAGTAGTTCGTACAATTGGAGAAAAAGTAGAAATTATCCGCTTATTTGGTAATAATGAAAGATCTACGCGTCAGGTAATTAATTGTAAAAACCAATACAATGAAAAAGTGAACGTGTGGTGTGGCATATTTAACGAACGAATTGTTTTTTCCTGGATACCTGAACGCATAAAATTTTCTACATTTTTTACCAAATGATTTTCTCATGGAATTGCCTTTAGCACCGAGACAAAACTTAATCTTTCAATTAGATGGTGCCCCCGCACATAATTCTCTGATAGTTAGGAACTTTTTAAATGCAACTTTTCCTATGAAGTGGATAGGTATAAATTCTCCTTTAGAACCATGGCCCACCAGATCGCCGGATATTACCCCTTGTGACTTTTTTCTGTGTGATGTAATGCAGAGAAACTTTGCATTGGAATTAGGCAAGCGTGTCAGGAAATTACTCCCTAAACTTAAATAAATGCGAATGTACGTTTAAGACGCATTGTTGAAAAGTGTATTGATTTGGAGGTGTTATGTTGAGAAAACAAGAATCTAAAATAAGGGTATTCGTAATTTTGTTATCACAGCTACAATCAGCTCTTGATATTTTGAAAATATGAATCAAGGGGTTTTTGGGGATGCTGATTCCAAATCTGATGGAAAAATATATCTAAAATAAGTCCTAATATCCTTTTCCCAAAAAAGTTCTTTTTGCCCCTCCCCCAACACCGCACGCCAATGGTAAATAAAAATGTCCACTATGCCAAATACTTCATTTTTCTAACATACAATTACCAACAAAATTTCAAGAAAATCGTATCGTTAATAACGGAGAGAGAAATAAACATCTATTAGGAAAAGTGATATTAAAATATATTTTTTTCTGCTGAAATCAGCTCTTGAGATTTTGAAAATATGAATTAGGGGGTTTTTGGGGATGCTGACTCTAAATCTGAGAGAACAAGTTATCTAAAATAAGCCCTAATATCCTTTCCCAAAAAAAGCCTTTTCCCAAGCAGGTTTGACAATTGAAAATTTCTTCTTAAATTATTATCAATCATTATTCCAAAATATTCCATTGAATTAGTTTGTGAAAAGTCCATTTTTTCGATTTTGATTAGAGCTGAAAGACATTTAGTTTTTTGAAAATTAATTTTCGGATTATAATCAAATCAAAGCTTAATTGTTCCAAAATTGTTTTCTACGTTTTCTTTCAATATATACCAGTTTGATAACTTATATGAAAGGACCATGTCATCAGCAAAAGAGCGATCATTTCCTTCACATTTCAAGGCGAACAAATCGATGAGGTATAAAATTGGTCTCAAAACTATACCTTGTATCTTTCTATAAGTTTGGCGATAAGTTTTTGTATTAAATATTCAGCTAGATCAAAGAAGATACAGATGGAGAGCATATTTTTCTCCAAGCATATATGATGGGGTGAGAAGCCAAGGGATACGAGTTACTTTAAAAAAAAGCTAAGTGCAGTTGGTTATAGAAAATTAATACATAATGAAATGTTGGTGGCAAAGGCATACTAGTCAAAGTTTTCAATATTGTGAGATCTAGCGACGACAAAAGCATTATACGGACGGAGAGTTTCAGGGAATTTATCAAAATGCTTTAAATTTATATTGAATTTTCAAAAAAGTATGGAATTAATTGCCAGTTGTACCTTTTGGCTTCTCACCCCCTCATATGTTATTTTCTATATAACAAATGAAATTTTAAGTTTGAATCAGTTTTTCGAAGACAAATTGGTTGATTAATAATAATGTTTGTTTTTTAATTCGATATTTAAAAATAATTTCAAACATTTCATCTAAATCATCATATGGATCTTGCGCCCCGTTTGAATTAAGTAATATACAGTACTTTTTGTGGGTTTGGGGGACCAATAGTTAAACACTATTTACTTATTGCCTGCGTTTCGAAATATTTTTTCATTTCTTTTTCAAGACCCTAAATGCATCGTGTCAACCAAGTTACATCATAAATAAAATTAACACGGAACATGGAGAGGAATACAATGATGAAAGTGGACAATTGGTACAAATTCCAAACAACTATTAGACATTTTTGAAATTTCTTCCAATTTTCTCCTCTCTTGATGTGGTTCTTTCATCAAGATTTTCCTCCTATTCCATCCATTGGATGTGGCGCACTTCTAATGGTCTTGACGTTTCACCTATATAACTACCACCACACGAACAAGGTATGTTGTGAACACTTTGGCGTTTTTTGGTTTTGTTTGTGTTAGTATGGATCTCAGTGTGTTTGTTGTTCTAAATGATGTTCTCACATCATACCTATGTCCAATCCGTTTGATCTTCTCACATCACTGAAGACAAGAATAAAACTGGATGTCAGTGCCATCATAGGATTACTCAAACTATGTAGAAAAAATATATTTCCAATTCAAGAATGAATTTTATCAATAAGAGTTTGGTATGGCGATGGGTTCTCCTTTGTCACCCATTTTAAGTAACATATTCATGGAATACTTTGAAGAATCCTTCGTTGAAAGTTTCCACAATGGTCCAAAAGTATGTCGGAGATACGTGGATGATGTTGTCGCTATCTGGAATCGAAGTGAAGAAGAATTAAAAAAATTATTGGTTCATATAAACGAACAAGAACCAACGATCAAATTCACGTTAGAATCAGAACTTCCCTTTTTAGTTGTTATGATCCAAAAATCATCATCCCGAATGGAAACATCTGTACACAGAAAGAAGACATATACCAATCGATAACTACACTACAACTCAAACCATCATGCCAGTGTGATAAAAGGAATAGTTAAATGTCTCTATAATCGAGCCCAAACAATTTGCAATTCCAACCAGAATACACAGGAAGAAATAAACCGCATAAAATCTGTTCTCAGGGAAAATGCATATCCGGATCAGTTTATGGAAAAAACATTCACTGACATTGAAAACAACAACCAATTAACACAACCTTCAGGAGTACTACCACCACCTACACATTTCACAACCAACATAATATCTTATTTTCTGAGAAGATCGAACGGATTGGACATAGGTATGATGTGAGAATAACATTCAGTACAACAAACACAGTGATATCTATAATAACACAAACAAAACCAAAAAACGCCGAAGAAAATACCAAAAACTGTGTTCACAACATACCTTGTTCGTGTGGTGATAGTTATTTATATAGGTGAAACGTCAAGACCATCAGAAGTGTGCCAGAGTGAACATCAGAGTTGCATCAGAAATCGACAAATAACCGGATCGAAATGCAGAACATATCCTCACATCCAATGTCGATCATACGATTGAATGGAATAGGACGGAAATCTTGATGAAAGAACCACATCAAGAGAGGAGAAAATTGAAAGAATCGGCATGTATTCTTCTTTCCAATAACAACTGCTTTTCAACACATTCTGTTGAAATGGACCACACATGGTTACCTCTACTTAGAGAAGAAGTGAGAAATGGCAGAATGCCTAAACTGATTTGAACAACACCCCATATATCAAAAAGAGCAATACGTCACTTTCAATTTTTTTTGGCAGATCTCTATTGACATCCGTTATTTGAAAATGCTACAAACTCTCTGCAAGAGGAAAACCCAAATTGTTCAAGTTATTGAAGGATATTTAGAAGATTTTGAGAACAGGGACAGATATAGTCCACGAACCGTCAATCAGAAACTATATAGAGAAGTATCTTTTGAATGTTTACTATTTTTTTGATTCAGAATACGGCAGTTACTGACTAATTGAATATTTTTTTTTCAGGAAATATAATTTGGTGAACGCAGTAACTTATCGGGGTGAACTTATTAGTTTGCCCTTCTACACTTGTATATATTTTCCTGATTATATTTTCATTTTAAGACTGTGGAAGGTGACACAAAAAACCCATGTCAAGAAATGAATAAATATTTTGAAACGTTGGCAATAAGTAAATAGCTTATAACTACTGGTCCCCCAAACCCACAAAAACTACTGTATCTTAAACTGGGAATCAATGAGACAGGTCTTTAATTTTCCTATTCATTTTTATGTATAGGCTCAATAGACCAGTGCTAAAGCCTTTGAAAATGGTAAAAAGTGAAAAAAAATAATAGTAGGATGAAACCCATTGGAAAAGGAAGAGAATTTACCAAAAATGAAAGGAAAAATAATTTACGGGCGATCTGAGGTGGGGAAGTGGAAGGCGGTGAGTTTTTAAGGGTAAAAAACGGTTTATCTCGATTTCCGGCAAAACTACAAGTCCTGTGGAAAAAACTGATGGTATAAAAAAAAGTACATTACTATGACAGAAAATGCAAAGAAACGAAAAAAACTCGAATTCGAATTTAATAAGACGTCTACAATATTTTGAGAAAGTTGTAGAATCTTTAAATTATATGCGTAGATGCCTTTTCATTGCTATTTTAAGATAACTCATATACCCGAGTGACCTACGGAAAATTTTAGCCCATCAAAAGGTATTTCATAGAGAAGTGGGGAAGGGACTAGGAGGGTGTGGGCCTTACTACCTGTTATTTCTTTGCATTTTCTGAGAACATTTACCATAGTAATGAATATTTTTTTTAACTATCAGAAAGTAGAGATTTCAACGAACAAAAAGTGCACCGACTTTCTTAAAAACCTGATATTGTGACGGGAGAATTTCTGATTGAAAATTAGGGTGCTTTTTCGATATTAAGTCAAAATAAGGTGGAAAAATAAATATTTTAAATAAAAAAATTACAGTGTGTTTGGGACATAAAAAACTTAGTTTTCACCAAATTTCGTGAACAATTTTTTTTTTGTAAAAGGTAAAAATAAAAAACCAAAAACTTTCACATAAATTTTAGGATTATGTGAAAAAAGGGTGGATACCAAAGTTGTAGATCTTTTTATTACCTACAACTTTGCCATTTAACTTTTTTCCATAGGACTTGTAGTTTTGCCGGAAATCGAGATAAACCGTGTTTTGCCCTCAAAAACCCATCCCCTTCCACTTCCCGACCTCAGATCGCCCGTAAATTATTTGTCTTTTAATTTTTGTTATATTATCTTCCTTTTCCAATGAGTTTCATTCTACTATAATTTTTTTTTGTTTCAAAAATTATTGACCCTGGTCTATAAGCCAGAATTTATGTTTCTGTATCTCCAATACATTAGACTTAGATGAGGTTCGCCAATGATGATATTCGATAATTTAGGTCCATTAAATAAATTCCACCAACTTCACACTCATTTTATTCATCGTGAACCGTTTCTTTAGACACTAACAATCTCACTAAACTAGTCAATTCATCGTAAGACTCGTACGCCTGCTGCTGCAGCAAGTCGTACCTTTTCGCGGTAAGTTCGACCATCCTTTCCAAATTGCGATGCGTCAATCGATACCCGCCCAAATCGGAGGTCGAACAAATTTCCGAGGCCGTTTCGATAGCCTCGACGGTAACCGTCGGTATAACGTTGACCTGCGTGAGGTAGTTGAGTCTGGTTTTGAGAAAATCGACTTGTCGGAGAGACAGGCCGATGAGAGAACGCGAACTCATCTTGTCGCGATCTTCTTGAACGTTTTCCATAGCTTTGTGAGAAGATTTTTTACGTTGAGTAATATACCCGTGTGTACCGATGCTCATTTTACTTCGCGTTCTATGATCATCGGTAGCAGTCGTTAGTCCATCCAGACCTGAGCACTTCATACCGATTTCATACCGTGAGTTAATGTCTGCCAGCTGGTTCACGTGTGCTTTTGTCGATTGTAGCTCCTTCTCCATGCTGCCGATGGTCTCTTGGAGCTTGAATCGTTTCTCGTTCGTCATCACCAAGTTGGTTTCCAGTTCTCTCACTTCCTTTTCCAGTTTGTTGATCTGCCGCTCCCTCAGGTCGATCTTCTCCTGGAGTTCTCGAATCAGTCTTTCTTTCATTTTGCCTTCCTTGGTTACCTGCGAAAAATGATCACATCAAACCAGAGGGCCAAGTTTGGGATTATTCTCCATAAATTGACCATGAAACCTGTTCTCAGGAGATTTAAGTAATGATAATAGTTTATTATGTACAAAAGTAATACAGTGTTTAATATATTTAACACAAGTGAAGATCCTTGTCATCGCACAGAATAAACGAGCATGCCCACGTAAGTTACTTTGTCTGTGGGTTTTCATTTTTCCATGAACAATCAAAGTATCATCGATGAAGGTGAAAAAAAGTAGAACCAGAAATCTAAGAAGGTCGTAAATCAATATTAACCGACGAGCTTCATTATTACTTATTGTTCGAAATATAGATAAGCAATAAAAGTGTGTGTCCCTTAAAAGATTCCCAGGTCCGGATTAAAATATCTCATGAAATTGTTTGGCATTTTAATAATAGTGGGCTCTCCATTATTTTTGGCTTTTGTTAACAGTTTTGTATTTACATTTATTTGATAATAAAAAATCTCCTAAGGTTGATTTAGAACCCTTGGTGAAGATATGTTCATATGTGTGAAAATGATAAAATTTACCTACCTGGGCACCAGGCTTTCAGTTCTAATGGGCTATTAACGAAATTATAGCGATAATGGTCTATTTACGGTTACAAAATAAATTATCTACCAGATTTGTAAAACAAGACTGTTTTGAGAACTGAGCGCTTTCCAATTTCAGAAATAAAAGGGGGAAAGTTAAACAACATTTAGTCATTACCTACCTAATATTCCGTTGTGTCAGTTGTGTCTATTTCCAAGGGTCTATTCGATTTTTGTGTCGTGAAAAATGTGGCGTCCATGGGCTCATCCTGAAGCTAGTACTTCAACTGGTGGTCGACAAATTTTACACCTTATACTTCCCTTCTGGAACGTGGAATGTCCAAGGATCAAGCTGTGCAAGAAAGTGCTTCTTCACCAAAAACACCGTATTCCACAGTGTTTAAAATAGTAAGTAACCCTATTTTGAAAAGAAAGAAACGAAAAGACTCTGGCGGTTCAAGGTAACTAGATGGCTGTGATGTAGATATAATTCGAAGAACAATATATGCCTTGTATGAAGGGCAAATTATGCCTACATTAGATATTTCAATGCAACAGCTCAAAAAGAATGAAACTGGTATCCAGTGTTGCAAAAAGACTTTAAGGAAGTCTCTTTCACAAAACGGATTTAAATTTAAAAAACTCACTAGTAGCCGATAAATCATAATGGAATCTGTGAGCCTTAAGAAATGGAGATTTGAATATTTATTGGCAATAAACGAATTTGGAGAATATGGTATAAGAGTAGTGTATTTGGATGAAACTTGGTTCGATACACACGATATTCCAAACAAAATGTGGGTCGACTCATCTGACTTATGCCAAACTAATGCGCCGTCTAATAAAGGAAAACGCATTACGATAATTCACTCAGGGACCGGAAATGGTTTCATACCAAATGCGTTGTCTTTATCGGCAAATAATATTAAGTACTCTTTAGTCGATTATTATGATGGTACTACAGCAGAATTATTTGAAGACTGGTTCCAAAATAAACTCGTACCACAGTCGAAGCCTAGATAGAGCACCATGTTCAGATGACACCAAAGCCACTATACAATAATATATGTTGAATAATGATATGTACTATGAGGAAAAGTACTAAAAAAAAACAGTTACTCGAAGTTTTACGCAGTTATTCGATAAAAAAGAAATATTTTTGTGATTCATTGGCTGAAGGCTTGAGACATACGGTGCTCAGACTTCCTCCTTATCACTGTATGTTCAACCCAATTGAACATATATGGCATCAGCTTAAGTCAGCAGTTCGAAGGAATAATACTTCTCCAACCTTAAGTTCAACTGTGGTAGCTCTTATTCAAACAGAAACTGCAAACATTCCTGATAGTAGCTGGGCCAAGTGTGTTTCCCATATTAAAAAGGTGGGAAAGTCATATATGGATATAGAACAAATTCCCAAAGAAAAGTTTATTTTCAATTTGGATGACGACAGTGAAAGTGAAACTGTTCTTCGTTAGTAATTTTGTTTATAAATACCTTTCATCGAGAAACTGAACTTTTTATAAAGTATAAAGTTTGACATTTTACATTAAATAGGTATATCATATATCATATATAAATATATATATTATTATCATAAATTATATATGAATAAACAATGCTCAATTATATTCAAGCGATTTTTTTAATAATTATCTTAACCCAATATCATTATACCTACCTATAAAACAAAATATAATGGCTAGGGCAGGTACAACTCTGCGTAGAATCCACCGCCTGCTGATAAGTCAAGTGGTTGGAGATTTATGACCTTCTTAGATTTCTGGTTCTACCATATCTCTTTTTGTACACGTATCAACCGAAAGTTTCGGCCGCAGCGGGCTGTAAAATCCAATGCTTATATGATGCTGCCGGTCTCAAACTTTTGACAGACCTTGTACTCTGACGCCCGTATGCACCGTAGGCTTATTTCGCGGATTAGTTACGGAAACCTGGATTAGATTGTTGTTTAGGCCCGATTTCACCACAAGACAGATAAACGGCGTTTTACTAAACTCCGTTCTCACTAAACTCAGATTTTAATCTTGATAAACCTCGATCCAGTTTCACCGACACAAACAGACGAAAGCTAAACCGAGTTTATTGGGACTTAGTTTAAGGACAGTCAAAAGCTGGCAACATAGTAAAATATGTACGTTTCTGTCATTTTTGCATAGATTTCGTTGTTTTGTAGAGGAGCCAAAGCAAGTGACAATATAACCTAAAAATTGAAAACCGATAACTTTCGTGTTTGGCTCATGTTTTGTGGTATTTTCGTGGATGTTCGGTTTTTGAAGAAACTTGATAAAAGTGACAATATCTTCTACAATGAATTTCAAGTTGGAATGTGAAAATATAATTCATCAAATAAATTCCTTCTTTGGACTTCATTCGGCACCCAGCTTTTGAATAAATTGGTACAACATATTTCCTTTACCAGAGTGAAAATGTCTGGAACAAACTAACATATTTCGTTAACTTATCAGACCAGTCTTTTCGTTTGATGGCATGTATCTAGGCTGCTTGCCTTCTCTGGGAGATTTCACAATGTTTTCTATTTCTTACAACAGCAGATGGAATTCTGATAACAGGGTCAAAAATACAAACATGTACAATTTACCTGAAAAATCGTATTCGGTCGTCTTTTGATGCATTTTTATTGCATTTCACAACAGAACAATATGAAGGCATGATCATCTACGAATAGAACAATAACACATGTAATCCAACTACTTAATTCTTTTTAAAATAAGTAAAAATGTTCAATTCTCCAACATAAACAAATTGGAAAAGTAAGGTTGTTTAACCTCCAATGTCAACCATCTGTCAAACGTGCACGAAACCAATGAACTAAACGTCGTTTTACTTCGTAACTGGCCAAATTCAGCCCGTTTTAAGTGGAAACACCGTTTAGAACTAAACGCGGTTTATAGTTCCTGGTGAAATCCATATGACGTAAGAAAGCTTAATCTAAGTTTAATTTGAACAAAACTCGTTTAAAGAGGTTGGTGAAATCGGGCCTTATTATGCACCGCAAGAAAAATCTGGTTTAAGCTTCAGATTTTCTAATCGATCAACGGAGCGTGGTTTAGCGAATGACGTCTATTTTGTTTTGACACCGATTTTTCGAGTGTTCAGTTTTTCATTATTTTGGGATAAAATGGAGGACGAAATATTCATTGATGATGACCTAGATATCCTCGATATCATCAACTTGGTTTTTCTCGCAGAGTCTACGAAAGGAGTGATTATTTCGACACAATGGACAATTTTTTATTTTTTGAAAGATTTCGACTTACAAAACCTATAGTTCTCAGTTTCCTGGAAAACATAGAAGACGAAATTGAATTCAAAAATGATTTGTAAGTTGATAATTGCAAGGGTGACTTTCTTTGGGTTACGTTGCAGTAGATTACCCACCTCATGCACCTTCACCACACAACTTATTACCCCTTGGCTACATAAATACTTTTCGGTGATTTGAGTGTGGTGGTATAACGCTTCTCAATTCTTTTTATTTTTATTTTCGTAGAGCCTTTTTAACTGCTCGACGGTCGTATAGCAGCCAAGCTTGAGATTTATCATCATTGGAATCTTCTGTTTTTTTGTCTTCGATAATATAAGCGTGTGTTAAGAGTATATCCTCATGACTCTGCTTCTCTTCCGGGAAAAAATTGGGGATTCTTTTTGTGTTTTCACCATCAGTCTTTTTGAAAATAAATTTTATCATCTTCAACTGTCAAAAAATCTTGCGGAACCAACGTTGTCAGATTTCCAATCTGGATTATTCAATCTGCTGACGGTGCATAGCTACAGGCCAAATATTACAAAAACGGGATTGGGGAACTAGAATTAGAATTGACAAACGGTTCATTCAGGCGAGAATGTCCTTCAGAATGACATCTTGGTTCACGACACGTGTAGAAAGCCACGCTATAATCGTGGCAACACCGCAATGCTCCAGTGTTAGTAGCGTCGAGCGAAAAGACTACAAAGACACGAGGGAAAAGGAAGTTATTCCTCACTTGAAAAAAAGCTTTCCTACGCACTCGTGCAAAATAAAGGACATAGTGTTGAGCTTGCTTACAATATTCGCAATATTCTTGCACACGTATTTGGCAAGCATGAAAATTGTAGAGTTTGGTGTAAAGATATACATAAAATCGAATTAAAAAATCATCAACTATACAATAAGCTTTCGGAGATATTTGGAAAATATGCTGATAATGCTTTAAAATTTTCTTTTGTTGCCTCGAGTCATCAAATGAAAGCATGAACAACATAATGGCTCACAAAGCACCCAAGAATTGCTGCTACAGTCTCAGTGAATCTGCAGACTACAGGTTAGATAAAAACGAAGGGGAAAAATATATTTTGAATGTAAACTCGAATTCGAATGTATCACCGGGAAAACATACTGCATCTTTCGCCAAACTATTAGATACCAAAAGAAAAAACAAGCGATTAAGTCAAAATTGCCACCGACTAAAGCTCGTAGAAATTTACTAGCCCGAAAGAAACAAGCCTCCAGGAAATCGATGGAGCAATCTGAAGGGATTCAGTGAGAAACCAACTGTGGCATCAACTCTGGTGTAGAACACACAGAAGTTGTTGATTTCCGACTTCTTTCAAATATAATGCCAAACATTTCGTTATTGGTAGATACCTGCAATATCATCTTTTTCGATTTGGTAGCTTCTGGGTTTTCGAAAGAGAGAGATTTTCCAAATAGATGCGAAATTTCAAATTTGGTACATGCAAAGTACGCATAAAAATAAATTTTTTCCATGATAAAGGATTTCTTAATTTTCATCAGTTGCGTCCCTGTTAACATGCCCTGCCAAATTTTTGATCAAAATAATGACACGCCACTGTCTTTTTCCAAACAAATATTATTTTTGTAATTATCCTCTTGAAGAAAATAAAATGCATTCCTTTGCTTGTCCCTATGCGAAATCAGCCGTTGAAGAGTAGGTAGGATTCTCTTGTGGGCTAGTATGCTAAGAACACATTTCGTTGTTTTCAACATAAACAATTTTGACACTTCTTTATCTAGATACCTGATATTATTTACATTATTAAAACTTGTTTATTAAAAAAAACATGGTAAATTTTACAAATACCGAATTAGCAGACATGCATTACTTGTATGGGCTTGTTGACGGGAACGCATATGAAGCCAGGTGACTGTATCAAGAGCGCTTACCAAATAGGATGGTTCCTGATGCTCGAACGATTTCAAGCACCCACAGAAGGTTATATGAAACAGGAAGTTTTGAGCCTAATCATCACTTGAAAGGAGCACATCGAACTGCAAGAACTCCAGCAATTGAGGTAGCTGTTTTGAATTCAGTTGACGAAAATCCTGAAATAAGTACGAGGCAAGTTGCCAATAATTTGAATATCGCCCATATTCTAGTATGGAGGATTCTTCATGATTATTTATTATATCCCTATCACATTCAACGGGTTCAGGCTCTACTTCCTCGAGACTTTTCATTACGAGTGAATTTCTGCCAATGGTTTCTCCAAAACGTTACCGAAAATCCTTTATTTGACAGGGAAATTTTATTCACGGACGAAGCTAGTTTTACTAAAAACAGGATCAGAAATTTTCATAATAATCATTTTTGGGCTGAGGGAAATGCGCATCCAATCGTGGAATCTTATCACCAGGAGCAGTTCTCATCAAATGTCTGGGCTGGAATTATTAGAGATTATATACCTAATTGGACCTTTTTTTACCACGCATATTAAATGTTGGAAGATGTTCCTATTTTAATGCGAAATCGCATGTGGTTTATGTACGATGATGCACCTGCTCATTTTAGTGCTCTGCCACGCGAATATTTAAACCAAAAGTTTCATAATCGCTGGATAGGTCGTGGGAGAACAGAGTCATAGGCAGCTAGATCCCAGACTCTAACAGTCTTGATTATTTTCATAAGTCTTTGGTGTACAGACAACGAATTCTAACTGAGGAGGAATTGCGAAATCGCTCAATAGTTTCCTATGAAGCAATAAGGAATACCCCAGGAATTTTCCAAAGAGTACGCGAGTCAATGACAAGGAGGGCTGAAGCGTGCATACTTGAAGAAGGCATACATTTTGAACAGTTAATTTAATTTTGGTATTTTTTGTTCATAATGGTTGTTTTTAAAAATAAAAAATGTATTTTTATGCGTACTTATTACAAAAACTGAATAATAGTTACCATAAAATTATAAAATTGACTAGATCCTTTGGTTACCACATTTGTTAAATTAAGACTAAGAGAAAAAATCGAATAGGAACAAGCAAATGAATGTATTTTATTTTCTAAATCGAAAACCGTCCGCCGGACAAAAAAAGGTAGGAGAGCATTTTTATGAGAAGATAGAGGACAATTGCAAAAATAATATTTATTTGGGAAAAAGACAGTGGCGTATCAATATTTTGATCAAAAATATGACAAGGCATGTTAACAGGGACGCCACTGATAAAAATTAAGAAATCCTTCATCATGGAAAAAATATATTTTTATGCATACTTTGCATGTACCAAAATTGACAAAAAAGCCAAAGCGGTTTCAGAGATTTGGGGAAGAACTGTTTTTTGGTAAATTTCAATACTCTGTATCTCAGAAATAAAGTGGTTGTGGACCTATGTTCATATGAATAACTTTTTAAGCATTCAATTATTAAATATATATATATATATATATATATATATTATATATATATATATATATATATATATATATATTATATATATATATATATATATATATATATATATATATATATATAAATATATAGATATATATACATATATGTATGTTTACATATATGTATACAATGCTTCTCAAAAGTCCCCTCCCGCCCTCTTATTTTTGGAACGATTATACATAAACAAGTGAAATTTGGAAACTGAATATTAAAGGTTGTAAACTTCCCTACTATTGATGATAGATGGCGAAATCGTCAAAGATGACGCACAAGGCCATTGTGACCAATAATTTTGAATGGAACCCTACGGCAAGCGACACCTTTTTTAAAAGGTATCGGAAAAACCTATTCAATGATACTGATTTGGTTTGTGTTTATGGCAGTTTTGGCAACTCGCTTTTGAAAAACGCAAAGCTGTGATGAATTAAATCAGTTATAACTAAAATTCAAAATTCAAGCTCCGCCTTTGGATAGTTGTCAAATGAGCTGACGTTTTTGTTAGTCTCCCTAATTCGACGTTTTTGTAATTGTCCAAGTTTTTGTACATTTAATAATTTGTGTGTTGATCGAACGTTTAACTGTTGCAAGAAGCGAAATGGTACGTGCTTTAGGTGATAAAATAGCAGCGATCCTAATTCTTGGTGAAACTGGACAAAATATTCATGCAGCAGAACGCATTTTTAATGAGAGGTTTCCCGATCGCCCCGTTTTGAGGACTTATGTAAGGGAGCTTCTCCGTAAGTTTGAAACAACGGGTAGTATTAATGATGCGAAACGATCTGGCAGACCACAAATTTCTGATGAGAAAAAAATTTATATACTGGCAGAAGTAATAGTTAATCCTACTTCTTCAACAACTCACGTTGCATCTACCTGTGAAGTCAGTCGAAGTACAGTACACAGGGTGTTGAAAAAAAATAAATTTCATCCATACAAATCGAAAATGGCTCATCAACTCTCAGACGACGACCCAGACCGAAGACTAGAATTTTGTGAAAATATGGAAACTGAAATCAATCAACAGCCAGACTATGTCAAAACAATTTGATTTAGTGACGAAAGTACTTTTTATCTAAATGGAAATGTAAATACACAGAATGCGAGGTATTGGAGTGACGCAAATCCACACATGTTTCGTGAAACACATACCCAATTTCCCCAGAAGGTGAATGTTTGGACAGGTATCCTGGGAAACCACATCGTTGGGCCTCTTTTTCAAATACTAATTCAACTGGTGAGGTTTATCTGGAGCTGTTACAAAACGCAATAGAACCGTTAATCCTTGAAATTTTGGATGATAATCCAGATGAATTCGGCTATTTGGAAATAACATTCCAACAGGATGGTGGAGGAGCACACTATTACGGTGCAGTAAGACGGTATTCGGATGAGGAGTATCGTGGTAGATGGATTGGATTGGCCATTCAACGGAATGGCCAGCTCGATCACCGGACCTCACACTTTTGGATTTTTTTCTGTGGGGGTACCTCAAATCGAAAGTTTACGCCACTGAACCTGACAATATTGACGTTTTAAAACAATGTATTGTTGCAGAATGTGAGGCTGTTTCCGCAGACACATTTGCAAAAGTACGAGAAGAGTTTGAAAATAGGATATTTCACTGTCAGCAAGTAAATGGAGGTCACTTCGAGCAATTTCTTTAAGTAGATACTGATTCTTAAATCTGTAATTAATATCACACTGAATGGAATTTAAATTTTAATGTTTACTAATGAGCCATTGAAACTGCCATAAACACAAACAAAATTAGTATCATTGAAGAGGTTTTTTCGATACCTTTTAAAAGAGGTGTCGCTTGCCGTAGGGTTCTTTTGAAATTATTGGTCACAATGGCCTTGTCGACGTCATCTTTGACGATTTCGTCATCTATCATCACTAGTAGGGAAGTTTACAACCTTTTATATTCAGTTTCCAAATTTCACTTGTTTATGTATAATCGTTCCAAAAATAAGAGGGGGGGAGAGGACTTTTGAGAAGCACTGTATGTAGGTATATAATATTAGCATTTACTTTTTTTTCCTCACTTCTATATAGTTTATGTATTTTGTTTTTATCATTATTCCACTATTTTTATATATTTTTTCACCCTACCATCTTAATTTTGATTTATTCGACGTGCGAGTCTGACAATCACTCTGTAGCCCTTCACCTAATTGTAGTAATTTATAAATGATTTATTATTATTAATATACTGAAACCAAGCTGACCTCATTTTCCGCCCAACTCACCTCTGCTAATACAGTTCTCATCTCCTGCGAATACCTAGTTAGACTCTCCTTCTCGATCACCAACTCGTCCCTGGAGGCTTTCAAAACTCCCGCCATGTTCTCCCTGTATCTGAGCAAGTTTTCCATCTCGTTCATCTGTTTGCTCTGCTTCTCGATGACGTTCTCGCAGTGAATGATTTTCTGCTCGCTCTCCAGGGACTTCCTCATCAACTCCGTCAGTTTGGCCCTGCCTTCTTCCACCATTTTCTGAAGGTTTTCCGTGGGGCATTTCTGATTCATCTCCTCCAGATGTTCCTGGCGGACTCTCAACTGCCTGATTTCCGACGTCAGTTTTCCCACCTCCTGAGACCTTAATTTCAGGAATCTAAGGGTTACTTACAAAGTTTAAAGGAAAAACACTGGAACATGTCTAAGGAGCGTGATGGGGCAGAAAACTGATTCGTGAGGAACACTTATCTATAATAACGCTTATTCATCCCAAGAAACATAGGTACATGTTTATGGAGGGACAAAGATAAAATAAAACTCATTAATATTCAATTCGAATTAGTGGTGAATAAGCAGAGGAGTTTTGAATGATTTCAAATGCAATTCACTGATTATACAGGGTTAAACATTTATTCATTTTCATATTTGAGTTTACAATAATTATTCCACAAATGATTGATAACTTGGTTTATAATTCGTGATATATGTCGGGAAATTTGGTGTACTTCAAAAACTAAGGCTCAGATTGAAATCAAATCTGGGGAATGAGCTGGTACTCAAAATTCGAACGTTTCGGTACCATACTATCTGCTTATCAGTAAACCTGTAGAAAAAAAGGTGACGATGTTACCGAAAAAGATACTGACGAAATTATTTTCATCGAAAAAACTTTCATATTAAATTTTAACTCTTTCTGTTATTCCTGAACCATGTTCATTCTATAGACAAAATTCTCTCTGATTATAGGTATGTGCCAAACGATTTCACCACAATAAAAAAACACACATTTATGCAACATTATTTTGACTCAGTCATATCTAGTGAGAAAGATAGGGAGAGAGATACATTTCCTGAAATGAAACTTATTTGAATTATACAAATTTTGCGTTCTCTCATTTTATTATTGTTCCTATGGCGATTTTTTTTTCATTTTCATATAATTGTAGATGAAATGTTTCCCATGATTTTTCGAAAATAATTTTTATTGCTCCATTTATGAATATAGAAATCATGCTTTTTTTATCCAGTCATATGTATAGAGAAATTTTTTGAAATGGATTACCTAATACCTCTTTGAATTTTGTTATTAGTCGGTGCAAATTTTGCTTTCTCGAATTTCATTATTGATCCTATTGCGAATTTTTTGCATCTTTATATAATTATAGAGAAGGTGTTCCATTCCTTTTCGATAATTTCCATTTTTTTTTTTTTTTAAAGCTATTTGAATTAATTGAATATGGCCAATTGTATCAAAAGCTTTACATAAATCCAGAGACAATTTTTTATTTCAACCACAAATATTTATTTTTATATCTGAGATTAAAATAATTGTGTATACAATTGAAATGGAACATATAAATTTAAAAAAAATAGAATATTTTGTATAACCAGACAGTTATTAACTGGTATAAGATTATACATGGTTTTAGAATAATTTGTAATAGAATTAAATTTATTGGAAAATAATAACATATTAATGTAATAACAAATATTCAGACAGTATTAATAGAATTAAATAATGAAAAAAAATTAATAATACATTTGAAATTAATGAACATAGGATAATAATAAAAAGAAGAAATGCAGGTTGTAAAATGAATGGAATCAGTTATTTCTTTGTGATAGAATGTATGTTTTCACTTTAATTTTGAATTAAATATATTGTTACATTTTTTTAGATCATCGGGAAGATTATTGAATTTTGAGATTTCCTCATATGTAAATTTTTTCTGACCTATTGTAGAATTAATAGCTTCAACATGGAACCAGTCATATTGTCTAGTGTGGTGAGTATGAGTTTCGGAGTTTCTTGTTGATATGAAATTAGATTTCAGCCTTTTATTAATAATATCATAAGCAATTTTCAGAGTGTTGATTGTATAGTGTTCCTCTAAAGAAAATGTATTCGTTTTATCAAAGTTGATTTGTTGGTATATCATATGGAAGACGATACAGGACTTTTAATGATTTCTTATATAATACAGACATTTTGTTGGAATTATTTTTTGAACAAGATCCCCAAATATTTATTAAATAGTTTATTCGACTGAGGATATGAGAATGAAGAATTAAATTCGCTACATATGTATCAAGTTTGGGACATCTTCTCAATGCACCAATAATGGGAGATATTTTTTGTTTGAGAATATCAATATGCTTGTCCCATTTCAGTTTCTCATCAATCCAAATACCAAGGTATTTGATTTGGGACGTTTGTTTCAAGCAATTATTTTTTATACGGATATCTAGATTAATAGTTTGTTTATTTCGTTGGTGGAAAATTATATACTGAGTTTTATTGGAATTTACAGAAAGGAGGTTAGAATATAGCCATTTTTCTATTTTCTTTAGGTCTTCGTTTATTGTATATTCTAGAATTGTAGGGTATTCATTTGCATATAAAAGAACTGTATCGTCTGCATATATGGTGTATTCACTAGTTAAATTTATTTTAGAAATATTTTGAATATATAATAAATATAAAATTGGACCTAACACAGATCCTTGAGGAACACCTTTATTTATATATATTTTTTTGGATTCGAAATTGTTTACTTTAGTTCTAATGATTCTATTCTCAAGGTGAGACCCAAATTTAAAAAATCAATGTATAAAAGCTTTCTTAAGGTCCATAATTTTACTAATTTCCTTTGTCAAGTTTTTGTACAAAATTAATTACTTGTAGTACTGCTGCTTGTGTTCCACTGTTTTCTTGAAAACCAAATTGATTTGAATCAAATCCATATTTTTTTTTGAAGTTTAGTATTCTTTTTTTATAATTTTTTCAATTATTTTGGAAAATATGCTTATTAATGCTATGGGCCTGTAATTGATTGAATTCTGGGCATCTCCACCTTTATATATTGCTCTTATTGATGCATGTTTTAATTCATGGGGAAAAATTCCTGTTATGAAAGATTTATTGATTAATTTACTTAATGGTTCTGCCAAAATATATGGCCGACGATCTCTGTGATTATGGTCCCATTCTATCCAAAATTGGTATGTGTGAGTTTTCAGGGTTGGAGATTATGAATTTTCATTCAACATTCACAAATTCAAGATGACGGCTCCAAGATGGCGGACTATTTTTGTAATCCTGGTTCGATTTTTTTAAAAATTTGTATTTGGGGTTTTCGGGGTTGAAGATTATGAGTTTTTTGTCAAAAATCATAAAATCAAAATGGCGGCTCCAAGATGGCGGACGATCTCTGTGATTATGGTCCAATTCTATTCAAAATTGGTATGTAGAGATTTTAGGGGTCGGAGATTATGAATTTATTGTCAAAACTCATAAATTCAAGATGGCGGCTCCAAGATGGTGGACAAGTTTTGTGGTGATGGACCGATTCTATTCAAAATTGTATGTCGGGGTTTTTGGGGTCGGAGATTATGAATTTAGTCAAAGATTATTGATTTTTTGTCAGAATTCACAAATTGAAGATGGCAGCTCTAGGATGTTAATCTTTAGATCGTCTCCTCATTGAAGAACTAGATAACTAAAAACACTGGTGAATGAACTGATTCGATATTGTTTAGATTTTAGAGGGGACACCACCTGTCTAATCTCAATTGGACCGATATAAAAAGTTTCGGGAAGGAATTATCTTTGCAGATGCCGCCTTGACATAGGCGTCAGTATATTATTTTTCAGTGGTATTTTTTCAGTTACTTATTCTTACAATCATAGCAATTGATCACCCCATGTAAAAGTAGTTATCTTAACTGAATTTCATTATTTGTTTCGAAAGGTCTCCAGAAAGCCATATTGATAAAATTATTTTCAATGGATAATTCCTAACCTCGCCAACATACGGCACTGATTAAGGAATATTGTGAACTCGGGTAATCATGTGGCTTCAGACAACATGTGTCCAATCCAGCTAGCCGAACTTTTAATACTCAAATATATTTGATAGCGCCTTTACTAATGATCTGGGCAACTAGATACACACGCCAGAACTTTTTTATGATTGTACCAGGAACGCTTTGAAAGTAAAAACACTGGTGATATATAAATTTCCCATTTGCCAGGCAGTGCATATGAACTCATCGTAGTGCTCTTATTTTTATTTCCGTTCCAATTGGGATTAGAATAACTATCCTTCAACAGAGCTTCTCTCTGTGGTAGTCTGTGGTGGATGGCGCCGTCCAAAAATGTTTGTTTATATTCTCGCTTAATGTCAGAACTTAATTTATGACATCTGCATGATCTTATATGAAATTATTTCCAGTGTTTTGTCGGAATGTTTTATTTTCAGGTAGTGAAGTGTGTTAGGATAGGTACTTTCTGTAGAATTGGCCACAGTGGTATTTTGTGTGGACAGTATAAAGCAGTAGAATTGAATATTCACCTGTATTCAGTACCAAAAGCAAGTACAAATTTCGACGAATTGACTAATAATGATATTTCCATAGTTCATCATATTGTATGCATTGAATTTTATATTTTTTGCAATTTAATGACAATTTTATTTCCAATTCTCCGTCTGTCAAAATTCAGTTAAGCTCAAATTCAAATGGTACAAAATAGGAAAAACAACACGACAGTGCTTTCTTTGTGCAATGTTCGGGGGCTTCTAATTCTAACTTTGCTATCGGCGAAGTTTGACAGATGTCTCTTTTCAACCAATAGCAAAGCTAGAATTAGAACCTGCGAACAGTTCGCCTCAAAAAAAGAGCTGAGGAAATACCCTGTTACTGAATTGAAAATAAAACGAAATTGGCGCCATCTGACACGCTAGTAATCTCTATTATCAAGTAGGCCAAGTGTCGCCAAGTCGATCCCAAACTTCTACAGGTATGAGTGCAAGCACCAGGGTTTTTAGACTTACAGGAAGAAGGCCTCATAATGACGATGCATTAACAAAAATGCAAAGATTAAGGCGTCCTTCCTAAAAAGTCAAAATAAAAAAAAGCTTTTTCAAGACAAACGTTAATTCAAATGCGCTTAGAAGTCAAAAATAATTGCCTTGGATGTGCGACGTCGGTTATTCTGTGAGCCATAGATTCAAAAGCTTGTCGCGCATATTTTTCAGTTCGTATACAAAAGCGGCAAGCTATCTATAACTGACGGAATAACCCAAAGAGAGTTATCTGAATAGGAGAGTCTATTCCCCATAAGAGAAGGGTGACACTAATAGAAAGAGATGAAATATCATTTGTGAGTCATAGTGACGTATATGGACATGTCATGGCCACCATTCTCTCTGGACAGTGGCGGACTAGCGCACTCCGCCCTCTGGTATCTGAGAGTTACAGGCTCTTGAATGTATATTGGACCACTCTGTATGTTACGTAGGCCATCTGTACTCATCTCCATGTACGTCACTATGACGGGTTAATGCTAGAAGATTCCGATTGGCTAGAGTTTATTAGTACCTCCTATTCAGATAACGTTTACTCTCTTTGGGAATAACCTACATCGCACATCCAAAGCAAATATTTTTAACTTTTCAGCGCAATTGGACAAAAGCTTGTCCGTAAAAACGTTTTTTTTAATTATTTTTTCATTTGATTTTATTTTATGATAACTTTGGTATGACTGATATTTTCGTGAAACGTTGCCAAAAGGCAATTTCTGCTGTACAACATAATTTTTATTCTTGACAGTGGAGTTCGTGCGGGATTTGCACTGATAAATTTTGAAAAAAAAAGTGATACGCTACTGTAAACATTATTTTTGAAATCCTCATTTCTTTCTGAGCAAATGTGGTCTCATGATTTTTTTTTTCATTTTTTTCAAAAAATAAAATGCATTCATCTGCATCTCGCTAGACCACTTACGAAAAAAAACAATTTATGTAACTTTAAACAAAAAATTATTTAAGGGAATAATTTTTAAATCTTTCAATCTGAATATATTTTTGAATGCTAACACAAAATGACCCTGAACGCACGAAGAAATAAATTGAATCAAATGTTCAAATTGTGAACTTTCTGCAAATATGCACTCTTAAGGAAAATGCCGGGACTGCTTCTAATAGTTTCGCAACTGCTCTTCAGTATGAATCGATGTGCGGTAAACCAATGTTTTAAGATGACCCCGCAGGAAATAACCTAAACTATTGAAGTCCGGGGACCACCGCGACCTATCCAGCGATTATTGTAATTTTCGTTTAAATATTCACGCGTTAGAGCACTGAAGTGCTCTGGCGCCCCGTCGGACAGTGGTTCCAAATCCCAAATGGCTGGCCAAATATAGAAGGTATTGTTGAATCGCTACGAAATTTGGTACTCGGGGGTTTTTAAAGTCGCTTAACACGGATCTGAAGTAAAATTTTTCAAAAACAAGATGGCGACCTAAAAATGGCGGACCATTTCTTCCAAATTCGAATCAATCGCTACGAAATTCAGTACTCGGAGATTTTTGAGAACGATGAAGACGAATGTGAAGTCAAGTTTTCCAAAAACAAACCCCTCAAGCGATTCTTTTTAAATTCAATACCAACCGTCCTTATCCCCTACCCTAGCCTATTTGTATGAAAAAAATTAGCCCGATATATCAAAATTTGCGAAAGTTAGAGCGTGCATACATCCGGAATTGAATGTGATTTCTCGAAGAAAGAAAATTAACTGTAACCAAAGGGGCAAATTGGAGCAGCTGATTTTTGGTGGTGTATTACTCAAGAGTATAAAGAAAACCGTGACACTTGATTGGTCGCTGAATTATGTAGAATTATTAACTTTTACTCAATGTAAACATAACTTTTTTTCGTCGCGGGCACGAGAATTTATAGTAGATGTTTACATTTTTTGTTGCTCGTTGTGTGGTTTATATGAAAAATCCCAATGATATACGCCCGTATGCACCGTAGGCTAATTTCGCGGATTAGTTACGGAAACCTGGATTAGATTGTTGTTTATTATGCACTGCAAGAAAAATCCGGTTTAAGCTTCAGATTTTCTAATCGGTCAACGAAGCGTGGTTTAGCGAATGACGTCTATTTTATTTTGACACCGATTTTTCGAGTGTTGTTTTTTACAAGTTTTTCATTATTTTGGGTTAAAATATTCATTGATGATTCATTGATGATGACCTAGATATCCTCGATATCATCAACTTTGGTTTTCCTCGCAGAGTCTACGAAAGGGGTGATTATTTCGACACAATGGACAATTATTAATTTTTTGAAAGATTTCGACTTACAAAATCTATAGTTCTGTTTCCTGGAAAACATAGAAGACGAAATTGAATTCCAAAATGATTTGTAAGTTGATAATTGCAAGGGAGTGTCTTTCTTTGGGATACGTTGGCTAGTAGATTACCCCACCTCATGCACCTTCACCCAACACAACTTATTTCATGGTTATTGCTCCTACATAAATACTTTTTTGGTGATTTGAGGTGTGGTGGTATAACGGCTTCCTCAATTCTTTTTATTTTTATTTTCGTAGAGCCTTTTTAACTGTTCGACGGTCGTATAGCAGAGTATAGGTGCAGTGATGTTAAATTGTTCCGTAACTCGCTTCCAAGCTTGAGATTCATCATCATTGGAATCTTTGTTTGTTTTTTTTGTCTTCGATAATATTAGCGTGTTTTAAGAGTATATCCTCATGACTCTGCTTTTCTTCCGGGGAAAAATTGGGGATTCTTTTTGTGTTTTCACCATTAGTCATTTTGAAAATAAAAATCGAAACTGACAATTTTGACGTTTTATCATCTTCAACTATCAAAAAATCTTGCGAAACCAGCGTTGTCAGATTTCCAATCTGGATTATTCAATCTGCTGACGGTGCATAGCTGCAGGCCAAAGATTACAAAAACGGGATTGGGGAACTAGAGTTAGAATTGTCAAACGGTGCATTCAGACGATAATGAATGTACTTCAAGGAAGAGATTCCATTTTGAAGAATTCAAATTGCTCAATTCTACTACAAGTTATTTCACTTCAAACACAACGTAATTTTCAGATCGTACCGCACGACCGATGATACCTGCTCGAGCGTTCCTACCAGAATGGTATCCCAACAGCTATATATAGCACCTGCCACTTTCCGACCCTGGAAGGGGCGTAGGAAATACCCATCTACCTAGCCCAATAGTTGGAATTCCTTAAATATAAACATTATTTTTCGATTTTTGGCCAGCAATTTGGGATTTGGGACCACTGTGCGTCGTGCAAAAACCAGTCGATTTCCTACTAAAATGGGAACATTTTTCATCAAAGCTGGCAATTCTTCTTCGAGAAACTGCCGGTGATTATGCCCATTCAATCGCGCATAGAGAAAATAGGGTCCAATTAAATAATCACCGCATATTCCAGCCCACACGTTAACGGAAACCTGCTCCTGGTGACGGGATTCCAAGATTGCATGTGGGTTCCCTTCAGCTCAAAAATGATTATTGTGAAAGTTTTGGTTGGAGTTTCTGGAACAATTGTCTTCATCGGTGAATAAAATTTCAAATCAAATAATGGATTTTCATCTTCATCTTCATCCGCAATGGAATCGAAATTGCTTCATTAGTTTTCATGTTACAAGCGAAAACACGAACTTTTGCTCTTAATTGTTTATAGTTCATCCGTAATGGAAAGTCGCGAGGGAGCGGCGCCTGAACCCGTTGGGTATGGAAGGGATATAATAAAAAGTCATGGATAATTTTCCAAACAAAGATATGTGAGATATTCAAATTGCTCCCAATTTTTCGTGTACTTAATCCGGGATCTTCCTCAATTGAATTCAAAACTGGAGTTCTCACAGTACATTGTACTCCTTTTAGATTATTGTCTGGTTCAAAACTTTCATTTTCGAACAATCTTCTATGAATGTTTGAAAATGTTCGTGCATCCGGAATATTTCTATTTGGAAAGCGGTCTTCGTACAACGGCCTGGCTGCCTTCCAATGCATTACCATCAGCAAACCCATACAAGTAATGCATATCTGCGAACTCAGAATTCGTAAAATGGACCATGTTTTTTAATAATATTGTTAATTTTGATGACTTAAACACGTGTCTACGTTGACAACTGTCAAAACTATTTATGTTTACAAAACAAAATCTGCTTCTTACCTACTAGGGGTAACTCTGGATAGTGATCTATCATGGAAACCTCATATTACCAAATTGAAAAGCAAACTCAGCAGTGCTCTGTTTGTCCTAGGACAACTTCAAACTGTAATCAATTTTAATGCACTCAGAACAACATATTTTTCGTTATTTCATTCGCACGTCAGTTACGCTACTATTCTTTGGGGTGGTTCGCCTGATTCTCTCTCAATTTTTCGTTTACAGAAAAAAGCTGTCAGGATCTTATCCAGTGTAAGCTATCTGGAACACTGCCAACCTTTGTTTATTAAGCACAGAATAATGCCCTTGCCGTGTTTGTATATTTTTCAAGTTCTGATAGAGATTCACAAAAACTCCTCGATGCTCACTAAGCAATCTGATATACACAGCTATGGTACTAGACAAGCAGATAACCTGAGACCAAACAGGTTCCGCCTAACCAAATCTAAGAGAAATTCACTGAATTATTATATCTACAATATACTACCACCAGAATTGAAATCATTGAGTCTAAACTTATTCAAAATAAGGATAAAAAAATTATTATTGACGCATTGCTTTTATTCCACAGAGGAATACATTGGACATTTCAGACTTTGTAGGGAATAGAATTCGTCTCGCCTAATTTCCATTCTTATGTTCACTTTCTATGTTTCTTTTTATCTATTTACCACACTTTAGCACCATTTTACAATAATTTACAATATTTTTACACTATACGTGATGTATTATTATTATATATTTTAACAATGATATATTTTAACAATATTTTATATTTTAATTTTTTTTAAATTTAAAAATATTCAATTTTTTTCTAAATTTTTTTTTAATCGTGTATTACACCAATTTCAAAACAACGTGCAAATGAATAAATTTTTTTTATGTGAAAACCGTACATCAATCGAAAAAAAATCAGAAGACCAGATTTACTCAGATGGGATCTCAAAAATAATGTTTACTTTACGAAAAAGCAGTGGCGTATCACTTTTATCTTTGAAATGATTCAGTGTAAATCCCTCGCGAACGCCACTGGCAAGAAAAAAAAAATATGTTGTACAGCAGAAAATGCCTTTTGACGTTTCATAAAAATATCTAGGGTCATACCTAAGTTATAAAAAAAAGATTTATTTCTTGAATCTTTAGCACGCTGTAGTACAAAAGTTAATACTTTTGGGACATATGTTCATATGAAGTTTTTTTCTCAAAATGGACCCAAAAATAACCTCCTTGAAAATTAGCATGTTATTGAGGAACACCTCTTATCTTATTACTCTAATCGACAAGTTGAAAATGGTCTAGAATAGAGATACTGCTCTTAAAATTATGTGTGTTAGCTCATTTGATTCGGAATAACGCCTAGACAGATGTGCCAAAAGCGTGTATTAGCACATAAAAAATTGAAAAAGTTATAAATAATTAAAGATAAAAAAAAAATGGCATTTCGTTTTTTGCCAATATTTCATAAACTATTGATATTTAAGAAATTTCAAAAAAAGATTCTAAAAGAGGAGGAAATTTTCAATAAAAAACTACCAGCTCCCAGAACTCTATCTCCATTATTTATAATTTTAATTTAACGCTGAAAATGGGTCTCCGCGCAACATTTTTAAGTTGCGCGCGCGGCGTCAAAAGCGAGTACGACACATTAATTAATTTATTTAAGGCATTAAATATATTTTTTTTTAAATGTTTAAATAATTGTCGTAAAAATGTTTCGCTCCGTAGAGCCTTTCTTATATACATACTTAACAAGATCACGCCATAAAAATTAAAAAATATTCATACTTTGTTTATAATAAATTTTATAATTGAACAAAAACAAAAAAATCCAAGTAATGTTGTTAAAAATTTTTTTCGCCTAATCATCATATTATCGTTTTTTCATTTATACAAGATATGAATTGATTTGCAAAAAAAATTTTTCTCGCCATTTGTTGATAAATTTTTTATAAACAAATTGATTATTTCAATATTTTTGAAAAATTTCATTTCACAACTTCATCATATTACAAATATTATGATTGAAAAAAAAATGTTACTCAATAACAATTTTTAATTGTTTATAATAGTTTTTTTATATTTCTTTTGTTTAAATAATTAGTTGAGGAATTTTTTTTTTCTAAAGTTCATAATTGACAGTCCTCTATGAAGTAACAAAAAAAAGATTTTTATTATCAACAATTCCATTTTTTATTAACTTTCCAATTTGTTATAAACAAATTTTTAACTTTGTTAGATTTTTTTTCTGAAACTTCAATAGTTTACAAAAACAACCATATATAACAAAGTATAGAAAAACAATTTTTCCAATTTTTTATTGTACTTTGGGAATTGGAATTGGGAAAAATTGGAAAAAAATTCAGTTTCAGAAAAAAAATCTAACAAAGTTAAAAAAAAATTTATAACAAATTGGTAAGTTATTAAACAATGGAATTGTTGATGAAAAAAAATTTTTTGTTACTTTTTAGAGGACTGTCAATTATGATTTTTAGAGAAAAAATAATTTCTTAACTAATTATTTAAACAATAGAAATTAAAAAAAAACTGTTATAAACAATTAAAAATTGTTATTAAGGAATTTTTTTCAAATTATAATATTTGTAATATGATGAAGTTGTAAAATTTTTTTTTTCAATAAAAAAAAATTTTTTTTAAATCAATTTATAAAAATTTTTAAAACATTAATTTTATCAAAAATCATTATAAACAAAGTATGAATAATTTTTCAACTTTTATGGCGTGATCTTGTTAAGTATGTATATAAAAAAGGCTCTACGGAGAAAAACATTTTTACGACAATTATTTAAACATTTTTTTTCATTTACAATTAAGACAGAAGTTCGAGAAAATTTTGTTAGTTAACAATCGTTTAACTTCTTGAAAAATTAACTTTAAGTAAAATTTCCAACGGGAATAAATTATTTATAGTGTTCAGAATACACCATAATTTTTTCAAATAAAAAAAAAAAATTTAATACCTTAAATACATTAATTAATGTGTCGTACTTGCTTTTGACGCCGCGCGCGCAACCTAAAAATGTCGCGCGGATACCCATTTTCAGCGTTAAATTAATTATAAATAATGGAAAAAGAGTTCCGGGAGTAGTTGGGAATTTTTTATTGGAAATTTCCTCCTCTTTCAGAATCTTTTTTTGAAATTTCTCAAATATTAATATTTTATGAAATATTGGCAAAAAACGAAATGCAATTTTTTTTCATTTCCAATTGTTTATAACTTTTGCAATTTTTTATGTGCTAATACACGCTTTCGGCACATTTTTCTAGGCGTTATTCCAGATCCAATGAGCTATCACACATAATTTTAAGAGCAGTATATCTATTTTAGATCATTTTCAACTTGTCGATAAGACTATATGTTCAATCTGCTGATCTATGAGTGATAATCAACAAAAAATTGGAAACGTATACATACTTCTCCGTTAGTTTTTGTTCACTTTCAGCCAGCAACTGTTTGTATCTAAGAACTACATCATGTTGCACCATAACTGTTTTCTCTGTCTCGGTTGGAATTTTCAGCATGTTGTTATGCTGCAAAAAATAAAAAAATCATATATAGAAAGTTTTTGTAGGATTAAAAATATAATTTTATCAGCTTCCAAAGAGGTAATAATTTTTGTAGAACCAATAGCTTTCGAGTTATAAGCAAAAAACAAAATTGAAGAATTTCCGGGAGCCCCTTCTACTTGGCTCATCTCCCAGGTCAGGGACTCTTAGTATGTTTTCCTCCTAAAGACCCCAAGCCCATCCCTGGAGTCAAAAGTTCTGCCCCTCTTCATGCACTCTACGCTCCTCTTTGAGCATTCTTTGACTGGACTATACTGTTTTAAAAGCTCCTGGAAAGTACCCAGGATATGATGAAATATGCATTGATATTATGAAATAGTCCATAAATGAATTACTGAACATCCTCATCAGCAAAACATTTGAAATTGTTCGCGTTTGTTTATTAGAAATTAACAATAGTTATTCCAGTTTACAAAGACATTTGCGACAATTTTTTCTCTATTAATTTATATTAAAATAACTAATGAAAGTTTTAAAGACAAGCTTTCATTTGAGCCGTGTACTAAAACGTATAAAATAAGTTTAAGTCATCGCTGACAATGATTTAATTATTTTTTGTTGAATTATTTGGTTTCAAAAAGCTTGTCGCGCGAAGTGTTCATAAAAGTAGGTACCGATTAATTTATTTGGACAATGATTGGTTGGTGAGTAATAACTTCTCGAAGTATTAATTTTATTACAATTCACCAGACAAGCTTTTTCAAACCAAATAATTCCGCGAAATTTAATTTCGCGGCCGTTGCCCATAGCAACAGCCGCCAAACCAAACGTCACTTCCGAATTTGACATTTCTAAAATACGACATTGACAAGGATTATTATTTATCGAATACACCCTTAATTTTTAAATTAACAACAAATACATACTTACTTATATTATTTTTCAGGTATCAAAATAGAAAGCGCCGAGTTTACAATAATTTTTAGCTCTGGGAGAGTGCATGATACTAAAATATCACAATCAGTATCAGACATATATTGTCACAAGTTAGGGAAAATCATTTTACTTTCCCAAATTACCAGTTCATAATTCAAAATTAATAAATTAGGCCATTCAATATTCAACAACAAAAAATAGGCCGACAATGCAAAACATTTGTGCACATGTTTAACCGACGAAACCAAAAAGGTTCTCTATTCGACCCGTATATTTTTTTTTAACCGACGAAACCAAAAAGGAGGAGGTTCTCTATTCGACCCGTTTATTTTTTTTTCCATCATATTTTTTTATGTATGATCACGCATAACTTTTTACTGAGGCGTCTGATTCCGATAATTCTTTTTTCAGTGGATAGGTCCCATTTGAATTCAAAAGATGAAATCCACCCTTAAGGGTAGCGAAATGAAGGATATTGATCACTCACCCTCTGAATTCTGGTCCGTTAACCGATATCAGGCATAACTTTGTACTGGGTTCTTCGATTTGGATTATTCTTTTTTCAATAGATAGGGTATATCTTATATTTGGATTTCGAAAGGAATTAACCACCCTTACGTGTAGAAAAATAGGGGATAATTGATTTTTCACTAGTGAACATTGGCATACACATACGTAGTTGACAATGACAGATCGCTACTGACGTTATTCTTGTTCCACATCCGTCAAAATCAGTATATTTTATGAGAGGATGGAATGATATACAAAGTAATGAAATAAACTAACCAGAACAACGAACATAATTTATATTACAACAAATAGTAAAAGTAGATAATCATATTATTTAACTGGTAATAGTTGAAGTAAGGTGGGTAAGTAAGTATTTTGGAAGTAATCAAAAAACAAGTAGGTAGTAATTGGTAGATTTTAGCCACAAAAAATTGAAAAATAAAAACTTTTTAACAAAAAATTAAACCGACGAAATACGGAACTGAAAAGTAAAAAATAAAAACTTTTTAACAAAAAAATAAACCGACGAAAAAATCAACTGAAAAGCAAAAAATAAAATAAACCTTCTCAGTCTAAATGATAATTGAGCTCCTAAACTAATGCATGTAACTGATTTTGAGTCGGCGCCAAACAAACTAGCAATTCAATTAGGTGAAGCGTAAAATGATGGCAGCGAGATGCACGGCTGCGTTTTGATGACTTCTTTCATAGATGATAGAATGATCTTCGATAATTGTTTGTTTGGCGTCGACTCAAAATCAGTTACTTACATTAGTTTAGGAGCTCAATTATCATCTAGACTAAGAAGGTTTATTTTATTTTTTGCTTTTCAGTTGATTTTTTCGTCGGTTTAATTTTTTGTTGAAAAGTTTTTATAAGCGACCTTGAATTCCCAAAGAATCAAAAATATAACAAAGAGAATTGCTGAATTGCCAACCTCGATCCAGTCGATGGATGAAAACAATTAGTTTTCGAGGTAAGGGGAAAAACAATGGGGAGTCAGTAGTTTGTCAGGTCTTGAGGTGTGCCACAAGTCATGAGTCGGTGACGTGCCCCCTGATGAAAGAGCTGGAAGCCTGAGAAGGGTAGAAATGTAGTTTCTATTCCTGAGCTGCCGTTCTGGCAGCGTTGTATATATAGTCCTTAGGTGTGAGTATATTTTTTGTATATATTTCTGATGAAAATAAGTATTGTATGTTTGTTTTTGGATTCTGCGTTCATAATCTGGTTATCACAAAATCCCTCTGAGCTACCAACCCCCTTTAAGGCGCTTTAGGCAATAGACTTATGACAATATGCGTTTTGTCAAGAACTGTCAAAATATTTTGTATATAATCAAACATATCATTTCCATAGCAACGCTGCGACTTTGTTAATTAAATTGAATTGCTGTGAATTTTGAAGCAATAATAAATTTATTTGCAATTATCTAGATTAATAATTTTGACGATTGCACGAAACATAGTGTGTATGCATTGGCCACGAATCTTTTTAGCGACCCCAAGATTATCCTGCCTCGGCCGCAAGCGTCCACGTTGATAACTTTTTTTTCGGTACGCTAAAAAGATATTTCGCGGCCTTGGCATACAATAGTTATTTTCGTGCAATCGCACGCAAAGTGTGTATTTCGCGTTCTCAATACAGTCCCCGAAATTTAATTTGGCGGCCGTTACCCATAGCAACGGCCGCCAAACCAAACGTCACTTCCAAATTTGACATTTCCAAAATACGACAATGACAAGGATTATTTTACATTCTGTTGGTCACACCAGTTTTTAAACTCGCTGTAACATTTTTCGTACTGCCGTTAATAATTTTCTGGTACCAAAACGGAAGGCGAAAATGTCGCCGAAACGTAGGCTATGAAACTGTAAAGTCGTGAGTAATGAGTTTTACAAGAAAAATATCACCCTCGGACGTTAAAACGGAACACATAAAATATGACCATAATCAGAGAACTTCTTGGCGCCGCCATTTCGAATTCATAACTTTCGACATAAAATTCAAAATCTTCGACCCCAAAAACCCCCACAAACCAATTTTGAATCGAATCGGACCATAATCACAGAACTCGTCCGCCATCTTGGAGCTGTCATCTTGAATTTATGAATTTTGACAAAAAATTCATAATCTCCAAGCCCGAAAACCCCCACATACCAATTATGAATCAAATCGGACCATAATTACAAATCTCGGAATTAAGAACACCTACCAAATTTCAAATCAATCGGACAACTAGAAGTCGGTCAAAAGTCCCTTGCAAGATTTGACCCTAACTAACGAATTAACTGAGAAGTGAAACTGAATAAAAGCTGGTAAAATAGAGGAAATATGTTCACTGTGTATATCACAAATAAATTAAAATCATCATTATTATCGAGGGCCAAAAATACGAGTTCCCTTTTGAAGAAAAAATCATTAAATTACAAATGCACTTACCACAAGTGCAATGGTTTCCTTGTGTATGTTATTCTCGTCTTCCAAACGCCTTATTTTATCTCTGCACTCCTGGATTACTATATCCTTAACCATACTCTCCGAATATTCATGGGCCTTGTCTGCTCCTCCAGAATTCTCTGAAAATAAATCAACTGAAAACTCCGGGAATTTGTACGATACATCCTGTATATATTTCAACAGACCTATCACTCAAAAGACCAAGTACACTGGCCACGTTTATACCGTGCCTTGGTATGCTGACTACTAATGATTATATTCCAACTAAATTATGTTAGTCAGTGTGGTATAAACTGTGCACTTGGTCAAGTAACTAGCTTGGTTTGGTACCGAAATTTGTTGTGTACCAGACTATAATACTGAGTTGACTAAGATGGTGTAAACAGTATGATAAGTTTTACCAACCGTGACTGTAAATTTTGGTTTGAAAGATTGCTAAGCGTTCTGTTGTGGTTATCGCACTGGCTGAATGAACCGAATGGAAACAATAGCCATAAAAAAAAAAGCGAGAGAGTGTTAGTGAAAAATATGTTTTGTGATTCTTAACCTTAGTTAAATAAATTGTTTTATATATTTTTGTTAGTATTTTTTATATAAAATGAGTTGCTGTAGTTCAGAACCTCCTATAAAAAAGTCAAAAGGTATTAATTGGACAGATGAAGAAAGCAACGCGTTTCTCCAAATATTTTTGGTCAAAAAAATTATATCAATTTTGGATGGCAAAAAATTTAAACACCTAGACATTTACAAGAGCCTTGAAGAAGGGGCTTTACAAAAACTGCTGAACAAATAAAATTAAAAATGACTGAGCCTGAGTTCACTGACATCCAGACATTGTCCTTGACAGATGACACAATTCCGAATTAGATAGCAGAGTTTCAAACCTTTCTCTTGGTTACATGACTGAATAAATACCAAACCACAACCAAGTTGGTTAATTAATCATTTGACAAAACACGATGTAAATAAACGATTACTAAAACATTTGGTTTGAATTTGGTCACATACACTTGGTAAGGTTACCATATTCACATACGGTATAAACGTGGCCACTGAGTATATTGAGATACTATGATTATAATGATTATAATGATGTTATACATGTTTTATTTCCAAGTTTACTTCGTTAATATGATTGAAAGTTTGATGATCACATGATTTTTTTGTTTATAATATACGTTCCCCGTATGTGTTTTATTTATTACTACCATTAAATAATACAAAATGAGAAAATCATCATTTACAGTTTTCTACAGTTTTTTTTTAGTATGTATGCAGTTTTACTCTAGGATGGGGTTGGCAACACTGGCTGCTGTTTCTACAGTTAATTGCCAACGAGGTTGGAAATAGTAAGCTGACATGGATCGGCACCCCAGTTTTCGTCAAGTACACCCGACCAACATAATGTTGATTCTCCGAGTGGGTATGTACTCAACTCAGAGTATATCTACCGGGTGACACAGGATATCGGGCCACCCCTGTAACTTCTGCATTCGTGAACGGATTTTCCTGAAATTCGGTACAGTTATATAAGCAACCATTTCGGATTTGATCACATTACAATACAATATGGCGTACTTTCGGTTTTTCTGGAAATGCCAGTAACTTTGTTTTTTCAAATAGAACATCCTGTATATTTTTACATATTTAAGTTCAACAGGTCAAAACAATCACACTTACAATAGTATGTAACAATTGGTTATTTTCGAAATGCAGATAACTATGCAAATGAGTGAACATTGTAATTTTTACATATTTGTTTCACTGAAATACAAAATTAGTCAATGTCATTTTTCTTAAAAATTATTGTTTTACATGAAATAGTGGCCCAAGCTTTCCTATTTGAAAAAATTATTTTTGATCAAATGTGATAAATGAAACGCTTTCTTAGTTTAGGAAAATACATTCAGACGTAGTAACAAACTTGTACAATTCAAACTCACTGTTGGTTCCTGCAGTTCGAATAATTTTTCAACTTAGTAAGCTGTGGAAAACAACATTTCTGAATCTTGGGACCTTGAAAACATTTTTCACCAGCTGCGGGAATCGAACCCGCGCCAGGTGGAAACAGTTGACACAAGACCGACGCTCGTGACACTGAGCCACAAGGATGTGACTGAATTGATTAACCAGTGACACAAAAAATAATTTTTCAGAAAAAATTAGGTTTTTCTGTTATTTGCGACTCATTGTGAATAGCTTCGACCAAATCTCATTTATCCACGGGGTAAAATAAAAAAACAATTTTAATTTCAATTGTTTTAAGGAAATGACATTTGACATGAGGTTTGGACTTGTTATGACCTGTTGAACTTGAATATGTAAAAATATTCAGGGTGTTCAATTTGATGAAACAAAGTTACTGGCATTTCCAGGAAATCCGAAATGATTGCTTATATAACTGTACCAAATTTCAGAAAAATCCGTTCACGAATGCAGAAGTTACAGGGGTGGCCCGATATCCTGTGTCACCCGGTATACAATTGAAAATTGATGAGTGTTTTGACTAATTTTTGCAAATCATAGCAATTTCAATAGCGTCTTGTTTTCTCAGTACGGACAAGATTTTGAATACAATTTTATAGAGCAGAGTGGCGCCCCAATCTGTTTTTTGTTTTGGAGATTGACTGACAGTTCTTGACCCCGTTCACATGCATCACCGACTGCTATAGCTAACGGGACAGTAACTTTATTTTCCACGTAAAGTAAAAAGGTTACTGGAGAATATGATTATTCTTGTCATATTCGAAAAATACCGAGAAAAACCCGAAATACAATCTTTTGGAGTTTCTAATCAATTATGAAAAGACATGTTGGTTGGTTAAGTATTTTGAACCATTTTTCTAATAGTAACTTTTCAGGTAATTTTTTATTATTAACGAGGCGTGTATTGGTACTAATGGTGGGGAGGTCTGTTAAAACATCCAGTGATAAACTTATAAGTACCTTTTCCCCAAACAATGCTATTACTGACCATATTCATGGTTTCTTGACTTTCCTGAACCGTTCTAGCCATATGTTCTTCTATCGCGTTGCACTTCTCCAAGGCTTCGTTCCTTTCGACGGTTACCTTCTCCAAGATTTCCTTGGTTTCTTTCAGTTCTATTTCTTTAACCTCGAGGTTCTTCTCCAAAATCTCATTGGCGGAATACCTCTCTCCTTCCACCTCTCCCAACCTAAAAGAAGAAATGATATCATATCAGTCCTGCGTCCAAACATCACCACTGTGGACTGATCTCACCTGCACACGCAGTCATCAATACCAACAGATGTTTGGATCGTTTTGGTGGAAGCGAGCGGGTGTCAGGTTTGTCGTTGTACCCATTACGTGGTAGATGATGCGTTTCAGAGTACGTGGGAGAAGACATCGCAGTGAAAATAGGAGAAGAATAAATGCCGATTCATTCCACTCACAAAATATCGTTACAAGTTGAAAATTTCGTAAAGGTGGAAGATATAAAGAAATGGAGGGTGCAAACAGGAAAAGGTTCCAAATCAATGAGAAAAGCATGTAGAAAATAATTTTTGAATTATACAATGATAAATCTTAGTTCGATTTCAAACAATTCAAGTTCCAAGAAAAAATGAAATAGAAGCAGGAGTACTAAAATTAATAGTAACTTTTTTTATTTTTTTTTATTTTTTATTTATTGTAATACATCTTCCAAACTGAAGAAGTTCTGGTATAAGGAAGTTAATTGATTGATTACAATTATAAATTTCAACCATTTTAGAACTAACTGGTAATAATATCTATTCAAATCTCAACTAAATGTACATATATATACACATATACATATATATATATACATATATATACACAAACACACAATAATAAAAAATACACATAATTGAATTAAATATATACATAAACACACACAGACACATATACACATTCATATCTTTAAATAAAAATATACCTACATATATACATACATATTGTATACATACAGGTATTGTTGAACATCCTTATAACAGCATACTTTGTTCAAGTTTTTTTAAGAATATTTTCATTGATTTCAATTTTTTCAGATCATTTGAAAGTTTGTTATAAGTTTCCATTGAACTAGATATTGGATTATTTTTCCCTTTATTTGAATGAATATTATGTAAGTGAATATTATCTGCATTTCTAATATTATAATCGTGTAGTTTTGTTTTTTTTTTCAAATGGAGTATTACTTTTTTGAAAATTGGTTTTTAGTTTGTATGCAAATTTTGCTTTCTCAAATTTTATTAGATTTTCTAATGTCAAATTATTAGTATTTTTGTATAATTCTAAAGAATGTGTTTCCCAGGGTTTTTTGAAAATAATTCTAATTGCTTTATTCATAAGACGATAAATTATACCTTTTTGTTTTTTACTACAAGCTGACCATATTGTTATTAGGTATCTGATATGAGAAAGAATATGGGCATTGTATATTAACCGATATTCTGGAAGTACGATGAATAGTCTACTCGAAAAGTTGAAAATGGTCTAAAATGGAGATACTGCTCTTGAAATTATGTGTGATAGCTCATTGGATCCGAAATAACGTCTAGAAAAATGTGCCAAAAGCGTGTATTAGCACATAAAAATTTGCAAAAGTTATAATAAACAATTGAAGATTAAAAAAAAAGGGCATTTCGTTTTTTGCCAATATTTCATTAACAATTAATATTTGAGAAATTTCAAAAGAAGATTCTGAAAGAGGAGGAAATTTCCAATTAAAAACTCTCCATTATTTATAATTTTAATTTAACACTGAAAATGGGTCTCCGAGCGACATTTTTAGGTTGCGCGCGCGGCGTCAAAAGCCAATACGACACATTAATTAATTTATTTAAGGTATACATTTTTTTTTTCAAATTTGAATGAATTATGGTGTATTCGGAACACTATAAACAATTTATTCCCTTTGGAAATTTTACTTAAAGTTGATTTTTCAACAAGTAAAACGATTGTTAACTAACAAAATTTTGTCAAACTTCTGTCTTAATTGTAAATAAAAAAAATGTTTAAATAACTGTCGTAAAAATTTTTCGCTTCGTGGAGCCTTTCTTATATACACACTCAATAAGATCACGCCATGAAAGTTAAAAAAATATTCATACTTTCTTTATAATAATTTTTGTACTTGAACAAAAACAAAAAAATCCAAGTAATGTTGTTGAAAAAAATTTTTGTTTTCTTAATCATCATATTATCTTTTTTTTATCAATACAAGATATAAATTGATATCCAAAAAAAAAATTCCCGTCATTTGTTGATAATTTTTTTATAAACAAATTGATTATTTCAATATTTTTGAATTTTTTTTTTTCACAACTTCATTATATCACGAATATTATGATTTTTGAAAAACAAAATTCCTTAATAACAATCTTTAATTGTTTATAATCGTTTTTTTTTATATTTCTATTGTTTAAATAAGTTTTTAAGTAAATATTTTTTTTTAAAATTCATTTTTATTAATTACCAATTTGTTATAAACAAATTTTTAACTTTGTTAGATTTTTTTTCTGAAACTTCTAAATTTTTCAAAAACAACCATGTATAACAAAGTATAGAAGAAAAAATTCCCAATTTTGCCATTTCCCAATTCCAATTCCCAAAAACAATAAAAAATTGGAAAAAAAGTTTTTTTTTTTAATTTTAATTTAAAAAAAATTAACAAAGTTAAAAATGTGTTTATAACAAATTGGTAAGTTAATAAACAATGGATTTGTTGAAAAACATATTTTTTTTTTACTTTTTAGAGGACTGTCAATTATGATTTTTAGAAAAAAAAAATCTCAACTAATTATTTAAACAATGGAAATATAAAAAAACTATTATAAATAATTAAAAATTGTTATTAAGGAAACTTTTTTTTTCCAAAAATCATAATATTTGTAGTATAATGAAGTTGTGAAAAAAATTGTTTCAAAAATATTGAAATAATCAATTTGTTTATAAAAAGTTCATCAACAAATGGCGGGAATTTTTGTTTTGTAAATCAATTTATATCTTGTATTAATAAAAGAACGATAATATGATAATTTATGAGAAAAAATTTTTTTTAACAACATTACTTGGATTTTTTATTTTTGTTCAAATACAAAAATTATTATAAACAAAGTATGAATATTTTTTTTACTTTTATGGCGTAATCTTGTTAAGTATGTATATAAGAAAGGCTCTACGAAGCGAAACATTTTTACGACAATCATATAAACATTTTTTTTCATTTACAATTAAGACAGAAGTTCGAGAAAATTTTGTTAGTTAACAATCGATTAACTTGTTGAAAAATTAACTTTAAGTAAAATTCCCAACGGGCATAAATTATTTATAGTGTTCCGAATACACCATAATTTTTTCAAATAGAAAAAATATATTTAATACCTTAAATAAATTAATTAATATGCCGTACTCGCTTTTGACGCCGCGCGCGCAACCTAAAAATGTCGCTCGGAGACCCATTTTCAGCGCTAAATTAAAATTATAAATAATGGAGATAGAGTTCCATGAGCTGGGAGTTTTTTATTGGAAATTTCCTTCTTTCAGTTTTTTTTTGAAATTTCTTAAATATTAATAGTTTATAAAATATTGGCAAAAAACGAAATGCCATTTTTTTTCATCTTCAATTGTTTATAACTTTTGCAATTTTTTATGTGCTAATACGCGCTTTTGGCACATTTTTCTAGGCGTTATTCCGGATCCAATGAGCTATCACACATAATTTTAAGAGCAGAATCTCTATTTTAGACCATTTTCAACTTGTCGAGTAGACTAAAATATAACAGACCTAGCTCTGATATGGGGAACTCCTTTTCGGGACCTATAGTTTTTTATGTAAATATTATTTCATTAAAGGAAGAATTATTCTAATATGCAGATGACACAGTTTTTATAGAAAGTTGAAATACTTTCAACAAAACTTCATAAAAGAAGCATTAGTATTTTGTTAATAAAAGAAGTATTGGTATTTTTATTCGCAAATGAAACCCTGTTAGGTGTGGCACCGGTAATTGACCATCACCCGGTAATTGACCATTTTCCCCTTAATGCACAAAAATGAGGATACTATATTGTTTTGTTGGTTGCCTATGTTTTGGAAAATTGAATGGAACTTTGGTCCAGTTGATGTCAGAATTAACCCAAATAAATTTCGCGATAAGTTGGTCACTGACATTTTTACACATTTTTCGTCTTCCACTGGTAGAAAACAGTTGATGTGGCAATAAGCATGATAAGAAGACAATTTTTAGTGATCTTAAATCATCCGTTCTTGTTGATAGTATTATTGAGAACATATTTGATGTACTGGTTGCTATATGAATATAGTTAAATATTTGTATTGTATTCATTATTGGAATGTGTGTTTTTACTATTTTAATTCATGTGGACAACTACTAGAACAAAATATTTGTTGAAGCTCCAGTAATTGACCACTTTGGTCAACTACTGGTGTTTCAAAGAAATTAATGGTTGTACGTCTTTGTCTATTTCATAGCTTTGGGTATGGGTAACATATTTATTTTCGTTAAAAAAATATCGTTATTTTAAAGCGGATCTAGTAATCGACCATAGTTTTGTAGTGGTCAACTATTGGTTTTTTGTCATGGTCAACAACTGGAACATTATATTTTACTTTATATAAGGTTCTTTTATTTTCAAATGAAGGTTAAGTGAAACCACTGTATTTCCCAGTAAAAATGAATGAATCTAACAGGAGATTTTTCGAATATACGAAGGTACGATTGTAACAGGCTGTGAGCGATGTTAGCAATAATAGACAATCGAAGAGGCTGAATGGGGTATAGGGTACCGCATGCTACATTAATAAATACTTTGAAAAGCAAATAGAAAAAAAGTTTTTTCTCATTGATATTGATTGAATAAAGCCACTTTTCCAGTTTTATTAGAAAAAAAAGCATGGAAAACGTATTTTGAAGTCTAGGCAATAGATGTCTAGGCAAAAAATGTACGCATGATGCTTCGCGAACTTTGGGAGACCAATAGATCAATAGAACGAATCAAGCTAATTATATTCCTATATTACGATTCACTTAAGAAAAGACGGGAATCGTTTAAAAAAGCAGAAATGAAGAAATGGGGCGCGATGACCCAGCAGAAGAATTACATGATAATACCAAGAAGAACACAATAAAGGAAAACACATTGATATAGAATTGGAAAATGAAACTAATAATGATAATAAAACTGTTCTAAGAGAAAACTGAGAGTAATACTGGAACGCAAGAAAAACAAAAATTCAATATTGAGACTGAAGTAAAGGAATATAAAAATTATACGGAAATTGAAGGAAATTGTAGTCCAAACCCGTTAAAAAACTAGTAATTTTGGAAAAGGTTTGAGTTCAAAAATTATCAATCTTCTGTAAGATTCTGTTTGAAAATCAAAACTTGTTTTTTAAATCAATAAATCTACAGTTTTCCTTAGAAACTTGTTTTATTTGATTTTATCAAGTGGTCAACCACTGGGTAAAACTGTGGTCAAGTACTAGTTCTTGCTGGTCAATCACTGGTGATTTATGACTATTTTGACTCATAAATTCTCTTAACTACATTTTACCGGTATTTTCAAAATTGTGCATGATATTGAGAATCCCAAACCTTGATTCTTCTTCTATATTTTTTTGGTTTTCATGAAAATTGATATTTTAGTATCTATAAGTATTTTTTTTGAAAGAAGGTCTTAATTGGTCAACCACTGGTGCAGTCACCCTATTCTTAAGTTGAATCTAGATGTGAAGGACATAAAGTGGACACGTAGGAAACGTTGAAACTGTTTTTTGTCACTATTACTTTTTTATAGGGTGAGTGAAAGGAATAGGAATCAATCATACCAATGAGGATTATTTTTCTATACATGATTTTTATTCGAATTTAAGGAAAGTCATGAAAGTGGCAAAATATACAGGGTACCAAAACAGCTATATTTGTGTCAAAAATGTTTATCTATTCCAAGCAAAAAATTTTGTACAAAAAAAAATTGTTATTTGAATCTCAATATTTCCGAACAGAACAAGAAATTCAAAATCACTTGAGGGGGATAGGGAGAACTATTTCTGATTGGTACACTTTTTCAAAGTAGAAATAAATAAAAATTATAATTTTTTTTTCAAAGATAAGCTTTTATTTATACAAATGCACTAAAAAGAAAAAAATAATTTCTTTCATTGTTTGATATAGGTTCTGTGGGTAACAGATTCAAAATCTTGCCACGGATACAAAATGGGTAATCTTGTCTTTAAAAATGTTTTTTTATAATTTTTATTTTTAACTTTTCAGTTCTGTTTTTATTAACAACTGTTAAAAAACTAGTTTAGTCATTTATATCTGATTTACTTTTGAATTCGGACAAAAAAATCATAATCTCCGACCCCGAAAACCTCTAGATACCAATTTTGAATAGAATCGCAAAAATTGTCCGCCATATTGGAGCCGCCATTTTGTTTTTTTCCCAGCAAAAATTTCAAAATGCATTGTCAGCGGAATTATGTACACCTGCCAAATTTCAAAACAATCTGACGATTTGAAGTGGGTCAAATTTAACTTGCAAGATTTGATTACAGACAGACAGACATACAGACAGACAGACATACAGACAGACAGACACCGGGACAGGTGAAACTAAATGGAAGCTTGTAATAATTCTCCTTTTTTCACTGCGGATGTCACACTACATATACAATTCGAAAAAATCTATTTATTAACAAACATAAATATAGCGGGTACGAAAAACATTGTATATCTGTTATTTTGTGAACAAAAAAATCATATATATGGAGCTGCGTGTACTAAGAACTAGTTTCATGTCATTCTACACTCATTTTCATCACATCGTACTCTAGATGATCGGATATGGTATCAAAAATTCGGAGAAAGCCCTTAGTGTGATTTGAATAAGGCACCTGGTTTCGAATGTGTTTTTGTCCGCGGTTAATTTTTGCAGCATGTTTTCTTGATGCTTCAAGCTTTTGGTGAGTTCTTCCTTCTCTTTATTCCATTGTGCTTCCCTGTGCTTGGCTTGATCTTGAAGAAGCCTGAAATGGAAACGTTAATCGAAAATATTTGAAAAAGCACAGTGCAAAAAATATATCCCGGATAACTTCACCGAAATTAGATTCATAGGTTATTCGAATTCCATCAAATATATAGGTTAACGGTCCGTTTGAACATTATAATTGTTTCTTTTTAATTGGACCTTTTTCAGAATATTTAGTCAATTTCCATATTCAACCAAGTTCTGTTTCGATGTTCTGCGTTGAACATCCTTCAAAATAATGTATCTACTCATTTGAAACATTTGGGACATATCAAACAAAATGAGATATAATTTTGGTGTATAAGCACTTCTATTTTTTCAGGACAAATGGATAATTTTATTTGATTTGATAATTTTGTCATTGAATTATGGCTATTACCTATTTACTCAAAAAAATTGGGTAAACTATGGGAAAAATATGCGAAAAAATTATCTTATGATCGTGTTTTTCAAACTTTTTTACACGAGAAAACATAATTTGGAATACATGCTATGAGGAATTTTTTTTCACCATTCGAACAGCTTGAAATTAAATATCAACGATGAATAAATCTAGCTAACTTCCTGTCTAAAGTAAACAATATTTATTTACCTAACAAGTGCGGAAAGTGGTACTTTTCCGCACGTGACGGCAGATCATGCCGTAATTTTGTTTTTGTTTGGTAAGTTTGCCTACGTCACAAAAATTATTTTTAATCCAGTGTTGCCATACCATTCTTGAATATGTAACAAATTGAGTGGTGAAAACTAGATGTCGCTAAACTTAATTGATATTTCACTATGAATCAATATAAAAAAAAATGTTCAAAGTAGCCACGCGGATCAAAGTAACTCCATCATACGGTATATGCGTGTGTTTCTGAAAATTTAATTTTGATTGTTCGAATCATATTGGTCCAAAGATATTGGGGAATTTTGTAATATTTAGTGGACTTTTTATCTTTTGCGTATATCTTTTTAAATTGGTTGACAGTAGCGAATGACAAGTTTATCCATCTAAGATACATGGTACGTTCATTCTACGATACATTCTCTCGTTACCATAGAATCGGGTAAATAACTAGCGATTGTTAGGAAAAAGAATTTGTAGCATTTGAGTTGTGGTGTAAGGAGAAAAATACACTATCACTGAAAGAAGAGGTATTTATAGTATACTTTCACCACATCAAGAAATCTTTGCCCGTCAACCTTGTGGTCGAAGTACTCAATGATTAAACTTATTGTAAATTTTGAGAAAGACATCGATATAAGCAAACATTTCAAATTATCGGTATATCTAAAAAGACTGAACGATGGTTTCAAACTCAAGAAATCGAAGGTTTTCGAAAAAAAGGAAATCGATAAATTTTTATCATAAAAAATTCAACAAGCTTTCTTTCATGACACATCTAAGGAGAGTCGATCGGCGTTAAATTTGCATAATGCTACCAATTGTACATTTAATTTTAACCTATTCATAATTAGTTTGAATTGAAAATAAATAAAAATTATAGTAGGCATCCTTCATTTCTCATAAAAATTTTAGATATAATATATTTTTTCTATTTTTGACATTTAAAGTGACACCTTTTAAAACTCGTTGACGTTATCAAATGTTTTACTTTTCATCACCAGTTGCGAAAAATAAAATTTTTCGGAACTGGTGATGAAAACTAAATTTCACCACCAGTTGCAAAAAATACAGGAATAAAATTTGTTATAATTTTGAGGCTAAACTACTTGAAGTACTCCTTCATTGTTATTATATTCTCTGTAATGAAGATTAAAATTTATTCGAATTCGAGACATATATATATATATACAGTGCTTCAATGTCCCCCCCCTTTTTATTTTTTGAACGAGTCAACTCAAAAAATTTAAACTTGAGATAACGAAATTGATGCATGAATACTATATTTTGGAGTAAAATTGACAGATAAAACTTTGAAGGTGGCGACTGGGCGTCATCTGGGAAAAAAAATTAAAATGAAAGGGGGGTCTTGTGATCTGACGAATACTCCACAACCCTAGAATATAAAGTATCTTCACCTACTACAAAATGGCGGAACATTTAATAATTACCTGCATACAAACACATTAATATTGATACATCTAGAAATATTTGTTTTTCTCTGCCATATGGCAATCCCAACAACCCGATAAGGTTTGATAGGTTATTTTTTATTTAAACAAGAAATTACAAGAAATGTCAGTACGACAACGAACATCAATGTCCAGTTAAAATATTCTCATTTAGTTTTCGGTTTTACTAGTAAATAGGTACCACGTGAACTATCTCTAGAATGGTCAGTTCTCGTCCATTGGAAGAAAAAATCGAAGCGATTTTCATTTACGGTGCGACGCGTAACTTTCACGAAACCGAAAGAATTTTTAATGATCGTTTCCCGAATCGTCCTATCTGTAGAAATTATTTAAGTGAACTTGTAACCAAATTTACAACTACCAGTAGTGTACAGAACAAAAAGCCCCCAGGTCATCCGTCCATTCCGTAAGAACAGCAAGTTCAAATAATTGGTGAGATGATAGTAAATCCTCAACAGTCTACTTCCTCCGTCGCGAATGTTTGTGAGGTGTGTCCTTCTACTGTGTGGAGACTTTTGAAGAGGAATAAGTATCATCCATACAAAATCAAAATGGTACACCAGTTAACTGAAGATGACCCTTATCGAAGAACAGAATTCTGCGTAATTATGATGGCAACCATTGCAAGGCATCCTACCTATCTCCACAATATTTGTATCAGTGACGAATCTACATTTTATCTCAACGGCAAGGTTCACAGACAAAATTGCCGTTATTGGAATGTGAGGGTTGGTGACCCTCACATTTTCCGGAAAACTCATACTCAATATCCAGAAAAAATTAACATCTGTGCAGGAATATTGGGAAACCATATTGTAGGACCTCTATTCATTGAACAAAATTTAACAGGGGAACTGTATTTGAATATTCTGGAAAATACTGTTGACCCTCTAATCACCGAAATCGTCGAAGCGAATCCTAATGAATTCGATATGGATATTGTATTCCAACAAGATGGAGCACCACCACATCACTACGGACAAGTAAGAAACTATTTGGATAATACTTTCCCCGGTCGTTGGATTGGCCGTCGAGGTCCTACGGAATGACCGGCCCGCTCGCCAGATTTGACACCTGTAGACTTTTTTTATGGGGCTATTTGAAGCAAAAGATGTACGAAACTGAACCTGCTTCAATATTGGAATACGGCAGAGAATAATAAATATTTGTAGAAATATCGGCGTTACTGTGTTCGAAAATGTTCGGCGAGAAATATCGGATAGGCTGTTCTTATGTCAAGCAGTTCAAGGCAACCATTTCGAGCATCTTCTGAACTGAACTCAGCTTCTTTCCTCAAATTATGAAGTTAAACGTCGATGTATTCAGGCAATTATTAAATGTTCCGCCATTTTGTAGTAGGTGAAGATATTGACTTTATATTCTAGGGTTGTGAAGTATTCGTCGCCATCTTGATAGTTTCATCTGTAAATTTTACTCCAAAATATAGTATTCATGCATCAATTTCATTATCCCAAATTTCCATTTTTTGAGTTGACCCGTTCAAAGAAAAGCACCGTATATATATATATATATATATATATATATATATATATATTATATGTATATATATATATATATATGGTGAAAACTAATTATAAATATTAATAACATAATTTGAACAATTGGTGATATTGACCACAGCTGACAACGTAGTTTTCTATGTAGCATTAATTTCCGTTTTCTCCATGAAAGTCTCCAAAAGGATGAGAACACGCTTTTAACGCACTAAAAAGTAAAATATAATTTCAATATTCATTGACTATGCCAAAAAGCGTGGGGTGCTGTGTCGAAATCAATTAAATGACTGAAATTTTGACTTTGAGTAGTGTGTTACGTAGTTAAGAACGTATGCATAATTCCTAGCTTGAAAAAGGGGCCCTTTTACGGGTAGCAGGTATAAAAGTACATGAAAAAATTTCTTACGTTGAAGTATGGTAATGCATTTGACAATTAATATCGTTCAGTCGGCCAAGAGGTCTAAGGCGCCAGATCTAGGCTCTGATATCAAAAACTAGCGAGGGTTCGAATCCCCGCGCCTGACGATTTTTTTTTAATTTTTCCCATCGAAATTAAGAAATGTTTTTTTTTTATTTGAATATTCGTCCCAAAACTAAATCACTTTTCGAATTCAAAGGGAAAAACCCTCGCAAACTTATGAGATCCAGAGCTTGGATCTCGCGCCTTAGATATTAATTGCCAAACGCATTACCATACTTTAACGTAAGTAAGAAAGTTTTTTATGTACTTTTTTACCTGATACCTGTACGGCATAGTCGTTGAATATTAAAATTGTTTCTTGATTTTTAGGGCGTTAAAGGTGTGTTCTTCAGTTTTTTTAAATATATATTTTTAATATTTTTAACTTGAATTAAGAAGGATCACATATTAGAATTGGAAGAAATATTGTGTGAAACACGTTGGGTAACCACATTTTCCGTAACTCGCTTTCATTACGGAAATTAGTGCTTTTCCCAACTGAAAAGTGGTACTTTTCCGCACTTAACTGTTTGACCAAACGCCGCTTCCGTCACGTGCGGAAAAATACCACTTTCCGCACTTGTTAGGTAAATAACTATTGAGATTTCCCCAAGACTGCAAAGAAGTTTTTTTTAAGACAATGACTTGGACTTGATCCATTGTGAAAAGTGTCCACTTCAGTATTACTATGAATGAATTAACCCCTTCATGCCCAGGTTAATTTTTTAAGTCGCTCCCTATATTCCAGATAACGTGAAAAATTGTTTATTTATTTTTTTTGTAATCCACTGATTATGGTGGCACTATATTAGGAAAGTATTTCTAGTTATCTTAAAAGTGAAATTATTGATTTTTATGCAGTGGCGTTACTATGGGGGCCTAAATTTGTGAAAAAAAACCAAAATGACTATCTCAAAAATTAGTATATTTTCAACGTAAATGATATGCAATCGAAATAGAAAAAGCAGTAACTAATGCTATGAAACATCCTAACACGTGAAACGCACCAAAAACTATCAAATACTACAGCACTGCACCGTTGCAAATGACATTTTATACTGGAGACCGCCAAAAATACGGATGTGGACTATACATGCGTTTGACCTTCAATCAAATTTAATCCCGCCCACCTAAGGATCCCATATTCCAGGGTATACTACTCAACTACGATATTATTCCAACGTTTATTTTAAATATGGCATTTGTTGCCACAAGTGGCACTCTGGGATATAGATAATTTGAGCTTGTTGCCACATGTGGCAACATGGGCTTGAAGGGGTTTTAAATCATAATATTGCTCAATTGGAATTTATTTTTCAATTGAGATTTTTGATAGTGTTACTCCACTACAAGAAGATATATGGAAGGAAGAGTAGTGGATTTCCACTTACCTGACTTTTCTGTTCAGTTCTGCATTGAGAGCCTCAGAGGATTTTTTGTCATTTTCCAATTCGGATATTTTGTTTCTCAAAATTTTCGAATTTTGGGAGTTTGTATTGTTTCTGTTTCTATAGTCAGTTGCAGCTTTTTTTTCGTTCTCAAGTTCTTGCTCCAATTTCTGAAAACATGATCATTGGATACCTTGATGCTGAGTGAGGAGGTGACATCGGCGGAAAAAAACATATACAGGGTGTAATCTAACCTTTTGCACACCCGTGAATGACGAGTGTAAAATGCCATTTTATAACGATTTACAATGGTTAAAAATTCTGATTTTTTTTAAAAACATGTTTTGTTCTTTGTAAATTCCGACAAAATTTTGGGTAGCGCCGCCCGCCTAATTTCAGGTGACCTACTCAGAAGGAAACTTTGGCAATTACCGAATGCAATATACATTTCACTCGACATTTGAAAAATGTAGAATACTGAACTCATTGTGTGGTGAATGTACACATTGCAGGCTGCCTGAGATAGACATTCAATTTCAAAGTAAAAAAAACAACTAACCTTGTTATATCCAAACTGGTGATAAAGACAGAACTGGTTGACTTCATACTCTGGGGCACTTTTAGGCATTTATCATAACTTATCACAGTCTCTTGTAAGAATCGAACGGCACAAACACTATTAAAAGGAAAACATTCGCAATTGAATATTGTTTTGAAAAATAATATCACGACCATTGTAGTGATTCAGACACTCCTGACACGTGAACTGAACACTGTTGCCAAGCATGACTCTCGTATGCACTAGTCTTTTCTAATTAGCAACCAATCAGAAAACAGTACGGATGTGCCCGAGAATTAATTTGTCTTTTGCTGGCTCTTAAGACTAAACACCGAGCTGTTCCGTGCGTATTTCGAAGAGTAGAAGACAAGATGAATCACTCTTCGCATTTATGAATGAAGTGGAGAATTTCAATTCTGGTTATATTCTGGAGGTGCCAATCACTGTGCGGGAGTTTTTTGTACTAGAAATAATAATATAATATAAATAATTTTTTGGTAGATTGGCAAATTCTTTAAAAGACAGACAAGAATGTTCGAATAATTTCTTGCGCACATTGCGTACTGTTTTCTGATTGGTTGCTAGTAGTATCTAACAAACTTTCGTGTTTGTTAAACATCGATAGATTCAGTTTGAAATATTTTCTCAATGAAATTATCATTTAAAATAAAATAATATATGTATATATATATACAGTGTGACCCATTTAAAATGGAACCACCCCTGCAGAATACGCATTTTCCAATCCATCTCAAAAACATTTTTTTTTAATATTAAGCATCAAAAACTGTTTTTTTTTAATAACTTTGTTTCATTTCCAAGGCACTCTATGGTTTTTTTTCTTTGTCAAAAACGGCAATAGTTTATTAGGCAATTTTTGTTTTCAAGTTTGACTACACCACTGGATTCGTAGTCGTTATAAATAAAAACCATAGAAATTACATGAAAAAATATTGGTTAACAACGCAGTTACAACAACTTCAATTTTGGAAACAAAGTATTTGATTATAATTTTTATTTAGATTATAGACATATTTGAAATCTGAACACCGTCGATATAAAGTAGAACACCAGTGAACTTGTACAGTGAAAATCCGAAGTCAATAGTTATAAGAATGGTAATGTGAGCGATTTGTGGTGGAAACGATTTTGTTATAAAAATCTGACTAGGCCACTGGATTTGTAAATTATATTCCCTTGAAATCATTTATTTAAGTGTAGGTTATAAGTGTATTCGAAAAGAACAGAAAATTTTAAAATCATTTTCAAGTTATACAGTAGTACATTCTTCCATAGCCGATAAAAACGAAATGAACAGAAACAAGTTTTAAAGTAGGTATTTAATCAATAATTCAATTCAATAAAACGTCATTAAGCAAAAACTAAAACTAAAACAAACATTACTGTAAAATTAAATATTTGAATTTTTGCGGCTTCTACCAAACCTCCATTTAGTTCGACACATTTATCGTATCTCTTCCGAATATTTTTTACACTATTTCTTATTTGTTGAGGTGTAATTTTGGCACAAATCCAGTGGCGTACTCAGATTTTTTTACAAAATCGCTTCAACCTCAAATCGCTCACATTACCATACTTTCAGGAGTTATAACTGAACGGAATGAGCTATTGACTTCGGATTTTCACTGTTCAAGTTCATTGGTGATCTACTTTGTATCGGCAGTGTTGCCAGATGTCTATAATCTAAATAAAAATTATAATCAAATACTTTGTTTCCAAAATTAAAGCTGTTGTAACTTCGTTGTTAACCAATACTTTTTTATGAAATCTTAATGGTTTTTATTTATAGCGACTACAAATCCAGTGGTGTAGCCAAATTTAAAGACAAAAATTGCCTAATAAACTTTTGCTGTTTTTGACAAAGAAAAAAACCATAGAGTGCCTTGGAAATGGAACTAAAAATATCAAACTTTGTGTCGAAATACAGTTTTTGATGCTTAATATTAACCACAATTTTTTTCTGAGATTGATTGGAAAATGCGTATTCTACAGAGGTGGTTCCATTTTAAATGGGTCACACAGTATGTATACATATATATATATATATATATATATATATATATATATATATATATATTTGTAGAATGAATTCATAATCATTGTGTGTAAATCTCAGATCAATAAACACGTTTAATGTTCAACAAAATCAAAACTTACCTCAATTTTGCAAAGCTCACAAAAATAAAACCACCAAACTGTAAATAAATAAATAATGTATTTGAAGCAAAACTGTGTTCTTCATAAGTTGTCTCCTCCATATTAGACAAAATAAACTTCAATTCAAGTTAAAACAATAAACATAAACAATTTATTACAAGTTACAGTGTCAAGTGACTGACAAATGACAAAGACGAATGATACACCAACCACCATCATAAATGATGATCAGACAGATAAAATCTCATGCTTCATGCTTACCGCGTATTGTTTTTGATTGGCTGCTGAATCAGAATTTATCATTAAGTTAAAAGCCAATCAGAAAAAAATATGTCGTAACGCTAGAAAAACGAAATGCTCCCAAGGGAACCTAGCTTCAGAGACAGAATCGGATGTCACCGAACCATTCACTCTTGATGGAAGAAAGCAATTACCATGAATACATCGAAACTATGGAAAACTATCGATATTTATCATTTCCCTATCGATAATTAGCGATAGTAAAAACTGTCGATAGGTACTATCGATGTTTAGCGCACACTAGCTTGGCAACAGTGTTCAGTTACTTCAGTTCACGTGTTCGGAATGTCTGAATCACTACAACGGTCGTGGTATTATTTTTCGAAACAATATTCAATTGCGAATGTTTCCCTTTTCAATACTGTTTGTGTCGTTTGTTTCTTACAAGTGATAGTGATGATTATGATAAGTGCCTCAAAGCAGGGAATTAAGTCAACTAGTTCTGACTTTATCACCAATTAGGATATAACAAGGTTAGTTTTGTTCTTCACTTTGAAATTGAATATCTATTTCAGGCAGCCTGCAATGTATACATTTACCACACAATCAGTTCAACGTTCTACATTATTCAAATGTCGAGTTAAATGTTTATTGCATTCGGGAATTGCCAAAGTTTTCCTTTGAGTAGGTCATCTGGAATTAGGCGGGTGGGCTACCCCAAATGTTGTCCAAATTTACAAAAAACAAAACATAAAAATTTTAAATATTTTCAACAACTGTAATTTGTTATAAAATGGCATTATACCCTAGTCATTCACGGGTGTGCAAGAGGTTAGATTACACCCTGTATATTGGATATGTTTCTCTACTGTTCGGTAGATATGAGACACAATTTCGTATTCACAGACATACGAAAACAAAATGGCCGACTTCCGGTTTGCCACAATAGCCACCAACTTTATTTTTTCGAATAGAACACCCTGTATGTTTGATGTTTTTTCGGATTCTACGGCTCAAATAACATGCGACAGTGTTGCCAAATTTTCAGTTTATGATTGAAAAAAAAAATTCTCAATTTGTTTTTAGCCTAGGAGGCCTTGATCAGATTAAAATCTATACTATTTTATATCAGTAACAGGAATTTAAATTTTCTGAACGCATTTTTAACGAAAAAATCGTTTTTTTCAAATGGTGCCTAACGAGGCCATCTTGCCATTCGATAGAGAATTTTATTACCAATTCAACGATATATATTATATATATTAAAAACGATAAATTATTGAATTCTTACAATATTTTATATGATGCCTACAAATTCCAATCAGTTATCCGTTTAGGTTTGATGAAATGAAAGGTAGCCGTGGAATCATTGAAAACAGTAGGTGATTAATGTCATGTCAGAAGTGAAATACCAATTTTACTTGTCATCTCGTTTCGTTTGAAAAGAGTTTTTTTGAAATGGAAAATTATAATAGTTATTCTCGAAACGAACAAATCGATATGATATTGATATACGGAGGATGTCAGAAGAACGCTGTCAATGCTAGTATGCTATACGCTGTTCGTTATCCGTTAAGACGGCACCCATCGAGGACCTATTTCAGGAAATTGGAAATGATGCTAAGGAAAGAACCAGCTGATCAAAACCACATCCACTTCATCGTCAGTGATGAAGCGAAAACTAATGTTTTAGCATATGTTCATTTTTCTTCATCTGCACAGTGCGAGAATTGGAAATCAAATGTGGGATCAGCAGGAAAAGAGCCAGAAAACTTTTGAAGGAACATAAATATCGCTCCTGTAAATACAGTTTGCATCAGCACCTATATGAAAATGACCCAGAATGGAGACTAATATATATATATATATATATATATATATATATATATATATATATTATTGTAATTGGCTTTTGCATCATCATGATTTGAATAATGGTTTTGTCTCGAAGGTACTGTTTACAGATAAGTCTAGGTTTACGAATAATGGTATGTTCAATAGGAATAACACAAGGTATTGGGCTCAAGAAAATCCTAGGTTGCTGAGAGAATGTAATTTTCGAAAAGATTTGGATTCAACGTCTGGGTAGGAATCATAGGGACACGAACCATTGGACCAATTCTTTTCGACGAGCCTTTGACGGACCAAAGAGACAATTCTTAGAGAATGATATTCAAAATAATATCAACGATTTACCTGAGAACATCAGGGAAAATATGTTTTTTTCAGCAGGATGGTGCAGGACCACATAATGCTAATATTGTTCGGCAATATCTCAGTGATACCTATGGGCAGAGATGGATTGGAACAAATGGTCCAATCAGATGGCCAGCCAGATCGCCCGATTTAACACCTATTGATTTTTATAAATGGGGTCACATAAAATCCAAAGTATACTCGAGGAGACCAACTTCTTTAGAGGACTTGAGAGATGGAGTTGAGCGCGCATTTCAGGAAATTCCTGCTCACGAACTGATAAATGTGATGAGGTGTTCAAGAAATAGGAATAGGGAATGTGTTAGTGAAAACGGGCAACACTTCGAACATATCATTGGTCATTAATAAGTAAAATGACTTTTCGATGGTTGTGAAACTCTTCTATTGAATGAATGAATGATAATGGTTTTGTGAGTAATAATTTGTACGTTAAATGTTTCACTGTTTCAGTCGTTAGATTTATTCAAACAGTTTGATTAAATTAAAGTTGTCTTTTCTGTAATGGGTTTATGATCATTACATATTGTCAAGTTTATTATTATTGGTAATTCCTTGTTACCATTCTGAAGTAAAGTTTGAAAGAATGAATAGATATCATGTTACCTACCAATTTTTCAGATTGATTTCATTTTGTTAGATGGCTCTCTACGTTTTGCAAGACGGCCCTTGGTAGGTACCATTTGAAAAAACTATTTTTTCGTTAAAAATGCGTTCAGAAAATTTCAATTCCTGCTGTAGGATTTGTTATTGATCTTGAGTTACTGATGTAAATTAGTATAGATTTCAACCTGATCAAGGCTAAACAAAAAATTCTTGGGCTAAAAAAAAATTATATTTTTTTTTATTGTAAAATAAAAATTTGGCAACACTCTCGTGTGTAATTTGAGCCGTAGAATCTGAAAAACATCAAACATGTTCCATTTGAAAAATTGACGTTGGTGGCTATTCTGGCCAAACCGGAAGTCGGCCATTTTGTTTTCATATGTTTGTCAATCCGAAACTGTGTATCATATCTATGTACAAAATTTCATTCAAATCGGTTGATAAGTGAAGGAGATATAGGCATGGTCCTAGTCCCATTGTCACCCGGTATATGGCAATAGCTAAGACTGTAAAGGAAGCTGATTATTTAAAAACAAATTTACAAGAAACTGTCTATATTTTGGAACCGGCAAAATCAACTGTAGTCTTCTGCGACAATCCTAAAGGGGGTATAAAAAAGTATTTGAAAATTAACAAAACTTATCACAATATCTCTACAAGAACAAAAAAAAAATTATGGTTTCCTATTTCAAATGGAAATCATATATCGTTTCATATCTGGAGAGACGTCATGGTTAATAGGTTGAATCCAATCTGACATAAAATATGGAAAATCCACTTCAGGTTGCTCACCTGTATCTGATCTCTCAGGCTGTGGATAACATTATTGAGTTCCGCAACATATTTATCTTGCCCAGTCCTCTTGTCGTCCAGCTTCTTCTGCAACTCGTGGATGAATTGATTCGATTCTTCCGTCAACTTTTCCTGAAACTTTAGCTTTTCTTCCAGGTCCCCGATTTTCGAGCTCGTGTTGACATTCTTCTTGTCGTTGATCAAGGATTGCCAGTTATGCACAATTTCCTGGATTTTACCGTGGTGTTCGTTGATGACAGCGTCCAGATTATTTTGAAGCTGTGCCCCTTCAGTTTTCAGCGCCTCAATTTGATCGCACAGATCGGTAACGTTCACTTCAGACTTGATGATGCTCTCCAACAGATCAACGATGACGTTTCTTCGGCCCAGGAGATTTTTGCAGATCTCCATCAGCGTTTTTGGGATCTCTTCTATAGACGTCTGCATGCCCATGATGATTTCGGGGGGCACGTTTTCTCCAGCGCCGTCCTTTGCAATGTCGCCTTGTTCTTCATAGGGCATCATCTTTACTTCCTCCAAATATACAACTTTTCCCAGTTCTTCTAACCGCTTCTTGATCTGCACGAGGTTTTGGTAGAGATCCAACACCGGTTTCTGCTTCTCGGCCAAATCCTTCTTCAGCGAGACGAGACGCTTTTTTTTATTGAGAAACTGTATCTCCAGGGTGTGTTTGTTGACCACTTGATTGGTACCTACGACGGAAGAGCAGGGCCTCGCCAATTTGCTGGTCAGCATTCTCGAAGAGAGTGAGGATTTCGGGGACTTCACTGGCAAAGGTATGCTTGATGATGGTTTACAGACGGGCGCGCGACTCACAGATGATCTGGCCGAACTTTCCCTTCTGACGAAAGGCGGTCTTTTGCCAGGATGTTTGGTGACGTCACTGGTTCCGTCGCGCTCTCTCGGGGATCCATGACTCACAGGGGTGCCAGACGACTGGAATTGGAGGAAAACAGTTTTATTGGTAAAAAGAGGAAGAGATGAGTCTAGGAGTAAGCGGGCAAAACATTATTTCACGGGAATACTTACCATTTCTAAATGAGGAAGGCTTGATGACAGAATATCTCCATCCAGAAGAATTTTTTCTATCTTGACTCCTGGAAGATGATGCAAATATTCCATTAGAATATCATCAGGAAACTGAAATCGCCAATTTGATTTCCATTCCTCGGAAAGATGAAGCTCCCGAAATGTGTTTTTTAGAAGAAATGCTGGATATTTTGGCATTGAACAACAAGAGGAATGAATGTTGTGGTGTTTTGAAGGAATTCCTTGTCGAAAATCAAAGGGGACCATTCATGTAAACAAAAGCTCTTAGGCCTTTCCTTGAAAAATTACACGCTTCCAAAAATAAGAAAAAAATTTTTTTTTCTTGAAATTGCTGTAGAGTTGAAGGAATGGCATTTTGTGGGCATTTTCTACCAATAAAAAAGCTACCTATGAATATTTTTTGTTGTAATCTTCTAAAGAGGTGAAACATGCAACCCCTACTTCATTTTTTACCCGAACTCTTTAATGAAACAAAATTTCTCAATTAATTAGAATATGTGTTGAAAAGAACGATTCATTGCAGAACTTTTTTAACTGTTGTGTTGTGTCCGTAAAAGCAATAGTTTCCCAATAAAAAATCGAATACAACATTGTGCATGAACGGATCCTCTGTAAATGGAATAGAAAAAATTTAGTAGGTGGACTTCAATCGTAGTATTTTAAAATCGAAAAATCTAGTAGGTGGCTGCCGCTTTGATTTCTATGTGGAAGTTGAATCTTCAATATTCAATATAAAAGTCTTTGGAAGATAGACGGCTCTATGCAGAGATGTATCCTCAGCGCGTGATACCTCACATCTTCACTGCCATGCTCTATTTATTCATCACCAGATCATGCCTCTTCCTACCGCTTTCATATATTCCACTCTGCTTGAAATACATGAAAAAATATCAGATTTTACTCTTTTAGCGGACACGCATCAGCACCAAAGAAGGTCAGGAAACCTCTTGAGAACACCAAGATATAGACTCTCTGTATTACAGAAAAATTCATTGAATATAAACCTATATAATAAATTGCCTTTGGAAATAAGAAATATGAACTTTTATAATTTTAAGAGATCAGGCCAGGAATCGAACCTGGGACCTTTCGATTCCTAGTCGAACGCCGATCCACATTTTTATTTTTCAGTTTTAAGTTGTCATTTTCCTGTCTGAATGCCGAAAAAATTGTTTTCATAGATAATAATTACAGACGTTAATTCCCACTATATATTATATATTACTTGGCTCTAGTTATACACACCTGAGAATTTCGAGTTTTGAAGTTGGTCGAAGATCCAAAATAGGATTGACACCAGGAATAAAACACACGGTAGAGCGTTCGACTAGAAATCGAAAGGTCCCAGGTTCGATTCCTGGCCGATCCTCATTTTTATTTTTCAGTTTTAAGTTGTCATTTTCCTGTCTGAATGCCAAAAAAATTGTTTTCATAGATAATAATTACAGACGTTAATTCCCACTATATAATATATATATATATATATATATATATATATATATATATAATATATATATGGACGTAGTTAATAAATCTCTCTCTCTCTCTCTCTCTCTCTCTCTTCACCAACATATCTGTGAAAGAGGGACTTTTCAAAAACGAAACACTGATTGTGGTTGTCCACGAGTAATAAGAACGGTGGCACTGGAAGAAGAGATTCTCAATATGATGAGATTTTCCCCATCTAGTAGACTTTTGTCGATAGAGTCTTCAAACGATTACCCATAATGCTCAATTTTTAGAAAACGTAATATTCACTGACGAATCCTACTTTTCAAGGCAAGGGATTACACATTCACATAACAATCATCTATGGGTCGAAGATAACCCACATGCAATTCAGGAAGTTCGGTATCAATATGAATATCCACTTAACGTGAGGGTCGGAATTATTGGCGACAATATTATTGGACCGTATTTTCTACTGTTGAGGCTAACTGGTGCAACCTATACAAATATTCTCCAGGAGCAGCTTCCTATTTTACTTGAAAATGTTCCACTAGCTATTCGATCACGAATGTGGTTTATGCACGATGGTGCGCCTGTCCATTTCAGCATAACTGCTCGTCAGTACTTGGACGACGTGTATCCAAATCGTTGGATGAGCAGAGCAGGACCTCAACCTTGGCTTCACACTTAAACCCCTTGGACTTTTCCATCTGGGGTTCCCTGAAGTCATTGGTTTATACGATCCCCATTGAATGTGTGAATGATTCAAGGATTCGCATCATTGGAGCCTGCGAGACAATCCAAAACACACCAGAAATATTTCAACGTTTGCGCCAGTCTATGAGACGAAGACTTGATACCTCTCTAATGGTTGGAGGTGGTGATTTCGAGCAGTTTTTATAACTCCGTTCCGTTTGATCTTGTTGCCTTTTTCTTTGTTGTAATACACATAATTTTGTTTTGTTTGTATTTTTAATTTGATATTCTCTTAAAATAAAACATGGTACTGCTACATGCCTACATAAAAAGTTAAAACAAGCGGAATAATTTGAAATACTGCGATTGAAGTCACAAGTTGTGCAAACAAAACGTGACAGCCACCTACTATATTTTTTCGATCCCATTCACAGAAGATCCGTTCATGCACAATGTTGTATTTTATTTTTTTATTCGGAAACCATTGCTTTTACGGACACAACACAAGGGTTACAAAAGTTTCGCAATGAATCGTTCTTTTCAACACATATTTTACAATTGAGGAATTTTGTTTTCATTAAAAAGTTCTGGTAAAAAATGCATGTTTCACCACTTTAAAAGATCACAACAGAATAAAAAAAAAATAGGTGGCCTCTCTCTCCAGCAATTTCAAGAAAAAAAAACAAATTTTTTTCTCATTTTTGGAAGCGTGTAACTTTTCAAGGGAAGGCCTAGAAGATTTTGTTTACATAAAAGAGCATCTTTAATTTTCGACAGGAAAATGAGAATATACGTTTTAAAGTACTATATTTCTATTCTTGAAATCTTTTAGAAAAATTGGAAGGGGACCACCTATGACGCATGCAGGTCTGCTGCAACAGATTGCAATTATGCCAAAAATAATAACGCGGCAGTGCCTGAGTTTTTCACACATTAACTACATATTAATCACTACTATATCGTGAAAGCCCTGCACTACATCTTAGAAAGTGGCGGAGTTATTTATTTAAAAAAGCTGATTATTTACGATTTTTCTCCGTTACTAATAATCCGATCGAGTCGCGTTGGTGTTCATTTTTTGCATTTTAATTCTCTACAATTCGAGTATCGAGAGTATCGAGATTGCTTCATTGGTTTTCAAGTTACAAGTCAAAAACGATTAAAAAAATGCGTTTAAATGTTTATAGAATAGAATACATTTATTGCTTTAAAAACATACAGGTTACAGCAAGGGTTCGAAAGTACAGGTGCTAACATACAACAATATTAATATTATATTAATATGTCTACGAAAGAGAAACTAAAAAAAATATAAACAAACAGGAAAAATAAAGGTCAACAAGAGGGAGAAATGAAAAAAAAAGACTCATTCATTTATCACGAAAGATCGGAGTCTCAGGATGTTTATAACAAATTGAACAATGACAGTTGGGAGTAGGAAACATAACAGGATATAACTACGGACCGTCTTTCGTATGATGGCACAGTTGGTTTCCTGGTAGTATTTTTGTCACAGAATTAATAGAACAGAAAATCTCTATTGATTGGCCTATAAAGAAACTTTTCCATCATCAGTAATCATAGGATGCAGATTTCATTTAGCGTAAGCGTGGTGGTGGTGGTGGCGTGAAATACAAAATTTGGGTCTGCCCATGGAATATAAAAACAAGACAGAGATCGGAAAATGGTTAAAGCAGATCTTCGCTTTAACATATTTATATCCACAGACCGTAGCAGACGTGTTTGTTTTCGAATTGTGTGCCGATATGCCAGCCCATCCCAAATCACAACAATTTTGCGACTACATGGTAGACAGCTACATTGGCGACACAGCAATAGTTCCTCCAGACATTTGGGCTGCAGATACAGGAAGTTTGCAGAGGACTACAAATGCATGCAATAAATTGAATAATGATTGCACTTATTTTCACCCAAATATTTTCAATATCTCGATGTTATAAGAATCCTCCAAATTGAGGTATATTGCCTGTTAAATAATTCAGAATAAATGAATATAGGAAAATATCAATACGTGTACAAAGAAACTTAGTCTTCATTGGATTCAAACATTATCATTTAGAAAATAGACAAATTGAAATTGAAAACTTTTTAAAATGTATGAATTAGAAAATCAATAAATTTATTTGAAATCATAGAGTTTGTCTTTTTATAATCAAGTCAACAACCAAAAATATTTGACAATTTTGTTAAAAACTAACAAAAATGAAACACTCTGTAAATGCTAAAGTTTTATACACAGTTAAGTATAAAGAGTTCATGCGTAGGTTAGGGTCTATCACCAATGGCGAGCTGAGTTCGTGATAAGGTTCACCGAATCAAGGGTATTAAGGATAATCAATAGAACGGGGACTATGTAGAACGGGGATTATATCCATTACCTATTTAATCCTCAGTGAAACAAATTCAACAAAGAAGAAATATTTAAGTTGATCTGATCATCAGGAAATAATGCTCTCATTAATTTCCAAACTTTCTAGGAGGTCGAACTTGCAACGTTTCTTTTCTATATGTAATATTCCGAAATTGTTAACAAAACAATGTTTTTAAGTCAAAAGGTAAGTAGAACAAAAGTAGATTTTGAGGTTATGGAAGGTTCTCGAAGTCGTTATCCACGAAAATGAAACAAATTGAAGTTGAGTAACCTAGATGCATTTCGGAACTTTGCATGACATTTGCCCAAAACAATCAAAGTTTTTATGTTTCTTCATCAATCTCCTTCCCTTTCTGCTTGTACAAATTGAATTGCTGAAGATGAGACTTCAAAGTTCCGAAATGTACATAGTTTATTCAACTTTAAGTTGTTTTATTTTCGTTGATAACCACTTCGAGACCCTTCCGTAACCTCAAAATCATAAAATCCACTTTGAGAAAATGGACTACTTGCGCCAAAAAGTTGTGTTTTTTACCATCCTGAAATTCAATTCAATTTTTTTATGCAACATTAAATGGGATCACCTATGGAAGATCAGGAGTGAGCCTGGACTTACAGTTAACTGCTGCCCAAATTTGGATTCCTCCTTTTGAAAAGTTTGCGAGATACACATTTTTTCGTAAACTACTACGACGGTAATTTTTTTCGGAAAAATCTTCATATATCAAAAACTGTGATAGATAAGTTGACGTAACTTGGGATGTCCAAACTCAGAATCAAAAGGCCAATGGAATCACGTGAAAAAAATGTGGGTTTCCATTTAGAATAAGAAAGTTGCTAGAGACCCTGTATAGCTGTAGAACTGAACATTTTTGGTTAGAATTTCAAGTTTTTAACCCAAAAGCACGGTCTACGTGAATGACCCTGTATATACGATCCTGGAGAACTACTATTGTTCTTCTTTTCATCAACATAACTCGCTTCTAGTTCACGTAATTATCGATCTTTCCTCCACAATGATTAAATAATAGAAAAACTATAGCTTTTCCAAACTTCAAAATTGGGTTTCATGCACTTCGTCAATTTCATTTATATTAATTCGATGTAGATTTTCGACAAAAAACTAATAAAAAACTAGGTAATATCGATGTCTTCCATAGCCGTTGGTATTTACAGTGCTGCCATATGAAATGTCATTGATTAAACTGGGGAAAACGAAATGGGGAATGGATGGATTTTTTGATCTATGCGTGACGTATATTTCACATTTCTTGAATAAACTTTTGGACATACCGGGAAGTAAATTCATCAAAAAGGCGAATTTGAAGATTTTCCAATATACAGGGTGATTCAAAAGTACTTTGACTAACTTCAGTAGGTGATTCCTCACAATATTCTGATATGAATTGTCCAGATAAATATATGTCCGGAAACGCTTCATTTCCAAGATACAGGGTGTTGAAGTTTTATTTTAGTTTTTTTTCAAATAACTTTTGAAATACTGACTTCAATTAAACGAAAATTGGTATTGAGAGGTTTTTCGAAGTGTCGAATCCGAACCTGATGTTATTATTGCTCTTACTCGTAGGGGGCGCCACCTACACGTCTTTTTCTTTTTTTAAAGATTCATAACTTTTTTGAGCGTACTTCTAGCACATTTTTCAGTGAAAAATCAATTTCTCTATCATATCTACGTAAAAAAATAACTCGTGTTACAAGTCGCTATAAGCAACCGTTTTCTAAATATTTGGACTTGAAAATTTCAAGTTGATTATTTGATAATCGATGCGTGTTGAAGTTATTACCATTGATTTGTTGAAAATATAAACAGGATGTTCATAAAATCAGATGTGGAATCATCTGCGACTGAAAGATAAACTTATGTCACTATCTTTCTATCAATATTCTATTGAGAATGTTTCCCTTTTCAACATTATTACCATTATTTTGCATTTTTCACAAGAATGCTTAGGAAATGAATTTGATGTTTGAGTAAATAGTTTTGGTTTTTGGTAGGGAGCGCCACCTATTTTATTTATTTTTACTCGTTTGAAATAGTTATTTTTGTATCAAGGGTGCAAAATCTGTATTTGTTTTAATAAAATTTTGAATAAATATCAATATTTTATTTCAAGAAAATTTTGAATATGTAGAATAAAATGAAATAAAGTAAACTTAATTGTATTCAAATAAATTGTTCAAAGTGTCCAACTTTAGCGAAGATACAGGCACTCAGTCTTCTAGTCATTGAATCTCGTACCCGCTCAAAAATCATTGGTGTGTTTCTTATTGTTTCGCAGGCGTCTACTATTCGGTTTCTTAGGTCTTTCTCGTTCGCTACTGGAGTTTTATAAACTAGTCCCCAAAAATAAAAATCTAGCGGGCTCAGATCTGGGGACATTGGTGGTTGCTCATAGCAAGGGTAGCTTTTTTACGTAGATATGATAGAGGAATTGATTCTTCTACTGAAAAATGTGCTAGAACCACGCTCAAAAAAGTTATGAATCTTCAAAAAAGAAAAAGACGTGTAGGTGGCGCCTCCTACGAGTAAGAGCAATAATAACATCAGGTTCGATTTCGACACCTCAAAAAACCTCTCAATACCAATTTTCGTTTAATTAAGGTCAGTATTTCGAAAGTTATTTAATAAAAACGAAAATAAAAATAAAACTTTAACACCCTGAATCTTGGAAACGAAGCATTTCCGGACATATATTTATTTGGACAATTCTAAAAGTTTGTCAAAGTACTTTTGAATCACCCTGTATAATATGAATATTATTTTCAGAGTTGATTGTTAGAAATGGAAGAGTTCTAATTATATATCGGATAGAAATTATTAAATGATTTTTTTCACGGAAAGGACTCTGTTCAAACCTTATGGAAAAGAGATCTATGTGGGAATTGCCTGAAGTTTTTATATTGTTAAGAGGAAGTCTTCCTGATTAAAAGTTATCAGGGCGCTTAAGTCCATTAACCAATATAGTTTTGGAGATATTTGCCAATCATACTGGATTATCCCGTGTTCGATCCCTATCACTGACAAAACTTTTTTATTTTAGGTTGTTTTTTGTGTTAAAGTTAGTTGAAAAAAAGAGAGTTGAGGTTTTCAACTAACTATGAAAAACAAACATAACCTAAAAAAAATATCAAATGCAACCTAACTCGGAGCTAAGGGCACCGGTGGAGGGTCAGGTTGTCCTAAAGTCCAAGTCCAAAAGTATTTATTTTAACTATTTACGCATATTTTAACCTAACCTAATATGCTACTACGTACACAATGTTTTCTTAAGGATTAAGACGTTAGGCTTAACCCTCCTCAAAAGGTGGTTAATGCTAGGTTTCGGTTATTTTGGAAGTTCTATTTATTATTGTTTAGGAGAGAATTGTCAAGTATATCTGTTCTACGATAATTCTGAACGTTTTAATCTTTTCATATATTGTTTGTCTATGTACTGTGTACTATGTATGTACTATGTACTGGACAAGGGTGGCACGGAGTTATGATACTCCGTGAACCCCCAAAAAACCAGCTTAAGAAAATGAAAAAGGGGGTTTTATTTGAGTCGAGTGGTTTGGTTGTGTGATTCGTGGATATTTGAGCAGTTCTGTATGTGTTTTGTTTGAGTGTGAATTTGCGATGGATGTTTGGGTGTAGTTTACGTGTTTCATTTGAGGGTTGATTGTGTAGGGTTTTTAGTGGGTGTTGGCTTCTGGAATGTTTCATTTGGTGAGGGGATTTGTGTTTCTATGTGAGATTGAATTTGCTGGCGATGTGTGTTCGCAAAAATATGCCGACGTTAAATAAAGGAATTAAAAAAAACCCGGAGCCAAACCAAACCTCAACTCTCTTTTTTTCAACTAACTTTAACAAGAAAAACAACCTAAAAAATAAAATAAAAAAAGTTTTGTCATCGACAGGGAATAATGGATAATCCAGTATCATTGGCCAATAACTCCGAAACTATTGGTTATTGGACTTTAGCGCAATGGTAACTTTTAATCAGGAAGACTTCCTCTGAACAATATAAAAAATTCAGGCAATTTCCACATAGATGACTTTTCCATGATGTTTGAGCGGGATCCGTTGCCACGCAACTTTTTTGCTCCATATTTCGAATTCTTGTACAGGAATTGATTATGGAGCAATAGATTTCGAGCAAAGCGAGCGTGTGCAAGAGTCTAATTTCATGAACAGGGATTGGATTGCATTCAACTTAGATGTTGGCTGAACAAGTTGTGTCTCCTTCTTCCACGTTGAATTATGACTATAATGGAAGTTAATTTGTATTTTCTTCTTTTACGTTAAATGGTGGCCAAGTTGTGTTTCGTACAACATGATATCTAACTTGGTCCCTCAGTGCATGGATTGACTAGCTGAAAGACAGCGCATACGTATATATTTTTGTCAGCGAACAAAAAAGGAATGCTAATCCTTTTCTGTTTAGTCACGAGCATATAGTCTATCAGAAGGTGTTCATATCTGCGAGAATATTTAAAAAATCCCAACTGACCCACTTTTGACCTCAGTGATGTTTGGGGTACTTATAAATTTTTGTCATCTTGCGCTTGCGCTTTCGAGTACTTTCGGATTTTTTTTTCTTTTTCCATCAAAAACAAGTTTAACTATTTTTTTCAGAATTTATAGCATATCTACCTTCTGATATATGTTGAACCACCAAAAAATACTATTTTTGTTGAAGAAGCGCTCCTGAAATATAGTCGAAATTAACCTACAAAATCAAGTAATCTGTTTCCCAAATGAAGGAGGGTTATAAATACGACGATTCAAAGGAATGCAGATTTTTTATCTAAAAATTATCAGAGGAGTATATTTAAAGGTGAATATGATATTGAATGATAACACACATTAAGCGAGCATTGCTTTTTGATGAAAAATAAGGAAAAAAAGTACCCCAGAAATCATCAGAAATGGAGCCCAGATATATCAAATTTACAGAAATTTATGCTTTTTTAGAATTTTTTAGGGTATTTTCTGTAGATGATCTGTTACAAATGCATAATTTCGAGTACTCATTTACATTTTTGAACATTGCATTCGAATTAAAAGATTGTATCAGTGTGTTAGGTAAGATCATACTTTTACACTTTTATTGAGAAAAATGGTCATTCCCGCGATAAATTTTTGATATTGTGATGATTTTATCATGTTCTGATGCATTTGTGAAAGCTCAGTCAAAATACAGCTTGGCCCCATTTTTGCCACCTTTTCCAGAGTTCCTACACATTCATTCAAAAGCATTATTTCCAGTGACGTAATATCCAGTTTTTGCATCATATAGGCTGAAATGGTGGATGTACTGAACCGAAAATCATACTTATACTTTACTTCAGAACCACACAGAAATGTTCCATTTTGCGAGTAGCGGAATCTTATTGAATTCATCATCAAATAATAACAAACTCAATAGTTTTGTGCATTCAGAGTTTGTTATCAATTAAGATAGGAATATCAACTCCATTATTTTTCAGGACTACACAATCATCTGCATGAATTTCTAGATAGCTTTAGTCAATACTACAAGAACCCCAGCGGATAGTTCCCCATCTGCGGAGGCAAATATCCAAGTCATCCCGATTTTGAATGATTGAAGGCGCCTCGAGACAAACGTCAAGCAACTGTCAAACTCAAAGAAACCACGTTGAAATCACTTACCCGGATATTCTTCGACGCTCCTGGGTGTCGATGATGTCATACTAATTGCACACGGTTTTTTGAATTATTTTACATTATCCGCATTATCCGAACAGTTTATCCTCACAACTGAATTTAAGACACAATGAAAATGAAGAAACTCCAAGTTAAAGTACAAACAAATGATTTTGTAAACACGTTAAATGTCACTTCAGTAACGTTAGCTATCTCTTTATTGTGCGAGATTTCGATTCGTGATCCAAAAATTAATAGTCGAAGAGCTATCGAAGCATTTTGTGAAAGTGCAATATTGAGGTTAAAACTTTCGCATTTTCTGAAAGGGGAATCGAAGATCCAGGAATACAAGTGAACAATTATCTGAACCAAATCTAGTTAATATCTAGACAATTGTATTCGTATACCTTGATATTGACCAATGGCTTCATTCTACAGATGAACAATAATGGATATTGTTTGAAACAAAACAACAAATTTTAAATCATTTTATGAAAGCAAAAATCGCAATAAAATTGTTTCATGGTTCTTGATTGGTCGATTGATTAGTATTGCAATGAGAGGCTAGACTTGCCCTAGGGTCACCCTTGAAAACCTCTTTTGCCCCAGATCTTCTTTTACGCTTTTTTTTCAGTGATAACCTTGCGTCTCTTATTTTTTCGTCTCGAAATTTGGATTTGTTTTTGAAATGTGATGATACCAATGTTCACCCGATATCTTCCATCTTTTGGTCTCTAAAAGTCACAGGGTGCATGGATTTCGAGTAGAAAAGGAATTTTGAATGTTTGTTTATCTCCTGTCAGTAAGTATCATGGGGTTATGGAAATGCCCCACCACTCAAGATAGATAGATACATAGATATTTATTTGACTACGTTATTTTTACATTTGTAGCAGGTCAATGTTGTCAAATTCAGTATTAATTTACTGTTACTTATACTATACACACAGATTTATAAACATAGTTTGTGAAAAATTTACAGTTAAAATCTATACAGCTAAAAGTGAAGACACTTGGAAGTTAAAAGTGAAGACACTTGGAGATTAAAAATGAGTTGAGACTCAGTGGTTGGGAATGAGCATTCTAGTGTCAGCGTCATAGGGTGTAGCGATGTGGTCATCGATCGAATAAAAGCAGTGAGCAAGGAGATAGGATTTTATACATTTTTTAAATTCAATGTAGTTCGATTTCACTACAGTCGGTAGTTTATTATAAAGGTTCACATCAAGCGAATTTTGTTTCATGATACATAATTTGTGTCTATTTGGTCTTAGTTGCCTGGATGCCCTTGTTCCATGATTGTGAACATCTGCATTTGTTCGGTAATTTTCTTTGTTATGAGCTATTTCCAGTAGTGTTTGGTAAATGTAAATACTCGGCACTGGCGAAATCCTATATTTAAGAAAGAGAGGCCGACAATGGTCACGGTAACCGCTTCCATCCAGTATTCTGATGGCCTTTTTCTGTAGCCGGAACACTCTAATCGCGTGGGATGAGTTTCCCCAGAGAAGAGTGCCGTAGTTAAGGTGCGAATGACATAATGAGTAATATGAAGTTAATAGACCGGTGGGGCTTAGTATCTTTTTCAAATGTCTTAATAAAAATAGTTGTGAGGACAATTTTTTACATAATTGATCAACATGTGCATTCCATTTGAGTTTGTCATCCAGGACTATACCTAACAGACTCACTGAAGCTTCAGAAGAAAGCCTATTGTGAGTGGAGATGATAATTTTCTGCGTCTTAGCCTGATTCAATTTTAGTTCATTTCTAGAGAACCATAGGTTTGCTTTTTCAAGTGCATTGACAGTGAGGTTATTCAGAGTATCTTTGTCTTTATGAGAATTCAGTAGTGTTGTGTCGTCAGCATGGCAGACGCATCCTGTGGGAGACATATAGTGGAAAATGTCATTCAAATAGATGATAAAAAGTGGAGGCCCCAGCACACTTCCCTGGGGAACTCCATGTGCCTGTGTCACTTAAGAAGGAAGACATCGTCTGCGGCACAATCCACAACTGCCCTTTCAAGTGGATCCTCGTGCGCTTCCGCACAATCGAAAATCCCCTGATTGTAATAATAAAAATCCTTTGTTCATGTGTAATAATAGTGTAATAGTGAATTTTCAGATCCAAAACTTGCACTTTATGGATCTTCTTGAGGTTTTTGAAAAAAAAAAAAAATTATAGCACAACTACAGAAGTAAAATTTAAGAGTTATAGGTGAGAGATGTATTGTGCCCAGTTGAGCTTGCTATCAATGTACAGGCCAAGCTATTTTGTACAATCTGCTTTTCTGAGCTCATATCCCCCGATGGACACAAATAGTTCTTGCAAGTCTTCATTTCTTGAGCTTGTGATAGTTGAGCCATTCCTTGATGCTACCAAGATCTTCTTCGATCACCTGTTGCGCTTTCTCTTGAATTGTGTCGAAATGTGTTGTCAGTATATAATTGTAGTTGGCTTCGAAGTAGTAGTACAGAGATTGAATTTATGTAGACCGGGAATAGAGATGGTCCGATTATAGAGCCTTCTGGGATCCCACACACGATGGATGTGCTTAAGGTAGTACCGCCACGAGACAGTTAAATTAGGAAATTATTAAAATTTGACATACGTATTGTTTAACATGTGAACAACACCTCTATAGAATTTTAACAAGTTTCACCATCCCGAACCCGAGATATATATAATTGAAGTTGACTCAATTAACACGTAACATATGGACCATGCATAGGCAAACAGCACATTAATAATTCTACCGTTAGTACTAAAATTAAGAAGTTTATGAAAAACGAGAAGGAGATAGAGCAGGATATCACATATATTGTAAAAAAAAAACAAAGTGATTGACCATCTAGTTTGACAGAGATAATCAAAATTACTGTCGTCATCCAAAATAGTCCACGGGGAAGCGCACAGCCTAAAGGGGGGGTCGTAGAGAAATGCGGATTGTGCCAGGGGACTTTTTAAAGAAGGACGGGGGACCATTTGAGGGTCTGATCGTGAAAAAAAACTTCTTCTCCTAGTCGACCCCATCGATTTTAACGATACAAAAACAAAAAAAGTTAAAAAAGAGTACTACAAAAAAGTCCATTGAAGTTTTATCGAAATACGATAATTTTTTCCCGTGACGTATGATTTCTAGTGAGGGGGCCCGGGTCTGAATTCTTTTTATTTGCTGCGCTTTTTGGTGACATCAATTTTTTGAGTCACCGACTTTCTATAACGAAGAAATATTCTAGAGTCGATTGGGGGGGCAAGTGCCCCCCTTCAAAAAAATTTTTTTTTTCGCGTTTTAAATCGAAAAGTCTCCTGAAATTTTTCGGTTCCGTCGAAAATAATTTCCTAATTCAACTGTCTCGTGGCGGAACTACCTTAAGTTCTCAAATATCCTATTAGTTTGAGTCTCTGTGCACTAATCCTGGAAATTCTTCAGACTATTATTTCCATGGACAGAAGGTTCGGGATGATATTTTTCGCAGTGGCTGATTTTTTTTTGGGTTGTTCCTGATATATTTTTGATCGCCAAAGAAGTGATCAACAGGACTATCGAAGGATCCAAGCTTCAAATAAGTTTTGCTGCTAAAGCAAAGCTATTAATGGAAAAAAGTATTAGACATGAAGGTAGTTCAAGATGTTGCTCCAGGAACTACCATATGGTGACTCGCACCAATCTCTGTTTTTCCACAGGCATCATTAGTTTTGATTACATATCTAATCGAAGTAGGCTGATTGATGAGTGCAGATACTTTCGAAATTTTTCCCTCCTCAGTAATTTATTTGACCCGGCTACTAATGCACGTTAGATCGTATCGGACAACACTGATAACGGTCAATTTGCGTTATGTACTTTACTGTTCGAACTTATTTTTTCTGCCAAATGGAATTCAAAGCGGAACTTACAAACAAAATAATGAATGAGGTAGACTTTTTATTAGTATTTATCATATTTTTTATAGCAAGTTATTTTCTCTTAATGCACTATCAGATATTTTCGAGTTTTGTCGTGAGAAATGGCTCTTGGGAAACTCCAAAAGTTTCGTCGAGTAGGGTTATTTATTAGATAGGTGGGTCATTCTGCACAATGTTGCTAATCAAGTGAGGTAGAAAAAGGCTCCGCCTGAGATACAGGGTAAAAATTATGGAAAACTGTGAGTTACTGACTGATATCAATTAAGGTAGTTCCGCCACGAGACAGTTGAATTAGGAAATTATTTTCGACGGAATCGAAAAATTTCAAAGGACTTTTCGATTTAAAACGCGAAAAAAAATTTTTTTTTGAAGGGGGGCACTTGTGTCCCCAATCGACTCTAGAAAATTTCTTCGTTATTGAAAGTCGGCAACACAAAAAATTTGTCCACGAAAAGCGCAGCAAACAAAAAATTTTCAGACCCGGGACCTCCCTCCCCCCCTCACTAGAAATTATACGTCATGGGAAAAAATTATCGGTTTTCGATAAAACTTCAATGTACTTTTTTGTAGTACTCTTTTTGAACTTTTTTTTCTGGGGGCAAGGGGGGTATCGTTAAAATCGATGGGTCAACTAGGAGAAGGAGTTTTTTTTTCACGTTCAGACCCTCAAATGGTCCCCCGTCCTTCTTTAAAAAGTCCCCTGGCACAATCCGCATTTCTCTACGACCCCCCCTTTAGGCTGTGCGCTTCCCCGTGGACTATTTTGAATAACGAGAGTAGTTTTGATTATATCTGTCAAACTAGATGGTCAATCACTTTGATTTTTTTTTACAATATCTGTGATATCCTGCTCTAGGTCCTCCTCGTTTCTCATAAACTTCTTAATTTTAGTACTAATGGTAGAATTAATAATGTGCTGTTTGCCTATGCATGGTCCATATGTTACGTGTTAATTGAGTCAACTTCAATTATATATATCTCGGGTTCGGGATGGTGAAACTTGTTAAAATTAGAGGTGTTGTTCACATGTTAAACAATACGTATGCCAAATTTTAATAATTTCCTAATTCAACTGTCTCGTGGCGGTACTACCTTAAGTAATTTGTTCTGAATATAAAGTTTATGAATATCATAAAATAGCCGAACAGATGTATGTCTCTTGAGACCTGGTGATCTAGCGGAGCTAACACCTTTTTTTCGTGGGATTCAGGAGATGGCATCCAGAGGTGTAGAAACGAACTTACGAAACTTACGAAAGTAGTAATTCTGGAATTAAGCCTGTCAAACATACGTTGTAATGTTGATTATTGAGTTTTACTGTTATGGTCAGTTAGTGTATAGTGTTTCAAGTTATATCTGAATATTCAAAGAGGGATATTTATTCATTTGAAATAGGTTTGTGTATTCAAAAACCCAGAACGTAATAATTTGAATAATGAATATTCCATGAAGTTGTCTCCAGAAGAACAAGACCGACTTCCACAATGTATTCACAACAAAGAAGTTTGTCCAAGAGAAATACTTCAATTTGAAGTGGCTATTGTTCTACTGAAGGCGAGTCTCGAGCAGTTTTTTATTTCGTCAACGTTTCCAACTGGAAAAATTCCCACGTTTTTCTCTGAGTAGTATCGTGGATATTTCTTTTTCTCCTAGCTGATGATTGCTCTATCGGAAGTGATATTTCAAAGCTTCCGAATAGATTGTCTAAATGAAAAGAGGAAATAAGGCAATTCAATTCGCGCCAGAGAAGCTTTTCATTGCCATTTCACTCATGAACGTGGCAGTCTCAGTTCTTAATGGGCCAAACCACAGCCCTCTGCCTTATCCAGGGCAGGATTCCATGTGATGGCCAAGTCGTTTTTTATTCGAAGTCGAAAAGCATCCATTTAACTTTGGGTATATGATGAATAAATAATCAAGTTTAATTGACCGATTATAGTTGATCAACAAAAGTTTATTGAAACCTTTTCTTTGTCCGCATAAACGTTGTTCAACTTTATTGAAATGAAGGTTCTCAATACAGATTTCATTCAACTTTTGTTGATCAACTGCAATTCGTGAGAGCGCGCCTTCTACAAGCGTCAACTCGTAAAGCGTCAGTAGCCAGGATGAACAGGTTTTTCACTGTTGACTGGGATGATAGTGAACAAAAGAACAATACAATATTCGCTCTTACTGAAGAAAATACTGCTGATTCCTGAAAAACAAGGTAGTCAATGAACACTCAATGCCATATTTTCTCGTATTTTCGAAATATTTCAAACTTTTACAATATGACCCCCACCTAATCATTGCCTTTTCGAGAGTATATTTGCAGCAGCCTGGGGTAGAGCGATTGTAAACGTGACTTAAAAAAAATCAAATCCCTTTCGAACAATAAATATTAAACATTTATTTAATTTCATATCTGAGGTAACAATAATTGTATATATAATTGGAAATGGTATATACATATAAATTTAAAAATAGAATAATATGTATAATCACACAGTTATTAACTGGTATAAGATTATACATGATTTCAGATTAATTATTAATAAAATTGAATTTATAGGAAAATAATAGTATATTAACATAATAATAAATATTCAGATATTATTATTATTGATAAAGAATTAATAATGAAAAAAATTAATAATACATTTGAAATTAATGAACATATGATAAAGAAATGGAGGTTGTTAAATGAATGGAATAGAAGGATAGAATGTATGTTTTCACTTTGATTTTGAATTGAAATATATTGTTACAATGTTTCAGATCATCGGGTAGACTATTGAATTTTGAGATTGCCATATGTAATTTTTTTCTGACCTAGTGTAGAGTTAATATCTTCAAGATGGAACCAGTTATATCGTCTAGTGTGGTATATGAATTTCTGTTTTTATTGTCTTCCAGACTTACGTATGAAAAAATTATAACTATGATACACTGACCATCTGTTAAATATACGTATTTTACAATAGTGTAATGACTCCTAAAATTTTATATTTCAGAAGTATTTACCAAATAAACTGAAATATTTCTTATATTATTATTATTTTTCATATATAGACAACTTACTTGTAATCTCTATATTTACTATTTCAATTTTAATTTTAAATCTTTTATATACAGTGCGCGTCAAAATTATGGAACAAATTCGATATTTCGCAAGCCATGTAATTTTGACAAAAATCCTGGAGTAGTTTGATTTTCATTTAAAATGCCGATTTTTTTATGTATATTATAAAGAGGTTATGTCACTGGTTTTGACATGGTGACGTAATCGGTAATTTTTTTAAATTGGAATAGATGTCTTGTGATACCTCATCTGAAAGGTCTTTCAATACTGCATTCAATGATAATAATTAATTAGATATTTTTTTACAGGGTGGACAAAAATTAATATGTATTTTATTTCAATAAGAGAATAACTTTATATCCAACAAAATAGAATAGTTAAATAAGATGTTCGAAATGCCATCCACCAGTCTCTTGACAATAAGCAAATCTACGGACACATTCCTCTTGCACATTGCGAATAACTTCCGGAGGAGTAATTCTGTTAATTTCGATCCTAATTCGATTTTTCAACTCTTGTAGATTTTGCGGCCTATCTACATAGCCCTTCGATTTCAAATAACCCCACAAGAAAAAATCCAGGGGTGTAAGATCTGGAGATCTTGGGGGCCACTCTATCGGTCCGCGTCTACCAATCCACCTCCTAGGAAAACAGTTATTCAAAAACTCGCGAAAATCACGCGCATAGTGCGGGGGTGCACCATCTTGTTGCAACCAAATACTTTCATTTGGTGAGTTAGGATTGTTGGCGTTTGGAAAAATATCGGCAAGGCTGGTATGAGTTCATTTCTTAAAAATTCCAAGTAACGCTCCCCTGTGAGATTTCCTTCGAAAAAGTACGGGTCAATAATCCTGTCGTTTATTATCCCTGCCCAAACATTGACTTTCTGAGGGTATTGAGTATGCCCGTCCATCATCCAGTGAGGATTATCCCTACTCCAATATCTGCAATTCTGACGATTTACTGAACCATTCAGGCAAAACGTAGCCTCATCGAAAAACAGAATTTGTTTTATAAAACGTGGATTGCGGTTACACAAATCCTGCATTATTTCACAGAACTCCACACGGCGATCGGGATCATCATCATTGATTTGTTGATGTAGCTGTACTTTGTATGGATGGTACTTTTCTGCTTTTAGAATACGTAATACAGAACTTTGGGATATGTCAAGGTCTGCTGCAATTTGTCGTGAAGTATTGTGAGGATTATTCTCTACACCCAATAGAACATCAAGTTTCACGTTTTCTTCTATTTTAGGACGTCTAGCATTCGAAATATGTTTGACATGACTAGTTTCTCTAAATTTTTTCTCAATCTTACTGACTGTTGAACGACTGATAGGTCTATTTGGATACTTCGCATTGAACAAGTCGCATACCTCTTGCTGAGTTCCTCCGCATCCAATAAAAACTAAAATTTCTAAGCGTTGGGTTTCACTTAAAGTAGCCATAGTTTACTTTTAGAACCTTTTCACTTAGAATTTGTGAAAAATATTTGTTGATATTTCAACTGACATTTATTTGACACTAACTTTCCTATTATGGCATTAATTTGTGATTGTCTTTTGTTTCCATTTTAGACTAGGAAATAGCTAACTATCAATAATTGGAAAGGATCCATTGGTGTAGTATAGCACTGACTCACTAGTCTGCCAGGGCAGTCTGAGGGATTAGAGCCTTGGCTCAAAAAAGTAAAATTTTGCATTTTTTAACACGCTTTTATTATCTTCACTTGTAACTAAATAAGTCACAATGTAATGAAATCTTGGAAGTAAATATTCACCCACTTCCAATCTTCCGAGTAATCTGAAATTTGTCACACGTATCAAGGACCGATGACAATACAATAATTTCATAATCATAATGTAATAATAATTAAAATATATTTTTCCAAACGCCAACAATCCTAACTCACCAAATGAAAGTATTTGGTTGCAACAAGATGGTGAACCCCCGCACTATGCACGTGATGTTCACGAGTTTTTGAATAACTGTTTTCCTAGGAGGTGGATTGGTAGACGCGGACCGATAGAGTGGCCCCCAAGATCTCCAGATCTTACGCCCCTGGATTTTTTCTTGTGGGGTGATTTGAAATCAAAGGTTCATGTAGATAGGCCGCAAAATCTACAAGAGTTGAAAAATCGAATTAGGATCGAAATTAACAGAATTACCTACTCCGGAAGTTATTCGCAATATGCAAGAGGAATGTGTCCGTAGATTTGCTTATTGTCAAGAGACTGGTGGATGGCATTTCGAACATCTTATTTAACTGTTCTATTTTGTTGGATATAAAGTTATTCTCTTATTGAAATAAAATATTAATTTTTGTTCACCCTGTAAAAAAATATCTAATTAATTATTATCATTGAATGCAGTATTGAAAGGCCTTTCAGATGAGGTATCACAAGACATCTATTCCAATTTGAAAAAATTACCGATTACGTCACCATGTCAAAACCAGTGACATAACCTCTTTAGAATATACATAAAAAAATCGGAATTTTAAAATAAAAATTTTTGTCAAGAGTACATGGCTTGCGAAATATCGAATTTGTTCCATAATTTTGACGCGCACTGTATAAACCTTTACCCATGTAATAAGCTTTGTCTATGAGAATGATATTCTTCCGACAATAGAATATATCTTGATTGATTGATTAATTATTGATTCATTCTTGAATGTGAAACTGCGGTATGGCTAAGGATTTCAAAGAAATGTACGTTGGAATTGTGGAAAATTCCCAATGTAAGACATTTGCTTCAGTAGAAAACTTCAATAAAAATAAATTAATTCTACATCTGGAAGAGTTTCCTCAAATTCCAAAGCATATTTTTCATACAAAATGGAGAACCAAAAATCCTCTAAATGTTCCTTAAAATCCAACATAATCTCCATAAAAAACAATTATACAAATGTTCGAACAGATTTAGATAGACAAAATCTAATTGTTCATCAACACAAAAGGAATCTTGAGAAAGAAAAGGAAAAGACCGAAAGTTTAGAAAAGATTCTCTCTCAATTACCAAGAGATTATCCTTCCATGCCAAGGCAGATATCAAAAATCGGTTACAATATTTTTGCTTAGATACAAAAAAATATAATTATTATTAACTTTCTTATTTTCACCCGCCTATGGTCGGCGTTTTCGAACAAAGCGCAAATCCTGTTATGTTTTATCAGGTGTGGATGATAACCCCATCCTCATCCAACTAAGAATGGACGAGGAAATCCTCTCAAAAACAATGAACGCTGTCGGCTGCATCGGCCCTGTGCCGTCTATAAATGAGTTTGCAAAGGTTTCAGCGGTTTCAGTGTTTCAGTTCGAATTGGAAAGACAACAACGCGGCCACACTCGCGGAGTTTGTGAATGTGTTTCGGGCTTGCTCGTTGGATCACTTTTGAAATATCGGCGCTAAGTGGTAATTGGTTATTCACCTTGATTGCTTGAAGAAAATTATTTTTCTATGCCCGGAAAAGATATGTTGCATTTTATACCCGGTGTTTCTGAATGTATCTTCAGTTTTTTTATCAAGCAGATTTTGACAAGTATCAATCTTTGTTTGATAATTGTTATCAAGAACAATGAAGATGAAACCGAGAAATCTGAAGAATTTGGACTATATAAATTAATTTGTGGTACTTGTGCAAGTTTGACATAGGCCAAACAGGCCGACAATTCAAAAAGCGAATATCACACACAAAAAATGTGTCGACGGTGAAACACTTCTCGACAATTTTTTTAACGAATCGTATTTTTTACGAATTTTCCGGGAGTTCCGTCATTTGATATTTGGGATGTTGTCTGTATGATGCATTCAATCCTCCACTCTACCTTTCTGCTGGTACCAAATAATTTGTTGATGTTTCTCTCACCAGATAATAGGAAGTAGATGGATTCTTTGGGTTCTATTTTTTCAACATAAGATTCCTTAGCTATGATTATCGCATTTTCTTCCATTCTATCAAGTGGTTCACATTCGATTTCATTATACAGGGTGTTAGTGAATAGGTGCGACAAACTTCAGGGGGTGATTCTGCATGAAAAAATAATGACAGTTTGCTTTATAACATTTGTCCGCAAATGCTTCATTTTCCAAGATACGGGGTGTTAAAGTTTTTCTTAAAATCTCACTATTTATTTATTGCTCTGAAACCGGTGGGGATATGCAAATGAAATTTGGTGAGTTTCAAGAGGTAGTTATTGCGCATTTTTTGACATGCAATTAATAATTTTATGTTCATCATTGGCGCGCATACGGGTAATAATCTAAATTTTTTTAAGAAAACAATGGTACGCCACTGAGATATTTCAAATAAAAAATTGAATTCCTCGTTCAATTTGTGACAAAAAATCTCTTGTCTCTTATGCAAAAAAGTAAAACATCTTAACGCGTATTTTTCATTTCTTCAATAAATTATCAAGAACTATCTAATACAATAACCTTAAACCAGAACAATAACAGAAAATAAAACTAATAAATAAATAGGCGCAAAGCTACAACAAATAATCGAAATGACCTCCCTCAGACGTGATACAAGATACAACTCTTCGCCTCATTGATTGTCGTATTCGCGCAAATATTCCTGGTGTATTATTTATTGTCTCACAGCCAGCTATAATTCGATTCCTCAGGTCTTCACAGGTCTTCAACATTTTCGACGGGAGTGGAATGAACTAATTACTTAAGAAAACCCCAAATGCAAAAATCTAGAGGATTTAAATCCGGAGATCGAGCAGGCCAATGTTCCGTACCCCCCTACCTATCCAACGATTTGGATATACTGTAAGTGATTACGTACAATAATGCTGAAATGGACTGGTGCACCATCATGCATGCATATAAGCTTCTATGCTGAACCTAACTAAAAAAGTTTCAGTTGAAAGTTGTATAGAATTAAATCTCCTTGTTTTTCATTCGGTCGATTTTAACTATTTTTTCGGAGAAATTCGTTGAGCACAAAATTCCCTAAAAATTTAACCTACCAGAGCAATGTTGAACTATTTGTATTCTTAGCCAGTTTCTTTTTAAGAGTTTACATTCTATTTTTGATTTTTATCTCACCCTGGAATATAAAAATGCCAGTTATCTGTTCAAGAAGGATATATTACTAAATTTTCACTGATACGTTAGTAGGTTTTTTTAATCTAGATTAAGAAATATATAAATGAAATTTCCGGTACGTTACTGGAATATCCGATAATACCAAAACTCAGAACGTATCACGTCAAATTTACTGATTTGACTTCTTGATCAGATAACTGAAATTTTTCAGTTCCAGGAGGGTTAGAATCCCAAAAAAGTTAATAAAAAATATCCTTAAATCTTCTCAAAGAATATTGAAGCGTTATCTTTCTATGAGACGTAATATAAATGAGAACACTCCTGTTCAGTACATATCGAAATGAATGAAAAAAAAATATGGATTTCACTGATTTATTTTTAATAAAATGAATCCATTATTCCATTTGACATATGAACTGGCTTCATTATTCGGAACATTCCAACCAACAGAAGTATCAAAGTTGCATATTTTCATCATCTACATCCCAAGTAATGGAATTTCATTACTGCATCACATGTCAATATACTCCTCTTTCATCCATTTTACCTAATTTAATATCCCCCATCCAGTACATATACATCGCAGAAGTCGTATATCTGCACTCCAGGTAATTGAATTTGATTCGTACACTGGCAACTACAGGAAATGAACTTCGAGCTCATCGAAGTTAAATCAGTGATTTTGGTGATGGGAAAAAAAGATTTGGCGATGATAGGTGTACAGTAAATGGTATGGCGATTTATATTTATAATATAATTTATACTCCTTGAATTTACCTTTTGACGACTTGTAATTCCATAATTATATAAGTTTTTATTTATATATACCACGCACAAAAAATGTTTTGAAAATATTTTTCTGGACTGTTTTTCTGTTGTCCAAAAATTTTCACTACACTTATGTGAATAAAAAACATTTGTCCATGTTCAAGTTTTAAATAAATAGATATATATATATATATATATATATATATATATATATATATATATATATATATATATATATATTGTTACGATATCAAATATATGTTAACTATTAAAAGAATACAAATTTGATAAAATGATACTTATACATCACATGAATACCTGCTATGGTGGTTTTACAATTTTTCTGTGCACTTTGCATTTCTGAAATCTTTTACCATCTTATGTTCGATGCAGATCATCAAAGAGTGGAGCTTTTTTATTGACATTAAGAGGTTTCCAACTATCCATTTAGATTGCACAACCTATAAAAAAAATAGACATCAAAATCTACACACAAAATCTTAGAATTCAAACAGATAAAAATCATATATAAGCAAGAACATCTTGTATTCAGAAACCAAGGGAACATGACAGGGATATGTGAAATAATTTCTCATTGAAAAAATATCAAATCTGAGAACAGAAAATGGTTGAATAAGAACTTATAACCACTTTGTATAAAATAATATTAAGTATAGAAATATAAGCTGTATATAAAATAAGTTTCATAGTGTATAATAAGAAAAGTTGATTTTAAAAGTGTGTGGAAACTAAAACTTCGTGCCAAAAAACAAAAATGTATGGTGCTACGGGAGGAAGAAAAAATAATTTTGGAGAAAAGGTTAGGAAAATTTTCATCAGATAAATCAATCCAAATGAGCAGAAAACACAGATGTGAGAGCAATTCCAATCAATAATCAAAACAAAAAAACAGCATACAACTGTTTCAGCAATAAACCACTTACCTGCTATCCAGATCACATTTCACATAGGACATAACCAACAATAAAAGGGGCCAACGTCGGACAAGTTCACTTTCCAAAGCACTGGTCACAGCCAGGAGTCTTCGTGAGTGCACAAACGCAACGAACTACAGATACTTTTTAAAAACACAAATAAACGAAGTGATATCATTGGGTATTATACCCTTTTTTGGGGTCTTTGATAATATTTATCAACAGTGGTGAACTTTATTTCATACTTATAACCACTTTGTAACTGTAACCTGTAAATATTTATTTGCTCATTCATTCTATTGTGCATGAGCAAGTCATGTGATGATTTTTTCAAGTTCATAGATTAAATTATATTTAATATAGCTAGATATCGCAGGAGTAGGATTTCGAAACCTTTGGAAATTCATTTCAATAATAGGAAAAACAAATTAAACTATTTTCTGTTTCGTTATTCATCATTTGATCATATCACAAACTATATTTTCATGAAACAATAACTTGACTTCAAACAAAGCAACTAGATGGCGCAACTGAACTCTGCTGAGCTGTAGGATGAGCATGTCTCAATAGGCGTACCGACTGAGCTAGAATAAGGTTACAAAGGAAAGGTAAAACGGTGTTTTACACACATTATAGTGAAACATCCTAATGATATAACTCACAGAAAATGTAAAAAAAAACAAAATAAGGCCTGAAAAAGTCCCTGGCCAGGGACGTACCGGTGCAATTTATGAATTGAGACATTAGAAATATCCATAACAAAATCCAATATCCCAAGAAATCTCCTCCAAATATATATATATATATATATATATATATATATATATATATGAAGGAATTTAATGGACATAGCCCTCAGAGAAAAGTGATAACCGTAGACACGTGTTTCGGGCTCTCGGCCCTCATCAGTACGGTGGAGAAGTGCAAGGATGAACAACACTTGGTAGAAAACGACAAATCAACGGAGTCAACAAACAGAAGCCAGCCGCTCATTTGTGATTTCGGTCAGCAGACCCTGAATTCCAGGGCAACAACCAACGTCACCACGGAGGCAGCTATCTGCGTGACATCCGAGTCCAGGAATATAAATATGTCCATTAAATTCCTTCCATTTTGTTTTTAACAGTCCCCTCGATATTACTCTCTTTCATATATATTTGATGCGGCTGATATTCGATAACCGTCTATATTAAATCAAACAAAAGATACTCACTTCAGTAAATGATTTTCACTAAATGGGGTTTACAAAACAACGACACGTGTTTCGATAGACATAATATATTATCTCCACCTGAAGAAGCTACTGTATAGCGAAACACGTGTCGTGGTTTTGTAAATCCAGTTTAGAGAAAATCATTTGGTGAAGCGAGTGTCTTTTTTTTGCTTCGATATATTTTCAGCTCATGTATGGCGTAGCACGTTTCAATCGAGCTTTTTAAGCACAGTGAATTATCACATTCTAATTAATTAATAAATAATTGGTCCGCTATGAAGATATTTGAAAATTTTTCTCACTTCTAAAGACGGACAGTACAATCCATATTTTTTGTGATACGTTTACGAATTTTACTGAATTTTTTCCATTTTTACATACGGTCTCTAATGAAACAATTTTTATGTTATAGGAAAATGAAAACAAGTGCATTCCTTCTCATTACGTGGTTACTGCAGACGGCAACGTGCAAAATTGGCCTGAGATGTGATATGATACCCGAAGGAGTGACTGCTCCTCGGTATAAAGAGGACCTGGGGAGATATAAAATTGAAATTTCCGGAAATCCAGATTCCTACGTTCCTGGGGAACAATACACAAGTAAGTGGCTCCGGAGGAAGTTTTCTGTATTAATTCATTGTTTTACAATGTTTGGAATGCTGTTTGGTAAGATAAAAAAGCAATCACTGGAAATGTTTCCATTCTCCTAAGCCCTTTGGATTTTCAATAGACTATTTCAATCGAAATGACTTCGGTATAAACATAGCTCAGACAATGCAATATTAACCGCTTTCTTGTCTGTCTGTTCGGTATAAATCAGGAAACAAATTATTATACTTTTAAAAACGTAGAAAATTGTTTTTTTATTCAAATGATTATAATGATTATTTAGTTTCTGGAAGAAATTAGCTGCATATCAACACATGTTGGATTTAATTTAACGAGCTAGTGAAATTGGTATCGATTGAATAATCGTGTACTATATCGAACACACGTATTTTTTATATACAATTTTTTATTTATTCTCACCTGTCCTGATGTCTGTTTGTAGGTTTGTAGTCAAATCTTACAAATTAAATGTGATCTACTTCCCGTTGTTCGATTGAGCTGAAATTTGGCAGGTGTTCATAATTCCGTTGACAATACATTATGTCATTTTTGCTAGAGAAAAAATAAAATGGCGGCTCCAATATGGCGGACGAGTTTTGTGATTATGGTTCGATTCTATTCCAAATTGGTGTGTGGTGGTTTTATGGGACAGAAATCTCGAATTTTTCCTTAAAATTCATAAATACAAGATATGGTTACAGCCCGATTCCAATAAAATTGGTGGAGAGGTTTTGGGGTCGGGCATCATGATGTTTTTGTCAAAATTCATGAATTCAAGATGTCGGCTCCAGGATGGCTACGTGATTTGTTATAATGATCCGATTCCTTTCAAAATTGGTAGGTACATGAGTTTTTTTGGGGTCGGAGATTATCAATTTTTGTCAGAATTCAATAAGATGACGGATTTCATGAATTACTGCTAATATCATTTTGATGTGAAAAATTAATTATTAATAATTATTGCTAAACCATTATCCTCCAATTGATTTCTTTGGGAATATGAATAGGGTGTTCATAAAATCAGATATGGTATCATTTGCTTCTCAAAGATGAATTTTAGTCACTATTTTCCATCGTTCATGATAACCTTTTGTTAGGTGTTCGTGTTGAAAAGGGGAACAGTCTCAATTGAATATTGAATAGAAAGACATATAAAAAACCACTATAAAAATGAAGTTATTCTTTTGAATATCTAACAGGTAACACCTACTTCTCCGGCTTAAGCCACGCTGGACATTGAATTACATCTGATAGATATTCTTAAAGGACCCTAACTCAAAAGAAAAAATCCGAAATTGAATATTTGCATTTTCATTCAGATAGTTATTTGATTTTCTATTCCAGTCTTAATTAGGAATCCATATACAGTGCTTCTCAAAAGTCCCCTTCCCCCCTCTTATTTTTGGAACGATTATACATAAACAACAAGTGAAATTTGGAAACTGAATATTAAAGGTTGTAAACTTTCCTACTAGTGATGATAGATGACGAAATCGTCAAAGATGACGTCACAAGGCCATTGTGACCAATAATTTCAAATGGAACCCTACGGCCAGCGACACCTCTTTTAAAAGGGTATCGAAAAAACCTATTCGATGATACTAATTTTGTTTGTGTTTATGGCAGTTTTAATGGCTCATTAGTAAACATTAAAATTTAAATTCCATTTAGTATGATATTAATAACAGATTCAAGAATCAGTATCTTCTTAAAAAAATTGCTCGAAGTGACCTCCATTCACTTCCTGACAGTGAAATATCCTATTTTCAAACCCTTCTCGTACTTTTGCAAATGTGTCTGCGGAAACAGCCTCATATTCTGCAACAATACGTTGTTTTAAAACGTCAATATTGTCAGGTTCAGTGGCATAAACCTTCGATTCAAGGTACCCCTACAGAAAAAATCCGAAGGTGTGGGGTCCGGTGATCGAGCTGGCCATTCCGTTGAACCTCGTCGTCCAATCTATCTACCACGATACTCCTCATCCAAATACCGTCTCACTGCACCGTAATAGTGTGGAGGAGCACCATCCTGTTGGAATGTTATTTCCAAATTGCCGAATTCATCTGGATTATCTCCCAAAATTTCAAGGATTAACGGTTCTATTGCGTTTTGCAACAGCTCCAGATAAACCTCACCAGTTAAATTAGTATTTAAAAAAAGAGGCCCAACGATGTGGTTTCCCAGGATACCTGCCCAAACATCCACCTTCTGGGGAAATTGGGTATGTGTTTCACGAAACTGGTGAGGATTTGCGTCACTCCAATACCTCACATTCTATGTATTTACATTTCCATTTAGATAGAGAGTACTTTCGTCACTAAAACAAATTGTTTTGACATAGTCTGCCTGATGGGTTAATTTTAGTTTCCATATTTTCACAAAATTCTAGTCTTCGGTTTGGGTAGTCGTCTGAGAGTTGATGAACCATTTTTAATTTGTATGGATTAATTTTTTTTTTCAACACCCTGTGTACTGTACTTCGACTGACTTCATAGGTAGATGCAACGTGAGTTGTTGAAGAAGTAGGATTAACTATTACTTCTGCCAGTATATCAATTTTATTCTCATCAGAAATTTGTGGTCTGCCAGATCGTTTCGCATCATTGTTTCAAACTTACGAAGAAGCTCCCTCAAATAAGTCCTCGAAACGGGGCGATTGGGAAACCTCTCATCAAAAATATGTTCTGCTGCATGAATATTTTGTCCAGTTTCACCAAGAATTAGGATCGCTGCTACTTTATCACCTAAAGCACGTACCATTTCGCTTCTTGAAGCACTTAAACGTTCGGCTCACAACAGTTTAACAAATTATTAAAATGTACAAAAATATTAAAAGTACCAAAAGCTGCTAAAACAGTTAAACGTTCGATCAACAATACACAAATTATAAAATGTACAAAAACTTGGACAATTACAAAAACGTCGAATTAGGGAGACTAACAACTATCTAGAGGCGGAGCTTGAATTTGGAATTCAAGTATTAACTGATTTAATTCATCACAGCTCTGCGTTTTTCAAAAGCGAGTTTCCAAAACTGCCACAAACATGAAAAAAATTAGTATCATTGAATAGGTTTTTCGATACCTTTCAAAAGAGGTGTCGCTTGCCGTAGGGTTCCTTTCAAAATTATTGGTCACAATGCCCTTTTGACGTCATTTTTGACGCTTTCGTCATCTATTATCACTAGTAGGAAAGTTTACAACCTTTAATATTCAGTTTCCAAATTTCACTTGTTTATGTATAATCGTTCCAAAAATAAGAGGGGGAGAGGGGACTCTTGAGAAGCACTGTAGATGAATACATATTCAAAATATTTCTCAACTAATTTCAAAATATTTTCTGGATGTCCGACTTATGAAATTTGGTGGTGGATCCCGAGTAAACATCAAGATTCAACATAATCTGTTTAAAACAAACTTCGACCATACAATGGCGTCGATTGAAAGAAACAAAAGCTAAAAATTCTCTTTCTACATTTCTCAAACAATCAGTTCAAAATTCAACAAATTTGAATGTTTTCTACACCCGGAAATTGCCAATGTTTTCTTATGGCTCAGTACAGCGCTTAAGTAGGTTACACCCTATATAACAAAATCCTGATTTACAATAAATTACTGAAATTCTGGGGGTATGCTAAAAACTCGGATAAGAACAATATTCGAAAATGTGGAATAAAGTCAATGCCCAATGATACGTCAGAAATAAGAAATAAAATAATAATAATAATAGGACCTCATTCAATCAGCTATGGATACAGTACACGTCAATATATGTATATATTACATTGAATAGGCGTGATAGACCAGTGCTGAAGCCTTTGAAAATGGAAAAAGTGAAAAAAATAATAGTAGGATGAAACCCAATGGAAAAGGAAGAGAATATAACAAAAATGAAAGGAAAAATAATTTACGGGCGATCTGAGGTCGGGAAGTGGAAAGGGGTGAGTTTTCAAGGGTAAAAAATGGTTTCTCTCGATTTCCGGCACAACTAAAAGTCCTATGGGAAACAGATCTACAACTTTTGTATTCACACTTTTTTCACATAACCTCAAAATTTATGTGAAAAATTCAAATAACCAAGTTTTTGGTTTTTTATTTTTATCTTCTACAAAAAAAAATTTTTTTCCACGAGATTTGGCAAAAACCTCCTTTTTATGTTCCAAACACACTGTAACTTTTTTGATTTAAAATATTAATTTTTTCACCTTATTTTGACTTAATATCTAAAAAGCACCCTAATTTTCAATCGAAAATTCTCTTATCAAAATATCAGCTTTTTTAAAAAAGTCGGTGGGCTTTTTGTTCGTTGAAATCTCTACTTTCTGATGGTGTAAAGAAAAGTACATTACTATGACAGAAAATGCAAAGAAACGAAAAAAACTCGAATCCGAATTTAATAAGACATCTACAATATTTTGAGAAAGTTGTAGAATCTTCTTTAAATTATATGCGTAGATGCCTATTTATTGCTATTTTGAGATAACTTATATACCTGAGTGACCTACGGAAAATTTTAGCCCATCAAAAGGTATTTCATAGAGAAGTGGGGAAGGGGCTAGGAGGGTCTGGGCCTTACTACCTGTTATTTCTTTGCATTTTCTGAGAACATTTACCATAGCTGTGGAAAGAAACTTCACTTCCAGCTCATTTCCTCCCCTAACCAAAGAAGATGGAACACTAGCAACGACTGCCCAGGAAAAAGCCAATATCTTTGCGCACCTATTTGCTGGAAATTCCACTCTGGATTCATCGGGAAAACAACCCCCGAACATTACACCTATTGACAGTCACATGCCCGAGATCACCTTTCGCCAACGTACTATCAGAAAGATTTTGCTGGGTCTCAACACCAACAAAGCCTGTGGATCTGACGGAATCCCGCCGATTGTTCTCAAGAAATGTGCCCCCGAACTAACACCTGTTCTTTGCAAGTTGTTCAACCACTCTTACAATTTGGGGGTATTTCCGTCCAATTGGAAAATTGCAAGAGTACAGCCAGTCCCTAAAAAAGGCAAAAAGGCCCTACCTAGCAACTACAGACCTATCGCACTGTTATCTATTATTTCAAAGGTCATGGAAAAAGCCATCAACATCGAGCTCATGAAATATCTGGAAGACTCAGGAATTGTCAACGATAGGCAATATGGCTTCCGCCATCAGAGATCAACTGGTGACCTGCTCGCATACGTACATATATGACAGCTATCTATTGAAAAGTATGGAGAAACTTTAGCTGTGGCATTAGATATCTCCAAGGCGTTCGATCGAGTTTGGCACCAGGGACTCCTCGCCAAGCTACCGTCTTATGGCTTGCCCCCTCAGCTGTGTTCTCTGCTTGCTAGTTTTCTCTCAAACAGGTCTCTCCATGTAGTGGTCGATGGAGTTTCATCTGACACTCTACTCATAAATGCTGGTGTTCCGCAAGGATCCATTCTCGCACCAACACTATTTCTACTTCACATCAACGACCTGTTGAAAGCAACTTCATGTCCACTACACAGCTTTGCCGATGATAGTACCCTCCATACCGCTTTCTCTTCCAGGGCCCCTATATCAGCCCGTGAAACCAGAAATGAACGAGGAAGAAATGTTAATAATATAAATATGGACTTAGCAACAATTCTCGAATGGGGATCTAATAACTTGGTAGAATTCAATGCAAACAAAACACAAGCATGTCTTTTCTCTAGAAAAGCCGATCTCACTGTGCCTAACATAACTTTGTCAGGAGTAACCATACCACTGAAGCCATCCATATCGATGCTTGGTATTACTATCAGCAATAACCTTTCCTTGGAAAATCACGTGAGGTCCATTGCCAAAAGTGCATCCCAAAAACTTGGGTTTCTGTTTCGTGCCAAGAGCTATTTCACCCCCAGTCAACTGCTTATGATCTATAAGGCACAGATCCGACCTGTCCTGGAATACTGTTCCCATATTTGGAGTGCGGCACCTAAACATATCCTGAGGCTATTGGATTCTGTCCAAAAAATGGCAATTCGTCTCGTCGGTGATGCCTCGCTTACAAACTCGTTCACTTGTCTGGAACACCGTAGAAAAGTTGGCGATTTGTCTCTATTTTATAGATATTTTCATGGGCGATGCTCTTCTGAAATATCAACAATCGTTCCTGCTTTGGCAGTCTCTTCGAGATTAACCCGTCAAGTTCAGTCATCACACCCCTTCGTGGTCACTTTGGAGACCTGCAGAACATCACTTTCCAAAGACTCGTTCATCCAACGAACAGCGAGGCTTTGGAACTCATTGCCTAGAGAGGTGTTCCCCGAGGCATACAACCTTCAGAAATTTAAGAAGAACACCAACTCCTACCTTCTTTCCCTAGGTTCCCACGATGTTCTCTGAACATTACAGGATATCCCTTTTTGTGGGAACCAGAAATAAAAAAAAAAAAAAATATCAGAAAGTAGAGATTTTAACGAACAAAAAGATCACCGACTTTTTTTAAAAAACCTGATATTTTGACGGGAGAATTTCTGATTGAAAATGAGGGTGCTTTTTCGATATTAAGCCAAAATAAGGTGGAAAAATAAATATTTTAAATCAAAAAAATTACAGTGTGTTTGGGACATAAAAAAGTGAGTTTTCACCAAATTTCGTGTTTTTTTTTTGTAACAGATAAAAATAAAAAACCAAAAACTTGTTTATTTGAATTTTTCACATAAATTTTGAGATTATTTGAAAAAAGTATGATCACCAAAGTTGTATATCTTTTTATTACCCACAACTCTGTCATTTAACTTTTTTCCATAGGACTTGTAGTTTTGCCGGAAATCGAGATAAACCGTTTTTTACCCTTAAAAACTCACCCCCTTCCACTTCCCGACCTCAGATCGCCCGTAAATTATTTTGCCTTTCATTTTTGTTATATTCTCTTCCTTTTCCAATGAGTTTCATTCTACTATTTTTTTTTTTGTTTCAAAAATTATCGACCCTGGTCTATGAGTATCACTGCCAAACAGTGTTTTTCAACTTAACCTTCAGCATAGAACAAAAACATATTTTTTAATATAATTCAAATAGACAAACGATTTCATCGAATACCTATCTCGAAACCCAGAAACATGGCTGTATTACGTATTTATATCAACCTACATGGTAGAGAGAAGTTTAGTTTTCAGTTTCTTCTTAAAATTATTAATAGAATAATAATAATAATAATAATAATAATATCGTTTATTATGCATAAAGTACATTTTATACATAAAAGGAAAAGGGTTAGCCAAAGGCTATCTTCCACCCCTCCTAAAAATTAAATAGTGTGTGTAAGAAAATAATGATAAAATTAAAAAGAAAAATACTTATTCACTACCAAAACAATGTTAGAGAAAAAAACAATGTTAGAGAAAAAACAATGTTAGAGAAAAAAAGGAAGAAATCAATAATGAAGAGAGAAAGAAAGAACAAAACAAAATTTATACAATCATAAATGTGCTAATAGCTATTAATATCCTTGACATTCCATTGGTCAACTTAACGAATACATTACAATATTATACATTGAGTCTTATATTAGCACTGAGCAGTAAGCAGCTGTGATTTTATTTTTTTCTTGAATTGATGAATATTATGATGTAAAATTGGTAAAATTTCATTCAGATGACTAGGGGCAATATTTGAAAAACATCCTTCATATTTGAAAGTACGGTGCCTAGGTATGTTGAATGAGTTAATTCTCAAATTGACCGAATGTATGTCAGAATGCCTGCTTAATAGACTATATAAATAACTAGGAGTTTTAGTTTGGAGCAACTTAAACAGAAAAATTGTTATCAAATATTGGACTCTGTACCTCACATTCAACTCCTTCGTTTTTAACAAAAATGGCGTGACATGTTCACCATATGGAATGCAGCATACGAATCGCATGCAAGCATTTTGCATGCGTTGTAACTTCAATTTGTTATATTGCGGCAAAAAATTGTAATACACCGAACAACAATACTCGATATGGGGGTAAATAAGAGTTTTAACTAGCCTGAGTTTCATTTCTTCAGATAACTGATACTTGAATTTATATAGCGATTTGAGTTTGAAGAATGATACTTTAAAAATGTTTTTCACATGTTCATCGAAAGACAAAGAGCTATCTATGATTACGCCAAGATTTTTAGCACTATCTACCCAGTCAATGTCTGCGTTATCGAGAGTGAGCCTAAAGTTTCTTTGGGTTTCAACTTTTTGTCCCTGAGATCCTATGCATAGAGCCAAGGTTTTATTTGGATTAATTTTCAGTCCATGATGCTCCGAGTAAAGGAATGTTTTATGCAAATCTGAGTTTAAATTAGCTACGCAACTTTCTGTATCAGTGTTATGGGAAGACAAATATAACTGTATATCATCTGCGTATAGATGTACCTGACAATGTGACAGGGAAGTGGGGTAATCAAAAATAAACATTGAAAACATCAAGGGCCCCAAAATGCTTCCCTGCGGTACACCTGAGGAGGTTTCTTTTAGGGTTGACCATGAGTAATCATCCAGTTTGACCCTCTGTGATCGGCCTGTGAGATAGCTGGTCATCCATTTAAGAGAAATGTCGTCGAATCCTATGAACTTGAGTTTGCCAATGAGCAAATCAAAATTAACTAAATCGAAAGCTTTGCTTTGATCAAGCAGTACTAAAATGGTGACTTCTGACTCATCTCTGGCTCTCGCAAGATCGTTGATGACTTTCAAGAGGGCAGTCTGTGTTCCGTGTTTTTGCGGAACTCAGACTGCTCGTTCGAAGTATTCGATTTTCTTCCAGAAAAGCTCTTACTTGATGGGAAACATTTTTCTCGAATATTTTAGAGAATGAGGGCAGAATGCTAATAGGGCGCAGGTCACTGAAAGAGGTAGGTGCCTTCTTTTTCGGGATTGGAATTATATTAGCAACCTTCCAGACATCTGGAAAAATACCCTGTCTGAAGGACTCGTTGAAAATATGTTTAACTTCATCAATACAGTGTGGTATCACTAGGGAAATCATCTTGATATTTATATTGTCAATTCCTAAAGCATTGGATTTTATTTCGTTGATAGCAGTCAAAATATCAGCATTACATATATCGGTAAGGGAAAAGTTCAAAGGAGCATTCAATTTATTACTATTATAGAATGAAAGAGTGTCATTATTTACTATTGAATGTCCAGCCACATTTAAAAATAGTCATTAATTTCTTCAGGTCTACGTAGTTCAATTGGCAGGCTATTAATTTGTGAGGATGATTTTGTAGTAACACCCCAATCTGCAAGATTTCTCCATGTCTTTTTTGAGTTGTTTTTATTTTTGTTCAGAACAAATTGTATGTATGCTGTTTTTTCACGTTTTACTGCATCACTGACGTAGTTGCGTAAAGTTACATAGTATTGTCTAGTTGCTGCTGTTTTTTCTTTAAGATATTTGGCATGAGCTCTATCACGGGTTTTCATCATCAATTTGATATTATAAGTTATATAAGGGGGTGCTTTATGTTTCCTGTTCACAGTGCAAATAGGAGCATGTTTGTCAAATAGCGTAATGATGCATTCATTTAGAAAGTTTACTTTGGAATTAATATCTTGCATAGTCACAATTTCACCCCATGGTAATTTATCAATAGTTGGTTAACTCTGGAGGCAAGGCACTGTAAAGAATACAAGCTGTGTAGGAAAAACTACGTTTGAAGGTGGTAGCAGAGTGTTTAGGAATTACTAGCAGACGCCTGTTCCTTGTTGGAAATTCATTAATGTTTTCGAAGCGTTTCAGTTTATCCATCAAGTACGAAGGCTTCTGGGTAATTAAGGTCTGATGAATAAGTGTTAAAAAATGGAGTTTGCGTAGCAATGGAAGTTTAAGTTTCTTTGTATCTCGAAATGACTGCCTAATCGCATCAAACTTACGAATACCTAATGAGAATCTCATGCACGAATTTTGCATCCTTTGCAAACGCATTTGATGTTGTTTCAGAAGCTCCGGGGGCCATATATGCAATCACAGTATGAGAGCTTCGATATGATTCACATACAGAGTGGGCCATTGAAAACGAAACAGCAGCTCTGTAGGTCGGCAGAACCGAACTATATAAAAACGCTCGGACACGTCAACTACATTTTCGAGGGGGACATCGTTCGCGATGAAATTCACCCGAAATACATTCCATCCCTCGGAGCTGTGACCGCCACCCCTAAATTTTTAAATGGCAACATATGGCAAGTGATACCTCATTTGGAAGGTATTTTCCTTCTTAATATCAAACAACAAAAAATAAATTAATTCTATCGATTCGTTTTCGAGATATAGGAACTTGGAGTTGGGAAATTACTTTTTATTTGCTCAATCAATGAAAATAACATCAAACAATGCAACTGTTTGAAGATAATTATCATTGTCAAGGAATTAAATGATCTAACTGTTTACCAACAAATAACATGCAATTTCGTTTCAAATTTTTATTTCATCATCATTTACTTGATCGAAAATAATTTAAGGTTTTTAAGAATCGATAAAAAGACGTTTTCTCGAATTCGACTCAAATGCGAGAACAACAAAAACATGTATGAGATAATTTTTTTCGCCAAATTGCAGTTATGGACGTCTATCAGTGTCAAACTGATCTTTGATTGAACGACATTAGAGGGAATTACTTGACTAAAGCTGCTGAATATCTTTCCGCAAGAATGGTGTATACGATCGCGGAAAGAGTTGAAATAATAACAATTTGTTTTAAGAATTATGAGTGCGGTAATCGTACAGTAGCCCACAAGAAACGAGACACAGGACGAGAATTTCCGTTGAGAAATGAAGCTGTTGAAGTTGCACTTTTCGGACAAGTTCATGCAGACCCAACATTGAGCACAAGTAAATTGGCTAGTATTACCAATATCAGTAGAACCAGTATCCGCCGAATCCTGAAACATCATAAATTCAACCCCTACAAAATGCATTTTGTGAACAGCTACAATTATTATTGCTGTTTCCTTTTCAACATCTGCTTTTCTAATGAGTCTACATTCTTTTTGAATTCGACTGTGAATCGTCATAATTGTTGTTATTGGTCGGATGCCAATCCACATGTTTTCCACGAAGTCCATACTCAAACTCCCCAAAAACTCAATGTCTGGGCCGGTATTTTTGGGGACCGTTTGATTGGACCAGTATTTCTTGACGGTAACCTGACAGAAGAAACTTATTTGGAGTTATTGAATGAATTTGTTTATCCATAATTAGTAGACATCATTGAAAATGACGATCGTTACCATGAAGACCACTTGATATTTCAACAAGACGGGTCACCTCCACATTATGCACAGCCTGTCAGTGCGTTTTTGGATAGAATGTTTCCTGGAAGTTGGATTGCAAGAAGAGGCTCTATAGAGTGGTCAGCCAGATCTCCAGATTTAACCCCACTCGCCTTTTTCCTGTGGAGTCACTTGAAAAACAAAATATTTGCAACCGTTTTTATATAATTCGGTTCTGCCGACCTACAGATCCGCTGTTTCGTTTTCAATGGCCCACTCTGTATATGGAGTTTAAAATTGTTGCTAAGAATATTTCTCTGCGAGTATAAATTCCTAAGTGTATTGTAAGATATTTTACTTAGATGATTATAGTTTTCCCAATATCAATTGCAGAAGCATAAAAAAGTCTTGCGGCGAAATTCTGTGAGCAGCAGTGGCGGAGATAACTAATTTTATTTAGATATTTTAATATCCTAAAACGTATTTGGATCGGCACACACCAAGACCACAGACGCTACTGGTTTTTAATCTTTCAGAGCTATTAAAACACAAATATAACGCGTGATTTATGACCTCCCATCGTATAGACACACCTCCAAGCATTGATGTCCGACTTGATTGGCCCAGACGAATCGGTTGTAGAACAGACAGCAGTCACTCAAGTCCACGTTGACCAGCGGGCTCTTTGTGCCGACGGAGACTGTATACAAGTAGTACAGATTATTTTTCGTTCCGTTTCTTCGCATATACGCTCGTGTTAGCGAAGTGAGTTTCTATTTACTCCCTATAGAAACAGCTTCCGCAATTGATAGTAGATGGACTATAACATGTTTTGTGTATCTCATGTCGCTATCGAGCCATAATCCAAAAGTTTTGCATTCCTTCACAACTGGTAGTGCATCACCCACTATAATTATGTTATTTTGTTGCACGAAGGTTAGTTTCTTATTTTTGTGTACAAATATCAAGTGTTTTGATTTACTGGTATTGAGTTTTAGGTTATGTGCGGATGATACATTATACAATAGCGCAAGATCTTCATTGATTTGATCCATGGCAACCCTAAAGTTTTATATTTGGAAACTGAGGTATAGCTGTGTCGTCCGCGTATTGATGTATCTGACAGTACTTCATGAATTCAATGAAATATAAATTTATCCAACAACCGACTTTGTGCCTCCGTTTTATCTATACTGGGTATGGGAATAATATGTGAGTTGATATCCTGAGCATTTTCAGAAGGGATTTCATATGCGTTTTTTTGATCTACAATTTTCAGAGTTCAGAGCCAATTCCAAGTTATTTTACTGTTGTTTTGGCGTAACGCGAATTCGACATTAGCCTTTTTTCCCTTAAAATGGTTGCATTGACATAGTTCCTGAGTTCTTTATAATAATTCCAATGGGCGATATTCTGACTATTTTTGAAACTTTTGTGAGCTTTATCTTCCAATTTGATCATATCTTTCATCGTTTCCGTTTGCCAAGGACTAGGTTTTTTTGACACTCTAGTTTCACGAACAGGACAATGTTTGTCAAAGATTATTATTAAATTTTCTGTGAAAAAATTTACCATGTCGTTGACTAATGTTTAGATAACATACCAGTTAAAATTATCAATGTGTAGATAGAATGTATATTTATTAAAGAAAATCCAATCAGGGTATTTTATAAATTGGAAAGATTGTTCTGAGGTTTGTTTCAGTATTTTACAAGAAATAGCACAGTGGTCGAAAACATGTAAATTTGTTAATTCACAAATAGGAGCATTCTCAGTGATAATTATGACATCAAGTAAGGTTTGACTTGTTTCGGTAATTCTGGTTGGCTCATCAACCAGTTGGATCAGATCATAAGACTCTTAAAAATTCTGAAAGTATGATGCATTTAGGTTGTCTAGGAGAAGGTCTATGTTCAGATCCCCAAGAATTACGATTTCATCACATTCGGGTAGAATTTGAAAAAGTCTGAAATGTTACATTTTTGGGGTCTGTCTGTACAGCACAGCTTCCGAAAATATAAATGAAATGTTACGCCACTGGCATTTCATAGAGGGTAGATAGATAGATAGCACGTACCAATCTCAGAAATATTGTTAAATAATGCACTTGGAAAAGCATTGGAATATACATATATATTTTATAATAGTTACATAGCATTTCCATCAGTTCTATATACTGATAAAATGATAAACTAGTCAAAGTTTTTGGCATTCTCAAAGTCAAGTGGACTGAATATAAGTAAAATGCCATCAATTGTTAAACAGACTGTTAATAAATATTATTCGAAAAATATGGGAACATAAAATATGGAGATACATTTGAAAACATACAAAAATTATAATAGATTCAATTTGCCCAAACAAAAATTCAGAAAAACAGATAACTTACTCCAGACCATCAGGTTTCAACACTTATTCACTAGATATTTGTTTTACACGATGTTAGTTGAATTGCATTACTATTTTAATTATGTCCACGAAAGTTGTTTATTTACTTTTATATCGCACTGTATATCAAACTATAGTGGTATTGGTGATGTTTTTCTATGAGAGCATGAACTATCGTTTAGAGGTTTTCGGTGTCTTATCTCGTTCTTGAAGCATTGATAATATAACTTTGATTAATAGTAAATACTGTTTAACACTTTGTGAAGTCACTACTCGTGCAGTTTCGGTTTGACTTGATTGGAATTCTCTTTCTTACTAATTTCGCAATTTCACTGCGAAATGATTACTCGTCAATGAACTCATGACTGATGACTGTCTAGTCGAGAGCTGTTACTTGGTTGATAGCTACCGCACTTCTATATGTTATATGATTACTATGTGAAAGTTGAACACTTCTCATCTTTCTGCACTACATGTAAGTTTAATGAAAGTTTAAACACCTCTGAGAGGACATGTTACTTGAACGACTTCTGTTTACCGAAATCATCTTCTTCGTCCGCGGTTCAGCGCTTTTATATGATCCCCCTTCCATGTATCGTTCTTTGTTGTGTCGCGGGGTCACATTCCTAACATTAGTTATCTTCTACCTGTCATAATAAATCACCGTCTTAGTAATCAATGGCTCGTTACTGTAGTCGAAAGGATGTAAAAAATGAATGATTTATCTATTTCGTGGTCGGATTGCATAAACGAGCTGTCAAAACCTATAATTTATAGTTCCTTTGTTCACTAATAAAATTCCTTAGATATGTGTAACTCGGAAGGTGATGAGCTGTTAATGTAAAAGGATGTCTTTTTTATATGTATTCCCGGGCTTGCAGGAGTCTATTCTATTTTTGACATGCCCTTGTTTATTAGTTCGGTCGAGTATTTGATTTCAAAATTTATTTTCATTCCCAGTATTATGTTTTCTGGCCATAGAGTTCATATTTATCAATAACTTGTTTCTTCTTATGTTTGAAAGTTTTTCTGTACTTATGGGGTTATGACAAAAATATGACTGTACTTCCTTTCATACAATGATACAGTTACGGGAAGAAGTACAGTACGTTCCTGGGTTGTTTATCTCGCACACGCTAGACGATGCAACGCTTCTCGCTTACTCAGACATAATTTCAGCAAAGTGGCACTGACTGGTGAAGTTTTATTCAGTGCACTGCGATACGCGGTACGTTTTAGATTATTGTGTTTATTCGAGTATTTTTAATGAAAACGGACCAGTTTCGTAAAAGTACTCTATTTCTCTCGATCTTATATGGAACTTCATCACCACCTTCATTCAATGTCTTTCCATTGTTCACTGTTCCAGAATCACTTAGTCAATATCCCACATCGATTGAATCGGTTCTGATTTGTAGTTGAACATGCTGAAGTTCTCTCGCACCAATAATTCACACGTACGTGATCCAACTACATTCCGGACCAGAATCTGTCTTTATATAAATCAAAGAGAATTCAGAAGCACACAGGCGCTAATAAATAATGCGTTCCCCGAGCTGTGGTTTGCTTCAAAATCCAATCTAATTCAGTGAAATTACGTAGTATGTAGAAGACGTGAATAACATGCTCCACACAACCAAGTTCATGCACAGGAAGAAGGACAATGGACCACAGATGTGTGAAATTCCGAACAGAAGTATTTGAAGGATCAAATACCAGTTATGAAATACATAAAAAACTATTGGATATTAGGGATGCCAATTCTTTTGAGGAACCATTTGGTTTTTATTTTCTCCATTTCGCATGAAAAAATGAAACCTCATCGTAAATTTGAAAAAACGCAGTGGAAATCTCAAACAAAAACTATTGAAAAGCCAAAGGTTTCCTCAAATACTTATTCTCCACTAATAAAATCATATCTCATGATATATTATGCAAATTCTTTACTACATTTCAAATTCCAAAGGTATTCATATTTTTTCCTATGTAAATAAATATACAGGGTGATTCAAAAGTACTTTGACAAACTGCAGGAGGTGATTTTTCACAATATTCTAATATGAATTGTCCAAATAAATATATGTCTGGAAACGCTCCGTTTTATTTTCGTTTTTTTTAAATAACTTTCGAAATACTGACCTCAAATGAACGAGAATTGGTATTGAAAGGTTTCTTGAGGGTGTCGAATTCGAACCTGATGTTATTATTGCTCTTACTCGTAGCCACATACACGTCTTTTTCTTTTTTGAAGACTCATAACTTTTTTGAGCGTACTTCTAGCACATTTTTCAGTGGAAAAATCAATTCCTCTATCATCACTCCGTAAAAAAGCTACTTTTGTTACAAGTCGCTATAAGCAACCGTTTTCTAGATATTTGGACTTGAAAATTTCAAGTCGAAGCAAGTCATATTTACCAGGAGCGATTTCCCAATCAAGTACTGCCTTCAGCTCCATCATTTACCAGTCTCCACCGTCGTTTGGCAGAAACAGGTAGCTTTAGAGGGCAGCTGATATTATTGGAAGACCACGAGCAGTCCGAACCCCCGAGTTGGAAGAAGCTGTTTCGAACGCTCTCGAGGAGAATCCAGAAACAAGTACAAAAATAATTGCTGAAGCTCTCAATTCTACTCAGTCCACAGTTTGGAGAATTATCCACGATCAACAATTTTATCCATACCATATTCAGAGGGTACAAGATCTTTTGCCACGAGACTTTCCCCAACGCATTACTATGTGTCAGTGGTTTTTGAGAAAATTGTTTGGAAATCCTCAATTTCTAAGATATGTACTCTTCACGGACGAGGCAAACTTCTCCCGAAATGCTATCACAAACTTTCATAACAAACATGTTTGGGCTCTGGAAAATCCGCACGAAGTTATCAGTATCAGAATCCGCAAGACATTATCAGTATCAATTTTCTGTAAATGTATGGTCGGCAATAATTGAGAATTACTTGATAGGTCTTTTCTTTCTTCCGTTCCGACTGAATAGCGCAACTTACAGAGACTTTTTAGAAAATGAATTGCCGGGACTACTTCAGAATGTACCATTAGAAATTCGTATCCGCATGTGGTTTATGCATGATGGGGCTCCGGCCCATTTTAGCGTTGTAGCCAGGGAATTCCTTAACACTGTCTATCCAAATCGATGGATCAATAGGGGTGTAGAAGAACCTAACCAGGCGTGGGCACCAAGGTCCCCAGATCTAAACCCTCTAGATTGTTATGTTTGGGGACATTTGAAGTCACTAGTTCATAAAACTCCAGTAACGAACAAGGAAGATCTAAGAAACCGAATAGTAGACGCCTGTGAAACAATAAGAAACACACCAATAATTTTTGAGCGGGTACGAGATTCAATGACTAGAAGACTGAATGCCTGTATTTTCGCTGAAGGTAGACACTTCGAACTATTTATTTGAATACAATTTGGTTTCCTTCATTTCATTTTAATCTACATATTCAAATTTTTTTCAAATAAAATGTTGATATTTCTTACAAATTTTAATAAAACAAATACAGATTTTGCACCCTTGAAACAAAAGTAACTATTTCAAACGAGTAAAAATAAATAGAATAGGTGGCGCCCCATACAAAATAACAAAACTACCTACTTAAACGTCAAATTCATTTCCTAAGCATTCTTGTGAAAAATGCAAAATAATGGTAATAACTTCAACACGCATCGATTATCAAATAATCGACTTGAAATTTTCAAGTCCAAATATCTAGGAAACGGTTGCTTATAGCGACTTGTAACACGAGTTATTTTTTTACGTAGATATGATAGAGAAATTGATTTTTTACTGAAAAATGTGCTAGAAGTACGCTCAAAAAAGTTATGAATCTTTAAAAAAAGAAAAAGATGTGTAGGTGGCGCCCCCTACGAGTAAGGGCAATAATAACACCAGGTTCGAATTCGACACTTCAAAAAACCTCTCAATACCAATTTTCGTTCAATTGAAGTCAGTATTTCAAAAGTTATTTGAAAAACGGTTGCTTATAGCGACTTGTAACACGAGTTATTTTTTTACGTAGATATGATAGAGAAATTTATTTTTTTACTGAAAAATGTGCTAGAAGTGCACTCAAAAAAGTTATGAATCTTCGAAAAAGAGAAAGACGTGTAGGTGGCGCCCCCTACGAGTAAGAGCAATAAATACATCAGGTTCGAATTCGACACTTCGAAAAACTTCTTGATACCAATTTTCGTTCAATTAAGGTCAGTATTTCGAAAGTTATTTACAAAAAACTAAAATAAAAATAAAACTTCAACACCCTGTATCTTGGAAACGAAGTGTTTCCGGATATATATTTATTTGGACAATTCATATTAGAATATTGTGAGAAATCACCTCCTGAAGTTTGTCAAAGTACTTTTGAATCACCCTGTACATATACCCCTGAGGAAAACCGCAGTGAATAATGAGAGAAGACGATTTCAATAATAATAGAACAAATTTCAGTTTGACAAATGAGATTCCATAACATAAATATATTCCTTTAGGGAGTTTTTGAGTGATATATCATGAGACATCCTGAAGGCTACTTGAAAATCAACCTTTTCAAATATTGAAGTCAAAATAACATGGAATTCTACGTTACTGTTCCATATCGCATTGTGAATTGATATCTATAATGATTTTTCGTCAAAACTGTATACCTTTTGTTTGTTGTCTATGGTCGTAATCGCAATCAAATTAATAGATTATTTTCCTCGATTTACTGCGCCATTTAAATTATCGCTTAAGTAATGTCTATAATCGATTGAAACTTGGATAAAGAAATCATTAAAACTTCGAGAAGTTCCAGCTTCCAGTTCATTAAATCTCAGCGGATCTTCGCATCGACAGAATAATTAGCAGAATCATTCGGACCATCTGGAGCCATTAATAGAAACTTATCGAGAATGGTGAACCGATATGATTACATACTTCAAAAATACCCAATTTAAACTTCTGACTTGATGGAAGTTTTAATAATTTCTCAGGTACTTCAGGAAAATCGAAAATAATACAAAAATACCCAGCAATGATTTGAATCTTGAAGAATATTTAGCAGCATTGAGTTGTTCTCCATCTATCTATTTCTCTTGAAAATTAAACAAAATGCAAGAGTATTTTTCGAGCACTCTAGAGTTTTCCTCAAAAAACTTTAGAGATTATGGGCTTTTGGGTTAGCGAGAATGACTCAATACATTATTAATACATAATTATCAAACTATTTCAAGTTCGTGAAATAATAAAGCATAAGGTCTTTTTGAACGAACTGCAATTTCAACTACGGAAGTAGGCAACATTGTATCCCGTTAATCAGATCACACTTCCGAGTTCCGCACCAGTAACTTACCTGTTCGCCATACAGTTAGCAGTTATTAGTAAATAAATAGTTTAGTTCAGACAAACGTTTCAAAGTATTATTCGAACGTATTGACGAAATGGAAAAAAAACTCAGGGGATGGGGAATCTCTGAAGAGATTATCAATAATATCAAAGGTAAATGTAGGACATAATATCATGATAAGGTTATTTCTATAACAGAATTTCCTAATCGATTATTTGTTTTCAGAACTGTAGACATGGTAAAATGGCTAGGAATTGGCATAGGGCGTGGGTCTAAAATAGGGTTAGGGTTAGGATACGAACATTTCAATCTGAGAAACGTAGGAAACCTATTTCAATATTATGATGAGTTTCTACAACCAACAAGTCTTATCATAATTCTCTTCCTAGTTGTTCATTCATGTTTCAGCCTCATTTCATGACGACTGCTAATAAACAACTAGGTATACGAAAAGCCTGAACGGAAAAATTAGTAAACGTAAAAACAACACACAAGAAATGGGCCAACCTGTATAGGTGTACGTTCCTTAAAAAAAGTTTTGTTTGAGAATTGTTAAATTTTTCCCATTCAATAAATGTTTTTCCATTAAATTGATTCTATGATACCTTTTATACTTAGGGTGCTAAGGTATTTTTGTATCACAAGTAATTCTGGTATCTCGAATCAAGCAAATACTCTTAATGGGCAATATAGTAGTTTCAATTGAAACAAATATTTCATTACCACATCAGGGTGAGGTATCTCAAGTAAAAAAATATTTTCATTCGTCCAATCTTACTAATCTTTTTGTATGAAATGAGCTATAGCTAATAATTTGTGCAATTTGATTCAAGAGAAGTACTTTCTAATTGAGGATTATGATTGTCTTGATAACCTAAGTAACATGTGTTTCTTTTTTAGAGTAAAGTTGTTTTACTCATACAAAGAATATAATACAAGCAATCGATACGCTTGATCAGAGAGTACTGAATTGGAATTCAAAAATTCTTAGATCGACCAATTGTTTATTCCAGTATATATAAACAAGCCCTACTCTCGATTCAAAGCATATTTCATTAGATGAAGAAAGCATTGTTTGAGTTTCTTCGAAATAGAAATCATGTCTCTCGGAGAAATGATGTAATGCTAGTGTCTTTGTTTTTTCCCTGTATTCTAGTCATATTTATGTTGTTGAATTCGAGCCTTCAGATATTGTTTGGTCATCTCAATATAACATTTTTCACAGTTGAGACAATTTATTTTAGGAATCCGAAGTTGGTGTTTTATCTTTGAGTTTCGTGAAGATTCTTTTAATTTGGTTTATAGGGTAAAGGGCTATTTTTGTTTCATGGGGGTTGTACGTTTTTAAGCAGTTCACTATTTTTTCCGATAATCCTCTTATATATGGGAACTTATAGTATTAGATAGTATATTTCATTTCTGTCACAAGAGATGAAAGCCTACAAATGAAAATCCATAACTTCGTCTAGGAAAATAAATTTGACTTCAGACTGCTCTCTCCATTTCTCAAGTGTATGGAGGCCTGTCTTACGAACACCTCCATATTGTTATATACAGTTAGCCACTGCTACTTATTATGTCTAGCCACTCACACGGATTCTAAGAATGTAGCTTGACTGACTGGTTGACGTCACGACGAACAATAGAAAACTCTCCAGTGACTCGAGAAGCACTCGACTCGATTTTCTGAAATGAATGACCTTATATAAGCAACGGCGGATGCGACGAGTCAGTTGTTTTATCAGTTTGAGTATAGTACAGTTATCCAAGGTGGAGTTCGGCATAGACGTACTCGGTATTTCAACAGTGAATGGTGATTGATTCATTCAATTGTATTTCGGTATTTTAATAGACACGAATCCTAGACTAGTAAAAATGTGATGCTGGTATATAACAGCTTCCTAAACGTATTTTATATGTCCTTGGCACTCGTCTTCCAGTTATCTCCAAAATCAACAAACAAAAATTAACTGATACGGCACTGCAGAAGCAGACTATATTGAAAATATTTGAGTTTAGAATATCATTGTCTAATCCTATGGTGAAGAAGAGGGTATGAAGCAAGATTATTCTTACCTCTAACACTGAGTAACAGGAAATATTCTCAAATTCCAAATGGTAGACAGTGAAAACTGACTTGAATTTTAGGTAGTATTTACGAAAAAAAATCTTTAAAACACCGAATAACGACATCAAAAAGAACTCCCGATCACTCCGCTGGAGTCATTGTAGTCGCCGACTCATTTGTATGTTAATGAAGGAAATCGCAAGGCGATGCAAACAATAAAACCATTAGCCATTCGAAAATTGCTCTGAATGTAATGAAAATTTATGTTCTTGCCAATGTAGTTCACCAAACTCTGAGTTGTAATGAAACCACTTTGCGAGTCTGCGATGGCACGCTATGTGTGAATCTTCTGAAGTTTTATCTCGTAATATATCTTGTTCCTTCGGTTCTTATCTCTCACTGCCACTCACCACAAAGTTTATATCACTTCTCTTCTCCTCGATATTTTTCTGGAAATAATAACCTTCCATAATATAGAAGAGAAAAATGATGTAGGGAACCGATACAAGTAAGGAAAAGCAAAGAATACGATAAGTTACTGCATACAGAAAATACTTTTTTCATCAATGGAAAAAATATTCCATCAATCATCCACTTGTCGAATTCCGAATTTGGCTTATCAGAAAACTTCTTGAAACTTCGCGTAGGTTTCCCAGGATCTCTATCAGTTTATACAACGCCCCGCTGGATCTTGAGAACTGTAAAAATGGAACCACCTCTTTCAAAGTTAAACAGAAAAGGAACTGAAATATCGACTTCGAATCCCATCAGCACGGTCGCTGCTTTATTGGCGTCGATGCCATAGCAGAAGTGGCTTTATACAATGATGCTGGATCATAGTAACTGAGCTCAGAGGTAAACCATGAACTGAACAACCTACAGACACTGCGTGAACCTGAGCTAAATAATAATGATTAGAGTAGAGTTGCAGAAACGCTAACGGAAACTATATTTATTACATGATTCATTAGATTACCTCAGGGATATTGAATGTAATGATTTCTGCGATACAAAGTAGAAATTCGGCTGGTTCTGAAAGATCTTTGAGAATCATCATGATAGTGCACTCAGTGTTCTTGCACAATTCATGAACGACATTTTAGCAGTTTGTTGGTAGTTGATGTCATATCATTAATGACTGAGATCAGATTTTTTCGGTTATTATCAGTGCAAGTTTACGATATTTCAACTTGTTGCCTTTTCGCATGTGTACAAGATATACAGAGTGAGTCAGAATTACTTTGACAAACTTCAGGAGGTGATTCTTCACAATATTCTAATATGAATTGTCCAAAAAAATATATGTCCGGAAACGCTTTGTTTCTAAGATATAGGGTATCAAAGATTTATTTTCATTTTCGTTTTTTTAAATAACTTTCGAAATAATGACCTTAATTAAACGGAAATTGGTATTAAGAGGTTTTTTGAGGTGTTGAATTCGAACCTGATGTTATTATTGTTCTTACTCGTAGGGGGCGCCACCTACACGTCTTTTTCTTTTTTGAAAATTTATAACTTTTTTGAGGGTACTTCTAGCAAATTTTTCAGTAAAAAAATCAATTCCTCTATCATATCTACGTAATTACCATTATTTTGCATTTTTTACAAGAATGCTTAGGAAATGAATTTGACGTTTAAGTAAGTAGTATCGGTTTTTTGTAGGGGGCGCCACCTATTCTATTTATTTTTACTTGTTTAAAATAGTTATTTTTGTCTCAAGGGTGCAAAATCTGTATTTGTTTTAATAAAATTTGCAAGAAATATCAACATTTTATTTTGAGAAATTTTGAATATGTAGAATAAAATAAAGGAAATAGGATGAATTGAATTCAAATAAATTGTTCGAAGTGTTCAGCGAAGATACAGGCATTCAGTCTTCTAGTCATTGAATCTACCAAAAATTATTGGTGTGTTTCTTATTGTTTCACAGGTTTCTTAGATTTTCCTCGTTTGCTACTGGAGTTTTATGAACTAGTAACTTCAAATGTCCCCAAAAATGAAAATCTAGCTGGTTTAGATCTGGGGACCTTGGTGCCCACGCCTGGTTAGGTTCTTCTACACCCTTACCGATCCATCGATTTGGATAGACAGTGTTAAGGAATTTCCTGGCTACAACGCTGAAATGGGCTGGAGCCCCATCATGCATAAACCACATGCGAAGACGAATTTCTAATGGTACATTCGAAGTAGTCCCGGCAATTCATTTTCTGAAGAGTCTATGTAAGTTGCGCCATTCAGTCGGAACGGAAGAAAGAAAGGACCTATCAAGTAATTATCAGTTATTGTCGACCATAAACTTACAGAAAATTGATACTGATAATGTCTTTCACGGATTTTTCAGAGCCCAAACATGGTTGTTATGAAAATTTGTGATAGCATTTCGGGGGAAGTTTGCCTCGTCCGTGAAGAGTACATATCTTAAAAATTGAGGATTTCCAGCCAATTTTCTCAAAAACCACTGACACATAGTAAGGCGTTGGGGGAAGTCTCGTAGCAAATGAGCTTGTACCCTTTGAATATGGTATGGATAAAATTGTTGATCGTGGATAATTCTTTCAGCAATTATTCTTGTACTTGTTTCTGGATTCTCCTCGAGAGGGTTCAAAACAGCTCCTTCCAATTCTGGGGTTCGGACTGCTCGTGGTCTTCCAATAATATCAGCTGCCCTCTTGAAGCTACCTGTTCCTGCCAAACGACGGTGGAGACTCGTAAATGTTCGTGCTGAAGGCTATAAACGAAATGCATATGAGCATTATTGTTCAAATAATCCATTTTTTTTCAAAATTAGTGTTTTAAAACTTACAGAAACTTCAACAAAACGTTCAACTGTCACATAATATGTAATTACCAAAAGTAACGTCAAATTCATTTCCTAAGCATTCTTGTGAAAAATGCAAAATAATGGTAATAACTTCAACACGCATCGATTATCAAATAATAGACTTGAACTTTTCAAACGGTTGCTTATATCGACTTGTTAGTAACATGGGTTGCTTTTTTACGTAGATATGATAAAGGAATTGATTTTTTCTACTGAAAATTGTGCTAGAAGTACGCTCAAAAAAGTTATGAATCTTCAAAAAAGAAAAAGGCGTGTAGGTGGCGCCCCCTACGAGTAAGAGCATTTATAACATCAGGTTCGAATTCGACTCCTCAAAAAATCTCTCATTACCGATTTCCGTTTAATTGAGGTCAGTATTTCGAAAGTTATTAAAGAAAACAAAAATAAAAAAAAAACTTGAACACCCTGTATTTCGGGAACGAAGCGTTCCCGGACATATATTTATCTGGACAATTCATATTAGAATATTGTGAGGAATCACCTCCTGAAGTTTGTCAGAGAACTTCTGACTCTCCCTGTATAATATTGGTCCCAAAACACCGCCTCGTGGGACACCTTCTTCATAATCTAGGAACTGAATATGGATGATTTTTTTTTGGTTCAACAACACTCTCCAAAATAGTACAACAGAAGAGTCTTCATCTGCAGCTCAACATGCATACTTTTTATCGATACGCAACGTTCTTTATGAGCGGCTTGCACTTGAATGCTTTCTTTTTTACAGTTTTTCTCCGAAGTGTGGAATTTCCTAATGGCGAACAACATAAATTCACCCACTACATTCTGTCCGTTTTGAATGAAAAGTTCGAAAAAGACATCGAGTCCGATACATCCGTGATTGGATCTCTACAACTCTTTGGCGATACACTAACGAAGTTCAGCGAAAGCTGTCAAAACGCAGTTGTTCAAACTGATCCTCAGCCTAAAACAGAAGTACAAGTGAGTCAATATTATCGATAACACGTGTGCTGGATCTGTCATTATTTTCCGTGGAGCTGAAGTTGTTCAGCGATTTACAATAAGGTGATTTCTTCTAGGTTTTATGGATGGCACCTCAGAAAGGAAATGGCTGCATCAAATTTAAAGCAACTGTGGTGGAATCAGTTGATACTTGGTTCAGCGAGGAAGGAAAATTGACAACAGTGTTATGTGAAGAATCTCTCAATAGCGAAGACACACAAACTAAAATTCTTAAACATTGCTGCACTTGCGATGAAGCAAAATATGAGGTATTGTGATATTCCGTTTTATAAAAGAGATGCTGTTGCAATTCAGTTTCCAATAGTAAAATGTGTTGCCTAAGTTATGAAGGTAGAGATTAAATTTCAGATTAACCCTTTGCTTTTTACCAGAACCGAGTCACATATTGTGAGACATATATACTTCAATCAACAATAAGTTATCAGAACCATTCCAATTATGTCCATAAAAAATTGCCGAGAGCGTCAGTAAATGAAAGTATACACAGTAAACATACAAGACAAGAAGTAAAACATAAATTATGAATAGAAAACGCGAATACCGACGAACCACAGATATATAAATGTATACACTAGACATACATTGGTCCCAACAACCTCTTAAGGAAATAATTCGTCAAGGGTGTAAAAGTTCTTTTGGGTCAAGAAGTTTTTGAGCCTATTTTTGAAAATGAGATTATTTGGCGCATTTTGCACTTCTTCAGGTAAGTTATTATAGATTCTGCAGCCATTTTAGTACAAGTTCCTTTGGTAAAACTTGGTTGAGTGCTTTGCCGGAAGTAAATTGTTGTTAAATCTGGTAGAGTTATTATGCTTAGATCTGTTGCAGCTAAACAATGAAAGAATCTTATGAACATAGCACGATATTCCGTATATGTGAGTATCAACTACGGTTAAAATTTTATTCTTTTTATAAGACTCCCTGCATGAGTGTCCTCAGGAAGCTTACAGAGGATTCTCAACGCGGACCTTTGTAAAATTTATATTCTTGAACAATCAGTGCCAGCTTCCCAATTATGCCATATCGAATTTGAGAGTATTTTTTGACTGCAGTGCTCCTTTAATGACCTCAGAGCATAGCAAGCAGATCTCAATCCACCACATAGATTATGTATGTGAGATTCCCAGTTTAACTTTTGATCAAAGATAACTCCCAAGATCTTGACATCGTTTTGAAAACTGAAATTATATGCGTTATTGTTACATAGCGTTTGATTGTGCCCTCGATGGAAAAAAATAGAAACCGTTTTTTCCTTATTCAAATTGATGAATTTATTTTCTGACCATAATAAACACCGAGTGTATACCTTAGAGAAGAGAGAAATTAGTGTCATCGGCAACACAAACCATATTTTCATTTGGAATACCTTCGAGGAAAGTTATGAGGTAGTTGGCAAATATTATATATGAAAGACGTCCTAAAATAGACCCCTGAGGCACCCCTTGACCAACGACAACGGTTTGACTGAAACTGTTGTTGATTTGCACTGCTTGCTTACGATTTGTTGGGTACGATTTAATGAAATATCGGTTCAATTTCAAGAAAGAGATAATGGTCTACACAATCGAAAAAATCAATACATATACCAAGGGGAATCAACTTTGACTCAATGGCATCGACAATCTGAATATTCAGATCTGTTAAAGCTGTATCTACGCCCCTTCCTTTCACGAATCCGTGTTGGTTACTGGAAATTATATTTTCCTCAAACAGAAGTTTGACAGTTGTTCGTTTAAGGCTATTTCAAAAAGCTTTGATATGCTTGACAGCAAGGTAATCGCTCTGTAATTGGAGTACTCATTCGTGTCACCTTTTTTGTAAAGTGGCCTAATCACGGAAGATTTCAGCTTGTTAGGGAAAGTACCTCGGGTGAAACTTAAATTTATCAAGAAAGTGAGGACACTGCTGATACCATATTTACACAGGTGTTGTTCGATATATTGTCAAGACCACTAGAATTAGACGGTTTCAGTTTCAATCCCATGTCAAGGGTTCGTCAATGATATAACTTTCACCATCAGACATGTGTGCTGGAAATGTATTCCGATTTGTAGGTCACGTTTGAGGGCCTTTGGTCAAGAAACACACACCCAAAGGACTTTCCTTCGAATGGATGACTAACAAGATTCAGTGATATCATAGGAGCCTCCCACACTGTCAACTATACATTCTGGAACTATGGTGACATAGCCAGCGAAGGGTTGAGACAACTCGCAGAAGATGGAAATACTAGAATGCTTGAGAGCGAGTTGAAAGCCAAGGTAATTATTTATACAGGGTGATTCAAAAGTACTTTAACAAACTTCAGGAGGTGATTCCTCTCAATATTCTAATAAATACATGTCTGGAAACGCTTCGTTTCCAAGATACAGGGATACAACTTTCGAAATACTGACCTCAATTGAACGATAATTGGTCTTGAGAGGTATTTTGAGGTGTTGAATTCGAACCTGATGTTATTATTGCTCTTACTCGTAGGGGGCACCACCTACACGCCTTTCTCTTTTTTGAAGATCCATAACTTTTTTGAGTGTTCTTCTAGCTCATTTTTCGGTAAAAAATTAAATTCCTCTATCATATCTACGTAAAAAAGCTACCCTATAAGCAACCGTTTTCTAGATATTTTGACCTGAAAATTTAAAGTCGTTTATTTGATAATCGATGCGTGTTGAAGTTATTACCATTATTTTGCATTTTTCAGAAGAATGCATAGGAAATGAATTTGACGTTTAAGGAAGTAGTTTTGGTAATTACATATTATGTCACCGTTAAATGTTTTGTTGTTTTGTTGAAGTTTCTGTGAGTTTTAAAACACTAATTTAGAAAAAATACCTTATTTGAACAATAATGCTCATTTAGCCGATATGCATTTTGTTTATGGCCTTGCGGATGGCAATGCGCGCGAAGCAAGACGTATTCACCAGGAGCGATTTCCTAATCGAGTACTGCCTTCAGCTCCAACATTCACCAGTCTCCACCGTCGTTTGGCAGAAACAGGTAGCCCTGAGAGAGCAGCTGATATTATTGGAAGACCACGAGCAGTCCGAACCCCAGAATTGGAAGAAGCTGTTTTGAACGCTCTCGAGGAGAATCCAGAAACAAGTACAAGAATCATTGCTGAAGCCCTCAATTCTACTCAGTCGACAGTTCAGAGAATTATCCATGATCAACAATTTTATCCATATTCAAAGGGTACAAGCTCTTTTGCCACGTGACTTTCCACAACGCATTACTATGTGTCAGCGGTTTTAAGAAAATTGGCAGGAAATCCTCAATTTTTAAGATATGTACTCTTCACGGACGAGGCAAACTTCTCCCGAAATGCTATCACAAACTTTCATAACATCCATGTTTGGGCTCTGGAAAATCCACACGCAGTTAGTGAAAGGCATTATCAGTATCAATTTTCTGTAAATGTATGGGCGGCAATAATTGATAATTACTTGATAGGTCCTTTCTTTCTTCCGTCCCGACTGAATGGCGCAACTTACAGAGACTTCTAAGAAAATGAATTGCCGGGACTACTTCAGAATGTTTCAATAGAAATTCGTATTCGCATGTGGTGTATGCATGATTGGGCTCCGGCCCATTTCAGCGTTGTAGCCAGGAAATTCCTTAACACTGTCTATCCAAATCAATGTATCGGTAGGGGTATAGAAGAACCTAACCAGGCGTGGTCACCAAGGTCCCCAGATCTAAACCCGCTAGATTTTTATTTTTGGGAACATTTGAAGTCACTAGTTTATAAAACTCCAGTAGCGAACGAGGAAGATCTAAGAAACAATAAGACTGAATGCCTGTATCTTCGCTGAAGGTGGACACTTTGAACAATTCATTCGAATACAATTCAGTTTCCTTTTATTTATTTTATTCTACATATTCAAAATTTTTCGAAATAATATGTTGATATTTCTTGCAAATTTCATTAGAACACATACAGATTTTGCACCCTTGATACAAAAATATCTATTTCAAACGAGTAAAAATAAATAGAATAGGTGGCGCCCTCTATAAAAAAACAAAACTTCTCAGTCAAACGTCAAATTCATTCCCTAAGCATTCGTGTGAAAAATGCAAAATAATGGTAATAACTTCAACACGCATCGATTATCAAATAATAGACTTGAAATTTTCAAGTCCAAATATCTAGAAAACGGTTGCTTATAGCGACTGGTAATGAAAGTAGCTTTTTTACGTAGATATGATAAAGAAATTTATTTTTCTTCTAAAAAATGTGCCAGAGGTACAGTAAAAAAGCTATGAATCTCCAAAAAAGAAAAAGACGTGTAGGTGGCACCCCCTACGAGTAAGAGCAATTAAGTTTGTCAAAGTACTTTTGAATCACCCTGTATGTGGAAATGGTGAACTTAATCAATCAATATTTGTTTTTCAGAGCGATCATATCCGCACAATAATCAAGGCCAGAGGCATCGGATTTCCGAACATTACTGGCAAAACCTTCGCTGTATTCAGAGTGGACAATCAGCACCATCTGATATCAATGGTATCCATGATTGATCCTTCTCCCGATTGGATTGTCGGAGTGTCCAGCCTGGAGTTGTGTCTCCGGAATTGCACCTGGATAGAAACGAAAGTGCTGAATTTGTACCCTTGGGACGTTGGCACCGATGATGGGATTACATACATGGTAAGTCGTTAACAACATATCGATAACAATAAGGAACCAACTCTTCTCCAGTCTCCAAACCAAGCGTCCTCACCCAGACAGCCCATCAGACGACTGAGAGTCAACATTCCCAACGATCCCCGTTCCCCTTTCTACGATGTCACTGGAACCCCACTGAAACCTCTTGCCCGCCTAACTTTATCGAGGCAGAGACTCTACGAAAAGTCGTGCGATCCTTCCATGATAGAAGAACTTGACGAAGATGCTAGCTGCGAAACAGAACAATGGTCTTCATGGTCCCCTTGTTCCGTAACTTGCGGAAGGGGAGTGAAGTATAAGCAGAGGAGGTACAAAAATGAAGACAGCAAGTATATATGTCACAAGAAACTCACCGAGAGAGCCGCCTGCGAAGCTCTGAGGAAATACTGTCCCTATCAAAGGCTCAAGCCGATTGAGGATCCTAAGTGTGAGTTGGGACCATGGTCTGAGTGGTCTAGTTGCAGCGTCACCTGTGGCAAAGGGGTGCAAACTAGGGATAGGAAGTATAAGAACCGTTTTGCTGCCAAGACTTGTGCGGCTGGTAAAGCTGACCAACCCCTGCTTCAGCAGAATTTGGAATGTTGGGGAGAAGGCAAGTGCGAATACTATGAGGAGAGAGTGAGTATACTATAGCTATTTGTGTATTAAGAGCGCAAGGTAATACTTTGCCGCTTGAGATAAAAGTTTGTTTCGAAAGCTGTTGTAATCTGGCCTATATACAGGGTGTTGTCAAAACCACACACCTGACCAACCAATGTTGTAGACCGGACTCCAGGGTGTTATGAATTAACACACCACACCTGTAAAACCAGACTTTTTCGTTAGATTGGGAAAGACAGTATTGAGAGCATCGACTACCTGAAGATGGTCGAACCGGAACTGATATATGGAGCGGTCTACATATACCAATTTCCTTTCTTTCAATACCGGAACGTGGGTTGTTATCCAGGAAGTACTACCGTTTAGAAGGATTCGAAAATTATTCATAAAAAACAAAAAAAAATGCACTCATAAAATGTTAAGAATGTACATATATATTTAATAAAAATTGACACAATTATTTCATTCGTTCTATGGACGAATGATATGAAACGATAATCATACAACGAAAACGAGTGTAGCTTATTGGCAGTTAATTATACAGTTGGCTACAAAATCGAAATAGATTTTACTAAAAACAATCTTGACATCAATTGTCACAAAAGGCTAGAAATAATTCTCTGTTGAGATCTTTGTTAACTTGAAACTTTGGAGATACTTTCACAGACACATGCACATTACAACAGGTTGGGTTTGCCTACACATAAATACAGAAAACAAACATTGGACCACCCTGTTTCACACTTATTCACTGGAGTAGGTTTTTAAACGACAATTAGTTTTGATTTTATTATTATTTCGATTAATTACCGCGTCAATTGGTTATTTTATTTTATTCGCCCGGTATATTAGTATAGCGCGATATGGCTATGGTTTTTCTAAGAGATCGTGAACTATCGAGAATTGCGGACTCCCGTTGTCCTATCTCTGTTTTTCACTTGGAGCGTTTAATATTTGGTTTGCAGGTGCTTAGTTTAATGTTTTCTGACGTTCACTACATTGATTGGAAACCTCATCATTATTGTACGATACTGTGATTCGATGGATTTCTGAACCCCACTTTTGAGAAAAACATATTACCGGAGTAACGACTATGATATGACTGGCTTTGCTACTGTTTTAACACTGAATGACTATTTCGTGAATGACTGAGTTATAACCTCATCTCTGAACGTACTTGCCTGACCGCTAAACACCGAATGAATTGCTTGATATGAAAACTCGTGCTTTTATATCGCGTTATCGAATCACGTGATAATTGGTCTAACCGCGACTAGCAATTATAATTATCTTCAACCATAATTAATGACTTTGTTTTTGTTTCTCTACGCATGAATAAATAGTATGCTGTTATTGAGTTCATTTTATTTGTCGGTCATATTAATTAATAATTGATGGGTTTGTTTTGTTTTTGTCATCAAAAAAATATATAAAACATAATTTTATGCCTTTTCGAGGAAGAGTTATATTTAATGGCTGTCATACTTGGTGAATTTATAGCGCGTTCTGTCGGTACAATTGCAATAAAATTGTTCCATGATAACCCATATCGCGAGGCGATATCAACAAATTAGAATCAATACTCTTGCTTACCATCGTTATTTTTTCCTAGATGAGTTATTTATGAATCCGGTGCACAAGGGTCATTTCTTGATAATTATTTTTAAGTGCATTTGATTGTCTTCCAAGGATGAAATATGTTTTTACGAGCATATACTTATCAGCTCTTTCATTCAAGCATGTGAAACCTATTGAACTTTTCTAGCTATCACGTTCTTATTTGAGAATATTATGTTGTTGTAGGGAAGAAAGTTTTTCTGTAATTACAGGGCGTGACAAAGCGGCAAAGTTTTTGCGCACAAATTACACACAAGATTTTTTCTACAACCGCAGATTTCACAAAAATATTTGTTAAAAATTAATGATTATTGATAACCTCGAATTTGACTTCAGATTTTAAAACGCGCGAGCATTACTTTGCGCTACACATGTGTGTTATTGTAAAAAAAACAATACAACATTACTTTAATACCTATTTAATTAGTTATTTCCATATTATTGTGTCACTTATGATTCAAATCTATGTGTGACAATATCTAAATGTTTTTGGAATATGCTAATACTTCTTCCCTCTTTAGTGGTGGAAAACCAGGCGAATTATTACTCGGTATTAAATGTCTGTGTTTGATAACATATTTGAAGAGATTTTATTCATTCTTCTTCTGGGAATATTATTATATTTGGTCGACATTTGTAGTAGACTTTTCTGAATGTTGTTGAAGAAACCATTTTTCGACAGATGTTGGTCGCAGTTTTCAATTAGCGCGCAGTTAAGTATATTAAACTGGAATGTCGTACTTGGACATGGCACAATTCTTTACAATTACATAAGTTATACTTTTCAAAACTTTCCATTATCAGATAATTATTACAATCATTTTATTAAACACAACTAGCTGTTTCAAAAACTTTTTGATACGTCAAATAATCATTTGTTTATTTTTCTTGACCTCAGCGGCAATCATGGCCTCCTATCATGTACAAACATAATACTCGCCTGTGCTATGCGAAAGTTATAAATATAATTATTTTGAATCAGAAGAAAATAGATTTCTACCACCTTTTGTAGTAAAAAATTGTTAAAAAATGAAAGAAAAATAACCACCAACCAATTTTTGAACTGTTTATCGTAACTAAAGTTCGTAGTTTTGTATTTTATTTAACGCGATAATTTGGGCATCAATGAAATCTATAGATAATATGAATTATTTACTAAATATACATTTCTACCATCTTTAGTATAATAAAAAGTTTAGAAAATAATTTAAAATCATAATAACAATTTTTTATTACTTTCTATAACTAAAGTTTGTAATTTGCTTTATTTATCGCTCTATTTATCGTAATATACATAGTTACATGATGTAGAATCTAAAATTCAATTACTTATAAAAAGATACATTTCTACCACCTTTAGTGGAAGAAAACTCCCTCAAAACGATGTATCAGACCTTCCGAACATATTCTTTTGTTATTTTGTATAACTAAAGTTGGTCATTTGAATTTTAACACTATTAAACGTTCAACGGAACATGCAAAGTGTAGGTGAAGTAGTTAATAAAAAAAGATTTAATGAAACCGTGGATAATATACCAGCTTATTCTATTATAATAATTATTATGTATGTACATTAAGATCTCAAATTCAGACAAATTATCATATATGTAAATAACACAAATAACATAATAACACAATAACATAATAAAATATTAATGTTTTTTAAATACAATTATTACCTATATCTAAAAACTATAATTTTTTTAATTATTTAAAATATTAAAGGTAAATGTGCAATTTTCACAATTTTTTCAATTGCGTGATATCGCCTCCTCTATTAACTAAACGAGTGGCAGAAGTTCGCCTGAAGCAATGGCCTATATGCTTGCATGGTTCTGGAAATTCAAGATACTGCGCTATATTTTTTGGAACTTTTGCAATATAATTCATTCCAACTACTCGATTATGGCATTTACCATTCGAATAATTCAAAAATCGTCTATGTATTTTACAATTTTTGGGCCTGATGTTGATATATTTTCGATAAATTGATATATAGTTCAGTGTTGCATTATTTGTGACAGTGATTGTTCTGCTAGTGTATGTCTTAGAATCAGGTATTTTCACAATAAGGATTGACTCCTTATCTTCAATATCGTCCATTACCATCTTGACAAGTTCGTCCCTTCTACACGCTCCAGCGATACCGAAAATTAAGATCACTTCTTGCAGTAAATATATCTCATGAGGAGCGTCTGTTGAAAAAGGTTTAGACTTCAATAAAATTTAAGGTTTTTGATTTTATTGGTTTGTGGCCAACAGCTTGACGTTTCAGAATAGGCTAATAATTTTTTGTATTCCTGATGTTTATATCATGTTTTACTGAATCGTAGATCTCAGCATTGAGTATATAGACCAAAGTGTAGAGGATTTATTACCTGGTTTTCTCTGCAAAATACGCAGGTGAATGTTTTCTGAATCTTCTGGTTCCTTTTGAATCGCACCTACTCTGGTGTCAAATGTCGCAAAAACATTTGACGTTTTTCCGTTATGGTTTCCATGGTAACTCACCTAGGCGTTTTGGTTACTTTGCCGCTCGACAATGAATTTTAAAAATTATTTTTTATCGTTATCATTTGTTGTGATATGAATATTAATAAGGGGCATGTGGTCGAAGAAGTTTTTTTTTCAAAAGATTTGAATTGATTGAATAATTGTAACAAATTCCACCAATCACCAAGATTGAATTCATAGATAACCGAAGACTGCCCTGAAAACCATGGAGCGATTGGTCACCATGCTCTGCAACGTGCGGAAAAGGTTTCAAAGAACGATATCGACTTTCGTTGGACGTCAACGAGAATAAATCAAAATATTGGCCCATTTATTGGAATACCAAGGAAGGTTACTCCGATGAGGAATTCGACGAAGATGATCCATGCAGCAACACCAAAGAGACCGTGGAATGCTTCGAGAAACTCTGTCAGGATAAAAGCAGAAATGGTAAGATCACAAAGATCATATTGAACTAGTTCATATTGCTTGCTGAACTTTCATATAATGAAATCGTCTGCATTTATGTCAGGTTCTGATTGAACATCAGTACTTGTCACACCCCAAGCTTGTTTATATTGAAGCTTGAGAGATTTCAAACTATCGAATATATCAAATTTAAAAAAAAAAATATTTAAGAAAGGTGGAGTTTAAATTACAGGGGATAAAATTGCGGACTTGAAGATATTTATCAGAATAATTGGGCGATTTTTCCATTATCCACCTTCTGTATTTTAAGTTATTCATGGCGTAGTTTTTCGAAATTATATCTTTATTCAATTCTCGTCCAAAACCTCCCAGGGCTACTTTATACTTGTTTTACTGAACTATCTCCGTGTATCGGACTCTCTTCTATGGAGTATAAAGAATGAAAAACCTTTTTAAAGACAAGCTTTTATTCAAATGCACTGAAAAGTTAAAATTTAATTGTTTTGGATGTGCGACGTAGGTTATTCAGATTCAAAAGCTTTTGTATTCGAATGAAAACTTTGCGCGACAAGCTTTTGAATCTTAACTCCGGAAAACCTACGTCACACATCCAAAGCAATTACTTTTTACTTTTTAGTGCATTTGAATAAAAGCTTGTCTTTAAAAAGGTTTTTTATTAATTATTTTATTATTCTCTTTACTATATGCTTATTTACTACACATCACACTGTCTTTACTGGCCTCCGTGTTAAGGCTGCAAGCTATAATAGAAGTGTTTTCTACTCAAATCCAAACAAATACAAACTGCTAACGGTATTTTAAAACCACAAATCAGCATGGAAACTTGGGCATGTACGAATTATTTTAAGAACATTAGTTAATAATATAAACCAAACCTAATAAAAAGAAGGTTATAAACCAATAAAATTAGTCATAATTGTCAAATTACGTTGAGAAATTTTAATTGGCACATGAAAGTGTAATATAGGAGATAATTAACGTATTTTTAAATCCGTACCTGGAGTTCCTATACCCTTTCCCAATGAACATCACACCCCGAAGAATAGGTCATTATTAGATTGTGGGATTATCATTTATAATGAGTCTCTTAGATCAATGGCAAGAGTTATACCTGGATAATTAACTCTACAATATAATACGCGTTTCTATGAGGGATGTCGAAAACAAGTTGAAAAAAAAGGAAAGCAGTAATAGTAATAATGAAGTGGCACAGTGGACAAATTATTAAATTAAAGAAAAAAGCATCCTCAAGTGGGAGTCGAACCCACGACTTTATGATCTCTACCCATTCGCTCTAACCAACTGAGCCATTCGACACATAGTAATCGACACACAAGTTACGGAACTCGGCGGCCAGTGATAAGTACGTTTGATCTTCGATTCATTTTCTAACATAAACATTAAATTATGGAAGGAAAGGATTCACGAGCGTGTTCGATTCCTATGTCCTCGAATGGCTTAGTTGGTTAGAGCGTATGGCTAGAGATCATAAGGTCGTGGGTTCGACTCCCACTTGGGGATGCTTTTTTTCTTTAATTTAATAATTTGTCCACTATGCCACAAAATTCCCTTCTTTCATTATATGTATTTCGGACACAATATTTCCACTTTCATATAATAATCTGTCCACTATGCTACAAAATTCCCTTCATTCATTATATGTATTTTGGACACAATTTTACCACTTTCACATTATATATTTGGCTAAAATCTTATCATTGGTTAGAGATCATCTTCCTGAATCTGCTACTGAAATCGTCAAATAACGATGGAGTTAGAGTGACAGGTAACGGATCTCGACGGCCAGTGATGAGTACGTTTGATCTTCGATTTATTTTCTAACATGAACATTAAATTATGGAAGGAAAGGATTCACGAGTGTGTGTCGATTACTATGTCCTCGAAAGGCTCAGTTGGTTAGAGCGTATGGCTAGAGATCATAAGGTCGTGGGTTCGACTCCCACTTGAGGATGCTTTTTTCTTTAATTTAATAATTTGTCCACTATGCCACAAGATTCCCTTCTTTCATTATATGTATTTTGGACACAATATTTCCACTTTCACAGTAATAGTAATATTATTTTTCGGAGATTTTATGGATCAAAATATGATTGAGGCATAAGTATTCTAACTCGCTAGTAAATGTGTCATTTTCAATGCGTCATTTGTATTATTAGTTGCCATATACACATTGTGTGATATCAATTTTCAATGCAGTCAACTTTATTATTGTCTTGATGTTGTACATTTCATACCCCTTCTTATAATTTATTCCTCAGAAAGTCCCATTTTAAGACGTTTCGTCAAAATCACGCCTGCCATCTTCAGGATATATCTCGTTGATTCGAACTCGAGTCGATTTCCAGATAATCCTTATTCCTGGGAGTTTTGAGTTTTTTATGACACACCGATAAGCTGTATAGGACGATATTTTTATATTACCATTCTTCATAATATTACTAAACTTCCCTGATTTTACTTCGGAACCATTTCCATTCCGCCATAAAATTAGTTTTCCATCAGTTTCAGAACTAGTTTGCGGACTTCCCAAAGACGCAGGATCATGTAAAAGTAATATCGATAGATGGTATTTCGAATCGCTCAAAGGGGAATGTGAAATTTTCAGCTACAGCGGCTGTGAAGGCAATCTGAATAACTTCAATACGCTGGAGCACTGCCAAACTCTATGCGCCAAATATCAAAGTGAGTTTTTTGCCTCCATTGTTTGGTAAACAGAGCGTTAATAGTAGATAGGGAAATTTCTCCCTCTGTTGTATCAACGTCTGAATGCCCTGACTCAATATGGTTAACTGGCTTTGCATGAATGGAGAACAATCAGCGTCTAGATGAGATTGTCTTCCGGTGATCAAAGATAGCAACCTTTAGGAGGTTTTCAAGAATGGAACGAAAACTTTTACGTTTTATGTGTAACAGCGCGATAAATCTTCTCCAACGAATATTAAACCACCATTTAGAATTATCTGACAATTATCGTAAGGTATAAACACTGTATTCAGTTTTCAATAGACGATTCAAGCAGGTCTATTTGGTAATTATTATGCTTATAAAATGGGTATTTTCTGCTATTTTCTTAACTCAACTGTATAATTTGTTCAAGCAACATTTCAATTACCCTTCATTCAGCAATTATCACTCAAATTAGCATAGCATAGGATTAAACATTTATTTATGATCAGTGTACTATTGCAGTATTTCTAGACCTTCAAAGGGCGTTAAAAACTGTAGATAGTGACAGGCTCATTAAAAAAATTGAAAGCGTTGGTATTGAAGGAATGGCATTAAAGTGGATGATGGATTATTCAAGCAATAGGCAGCAGAGGCTAAAAATGAGTGAAATTTATTCAGATAGAATGAAAAATGATGTGCCCCAAGGGTCTATTTTGGGACCATTGTTATTCCTCATATATTTGAATGATAAAAAAATATAGGCAGAAGTTAGCTTCTCTTTATAAGGCTATATTATGTGTAAGTTTTTTTTTGTTAAAAACATTTTTCTTGCAGGGGAGTTCAAAGCAAATGAATTGGAAAATCATGGTGTCCTATCATACAACGTGCAGAGCGACGCAAAAGGTAAATTATCAGTTATATTGCGGAGGTTAGCGGCCATATTTGATGACATTGCATTTCATTTTGATGGGAGAGGGTTTTATACTTCAGAGTGCCCGACATGCTGATTGTCTACCCACATGGTATCTTTGCATGTGCCTGATATTCTAAATCGATTGTCGTACCCAATGGAACTGTGTTCCTATGTTTTCATAGACTGTACAAATTGATGATGAAACTACTCGTTATTTCAAATATCAGAGGTGTGTCATTTCAAATGTTGGTGTGACGTCATTTTAGATTTTCACCGTTTGTACTTTATGGCCGCATTGCAGACTAAATAAAATTTAAACATAATACCTGTTTTACAAAAATTTTGAAGATGAGTCCTTCACAGACCTCCATTAATAAAGAGTAGGATTTCCATAAACCATAAAATGTTCTCCTTGCTGGATATTGCTGGCTTTGTTTTGTGTTGAATGTGTTGTTCTGAATCTGCTGTGATGAACCTGTTCGTGTTGGTGGTCTTTTTCCAAACGTTCTTTCTCTCTGGTCATCATAAATAACTTGTAAACGTTAATTGGTTGTCAAAATTGTGACAAAGTTCATTACGGTCACACGAAACGTTCAATTTATAAAAGGTTTCACAAACATTTGGCCCATGCTACCTACCGGAGGAAGAATAAGTCAAGTGTGGCGGACCATATGATCGAATCTTTTCATAAAATTAATATTCATAATTTGAAAATGGTCAAATCGGTCAAAGAACTAGAAAATTAGACTGCCTGGAGAGTATAGCCATAAAAACCATAATAAAAAGTTACTTAATGAAGATAATGGGCCTATGTATTCCACTTTGTTTTCTTCGATCCCCATAGAATCATCAAGATCCCATTAGCGACTTAAGGAACAGTAATTGGTATAAAATAACCCAATTAGAAACACCGGGTATACATTGTAAGAACCCAAGGCCGTACCCAGAGAAAAATTTCGGGTTCTAAAGTAAATAATGCAATGTACATTCCACCAAATTTTATAACACGAAAATTTTTTTCCACTTATTCCAGATATATTTTACAGATTTCGGGGGGAGATTTAACCCCCCTGGGTACGGCCTTGAGTTAACCTACTGTGATGATAACTTAGATATCGAAATGCACATATAGGTGTGAAGTGAGTAAGTATGGTGAAGGAGTTACTTGTGCAATTTTTCCATAGCATATTCCTCCTAATCCGCTTTTTTTGTGTAATGAGTAGCTTCTCATTGACATACTGAGTCGAAGGCTTTGGCTGAGTAAGCAAATACATTACTATGGATTGTTTTTATAATTTCCGAAATGATAACTAAACAACTTGCAAAAAGTTTCACTAATACTATTTTTATTTAAAAACATGAAAAACATAATTTCAAGGTATTTTTCGTGCATAATTCTCTAATGCTTATGTCTACGAATTAAGTTGGGGTATTGCCAAATAATTTTGAGAGTACGCTTCTTAGCCCTGTAACTGCCACACCAGTTCTTTCATCCATCTTAGATCTACACTACTTCCATCATGTAAGAACTATTTCCATCAAAGCCAAAGCCTGCATAAGATTGTTTTATAATTTTGAAAGTAACTAAACAAATTGCAAAAAGTTTCACAAATACTATTTTAATTCAAAAAGATGAAAAACATAATTTTAAGTTATTTTTTGTGCATAATTCTCTAATGCCTATGTCTACTTGGAATTAAGTTGGGGTGTTGCCAAAGGATTTTATGAGTACGAATCTTGACCCTGTAACTCCCACACCAGTTTTTTTATCCATCTTAAGGCGGATTTCCACCTAACAGACTCGTCGAGTCGCTGTTTTGTTTCCGAATATGGAAACTCCGACAAAACCAACAAAACAGCAACAAAACAGAAACCAATCAGGAACGTTGTTGCAACTAAATGGACTCGAGTTCTAGTTTCATTTCCCCTATCTTGAAGTATTAATGTTTTTCATGAAGCAATTTCTAAACAAAGTATAAACTGTTTTCACTCATTTCCACGGGGCAGACAGTGTTCTGTGTTAACATGTGTAGTAAAGATGATTTTTTCATCATGTCTTGTGGATGTTTTATATTTTATATTGCATGCCAACTTCTTCTATTGTCCACTTTTTCTGTTTTTCAGTCATGCTCTACAAGTAACTGGTAGGTATTCAAATGCAAATAGTAAATAAATAGATAGACTTCCATAAACACTTCGCACATACAGAATACGGCAACAAAACAGAGACGTGTCGAAACCTATTTCCACTATGCCGACTTGCGACTGTGACCGATCTATTACAAAACCGCTTTGAAGTTACTGCCTTCGACCGGCCTTCGAAAACAAAACAATCGCCGGCGACTCCTGTCTTCAAAATGTTTTTGAAAAGTTGCGGTTTTGTTGAGATCGACACGAGTTTCTGTTTGTTGCTATTTTGTCTATTTGGTGGAAATCCGCCTTTAGATCCACACTACTTCCATCATGTGAGAACAAATCAAAATAAAATGCACAGTCTCATCCGCTAACCACCTCACTATCATTTCTGGCCTCTCCTCTGAATCGTCTACAAAACTTCGTAACGTTGCAGCGCTGTCCATCATCGCGGATTTGACACCAAAACAAGGAAAAAGCGACAGAGTTCCAAAGAGTAATTGCGAAGTTTCTAAATGGAGCAATTGGGGCGCTTGCAATACCACAAATGGCAAATGTGGAATCGGATTTAGAGAGAAATATAGATTGATTTTGGTAAGATGAGCGTTCTGTAGAAGTTTGCATGTTAGATTGTAAGCTGGTGGTGTAAATTATTTAATGGCCCATCGTCGTCGCATCGTCGTCGGCATATTTAATTATTTATGAGAATATTTTTGAAGGGTGATTTTCGATTTTTATTCCATTTTATAATGTCAAAAATGTATTTCGGAAATTGTGAATAGGTTCATCCAGTTACGAATGGAGGAGTAAAACATCAAATTATATTTTACCATCTGGGGTTCAAAAGTGATTACCCACCCCTTTTCATCGTTATTATTGCCTATAGAAAAAAAAAAGTAAAATGTAAGTTGTGTGGTTATGACTGAATTTTGATAAAATGCCATCAAAAGTAATACAGTAGCTGCAGATTTTGGGGATATTTTTATAAAATGGGATACCCTGTATATTATTGAATTTTGGAATGATCTTTCTTTCCTGATTTCAAAATATACCATATGTTACCTCCTATCTTATATCGTTTTGAGATATTAAAGGTCAATAACTTAGTTACACTAGTTGTTACTGTAAATACCTATCCTATGAAAATAACATTTTCAAAGTAAACTATGAAAATGACAACTACATTATGTTTTTTCTCTGACGGAAAAAGTTTGACATTTTATCCTGTTGACAGGTAACAAAATATCACTTTTATGATATTACTTTTTCATATATATATATGATATATATATATATATATATATATATATAAATATATATATAAATATATATATATATATATATATATGTATATATAAATATATATATAAATATATATATAAATATATATATAAATATATATATATATATATATATATATATATATATATATATATATATATAAACAGTGGGGAATAACGGGGATCTTCAGTCAGCATAAGTTTTGAACTATGAAAAACTCTTTAATACCAACTCTGATAGACAAATTAATAATTATGACACAAATAATCAAAATTCAGAAAATAACAATGAAAGGATAATTTATTTTTCAATTCCTAATATAGGAATTCTATCATCAAATATAATTAAATTATTCAAGAATGAAAGTAACATAAAAATTTCACAAAAAAATATCAAGACTATTGGAAACTTAAATACGAGGTTAAAAGATCCCACACCAGATTTGAAGGAATCAAATGTTGTCTACAGCATGCCATGTAACAACTGTGATTTGAACTATATTGGTACAAGTTCAAGAACTTTAAATAATCGTATTATCTCTCAAAGAAGTGATATAAGACTCAACAAGAAATCATGTGCATTAGCTCAACATGCTATTTAAACAGGCCATAAAATATCATTCGAGGAAGCACAAGTTTTACATTCAGAAAAAAAATTCTCTAAAAGATTATTTCTTGAAATGATTGAAATTGATAAATCCAATCAAAATATGAACAAAAAAACAGATATCGTAAATCTTAGCGAAATCTACAGTTATCTTTTACAAATGGATTGAAACTGGAGATTCTCAAAGAATATAATAAAAAAATTAACACACCCACTACATATTTTATATTTTTCTGACGATTAATCATAGGTTGTCATTCCAAATCCTCCAATGTCACTCGAAACGTCAAAGATATAACACCATTCACAAATATTTACATATTTTACGTTTTTTTTTTAAGTTAATGTTCATTAATCAACCACTCAGATTACTGTAAGTACTTCCTTCTTTTCAAGTATTTTTTTCTCAATAATGTAATTTACATATTTTAGGACCCTGAAGGAGTTTCAAAATTGAAATGAAAGCTCGGTCCAACGTATTAAAGAGTTTTTCATACTTCAAAACTTGTGCTGACTGAAGATCCCCGTTATTCCCCAATTTTCAGTCGTTATTTCTAAATTTATATATATATATATATATATATATACATATATGTAACAAATTGATTATTGGGGTATGCAGCAAAAGAAAAAGTGTACTCTTTAAAGTTTGTCCAAGCTTTCGGAATGTTTTATTTCCATCTTCAGGGATACTACAATGAAGAATTGAACAAATTAGTGTGTCATTTGGACCTTAAGGTACTAATAACTTACATCTTTGTTGAGATTAGTTTCTATGTTGTTTATGAATGTTCTTCATGTAAAGTACGGTGAAATATAAGTTCTGAATTTGAAGTTGGCAACACATGTTTTGAATCGTCAACTAATTATACACATTAAAATTCATTGAAACGTTACTAATTGAAATATTAAAAATATAAAGTCTGAAACCTGTGTCTTGAAAAAGTACAATAGGTTATAAATTGTGGGAAAATAATTTATTCACTTGTCATATGCTTTGACAGTCACTGGTACCAACTGAGGGTAGTACCAACTGATATGAAATGGTTTGCCATTATTGGCCAAAGTATTTTAGTAATTTTCTTGTTAGTACCAACTGAAGGTTGGGCCAACTTGAAGATATATTAATAACTGTTAATGAGTTCAGATTGATTTGAGGAAAATTCTGTATTTTCCATTGCTAATAAGAAGGAATAAATTTCACTCAGGTGGTTGACATCAGTTTTTTTGTTATATGATTTTTTTCCTAAACCTTTCCAAAATTGGTATAATATTTTGTTATTGATATCTTGTAGAGCACATCTTTCTGGATGGTGCCTGCAATCACTTTTGTGGGATATTAATCTCTGTTTTAATAATCTTGCAGTCTGACCAATATACACTTTGTCACAACCATGGCAAGATATACTATATATAACATTCCTGCTGTCTAGCATTGGCACTTTGTCTTTCACTTTGGAATAAATAGACTTAATTGTAAGGACTGTTTTGTTCGCTATTTTGATATTATCTATGGTTCTGAAAAGTCTAGCAAGTTTGGGTGAAATATCTCTTAGGTACGGTAAAGAGGTAAAAATACTGGGGACAATATTGATAGTAGTCACTGTGTTATTATTCGATATATTAAGATTTATATGCCTATGTTGTGGCTCAGTAATAGGTGATGTGTTGAACAATATACTTTTCATCCTCCAAGTTTAATCATTCCGAAAGCTTGGACAAACTTTAAAGAGTGCACTTTTTCTTTTACTGCATACCCCAATAATCAATTTGTTACACCTAACTAGTCAGCAACGACTATCTTTCACTATATATATATATATATATATATATATATATATATATATATATATATACATAAGTAAAGGTAGATATTTAATTTTAGAATATTTTATTACTCAAAAGTTACATTTCCTATATATCAAAAGTACAATTATTAAATGTGCATTGCATGAATGACATGTTCCTTGAACTATTCGGTACAACAGTCGAATTTTCTTGTGTTGAAATTAAATTTTTTTCTACCATGGACACAATTGCCATTGCTGTACCTGGTCGCAAATCGGGTGTTATTTCAGCACTATTAGCTATTTCTGTCCTGTGTGCTACCGATTTATCAACATACCCTTCAGCGACCGTTGAAGACTTCCAACCGCCATATTTCTTTAGTGTCATCAAGTCTCCCCCAGATTCAGACGATCTTCGGAATGAATGACCTGTATATGAGTTAGCATTTTCAAGTTGAAGAAAATTAGCTAGTTTCAGGTACCTTACCTTAAAACTGATTTTTACCCACCACCTGATTGATTTTCCATTGCGAAATGCATAAAACAAACCCTGCTGCTGGACGAAGGGCTATGTACATTCGGTAAAATTTGATATATTCTTCAGTAACTACAAATCTCCTGTTTACATCATTCTTTGTTTGCTTGAGTTTCACAATTAATAACGTTCCCGATTCTTCAATATCATGTTACCTGGCTGATTTCACAAATTCGATAAGCTCCTGCAATCCCAAATACAACATGGCCATTAAATGAAATCACTAATTTGTGTACTCGTGAAAATTGCAGCTTTCTTGGGCGTGTAACCTTTCCCATTTTGTTTCAGAAATGTAATTAGTTTGAGATATTTTGAAATGTCTACATTATTATTGGATTGTGACATACTTTCAATCATTGAATAATTCGACCACACTGTTGATGGCTTTTGTTGTTGTGCCAGTTCCGGAAAATAAGCCAATAACACTGTCTCCGAGAAAGAACTGCATGTCTTTTTCATCTTCCATTCCATAAATCTTGAATGTTTATCTCCACATCTAGCAGAAGTATTTTCACATTTTCTTGCGTTTGAAAGATTGTGTTATCTGATTATTTTCATAAACCTGTAAATTTCGAATATTTTTCAAAATAAACTTCCATTTTCTTTTGCCATAACAGTGTATTTATTTTTGCATGCAATGTATTTTTATGAAGTAATTTGCATTAATGAATTGATTTTGATATCTTTGCATTCCAGCAAACCAAAAGATGAACCTCTTGATGATGCTTTACTCCTCTTTAGTAGGCATGTAGAACTATAATTTTTCATTAGGTATATTTTGCAGAGTCGACCCCACAACGGAGGACAAGCATGTCCAAAGAAGTTATCGAAACGAAAGCAATGTATGGTGGCCTGTTAGAAGAACATTTTCGAAATTAAGTAGAATTAGGAAATTACTAGTATATCTATTAATACGGTTGTATTAGATAGG